>JAKGSA010000525.1:0-47158 GCA_033558755.1 Philaethria dido
TCTTAGTAAATATTGGCGGGATTGCATGTGTGGCTAGTTTAACCTGAATGTGTTTCATCTTTACGCTTTTTCAGATACAGCAGTGTAGTTAGCAACAACCTAGAGTCAAGACGTGTTCGACCCCATTTTTCGCTCGAAAAGCAAACATTGCGTGTGACAAGTGACGGAATTCAACGCACATTTCATTTTTCCTGAGCGATGATAAAGAAATAATTTAAATATAAACCTCTAGTGACTATTGAACCAATCACGTTTACAGTTAGAAACTATCATATTGCGCTACGGAGTCTTGGAGGAATGTTTTTGTTAGCACTTTTCTAAAGGTGGTTAACCCAAGGTCAGATATCTAATACAAGATCCGATAACACTCTAAAGGCCATTAGGGCAAACATGATATTACCCATAAAATAAATTAAGATAAAAATTTAAAAAAGCAAGTAGTGTAAGATAAAAAAAAATGTTAACGTAAAGATTTAAAGCGATAACAAAAAGTTTAGGAACTGTGATAGTATTTGGAGTATCTATCTCTTTGTAAAATAATATAATGAACGTATTTGCTACATAAGATTAAGAAGAATTAAAAAAGACATTAACAATAAAATAAAATCGTTTTTAAATAATATACACAAATAACCAACAACTCGAAACTACTTGTTAGATCTTGATAAAGCTTCAATGAAATAAATAAACTTAAACGGGGCCATTTCAGAAGCATTAGTTATCATTCAAAAAAATATCAAAATTGGTCCACCCAGTAAAAATGTACGACTGTCGTGGCGCAAAGACACAAGCGTGCAATTGTAAATGCGACAGATTGTGGGTTCGATTCCCATTCCAGGAAATGAAAATTTTAAATAATATATAGTATGTTATCTTCACGCTGTATCCCGCATATAGCAGGGTAGGCAGAGGGAACCAGAGAACCTAGTGTTAAGACACTCCATTCTCTTTCAACAATTCCGTTCCCCACTTTCCGCCAAATTGAGGCATTGCGTGTTAAGTGGCGGAACTCAACGCCGCGCTTTGGCTTGTTACCAAACCCAAGAAATTAAAAATTTAGTATTTTCATTTATATTTTGTACAATAATAAAGTATAATATTTAGTATTATCATTCGGTTCGGCCACTGGGCATGCAATGCCTCAATTGGGCGGAAATTGGGGAACGGAAATGTTAAAAGAGAACGAAGTGTCTTAACACTAGGTAATCAGGTTCCCTCTGCTTACCCTGCTATGTGCGGGATACAGCGTGAAGGACAAAAAGAATGAAAAATGTATGCGGTAACACATAAAATAAAAACACAGTCGAATTGAGAACTTTTTCCTTTCTTGAAAATTGGTTAAAGAAATAACCGGTGATGAACATTTACGTAGTATTAAGTGTCTAGTAATAAATATTTTAAAACTGTTAGCCACACTTACAGATTAAGAAAAATGTCTTTAGCATAATAGTTTCAGAATAAATCAACAAGAACTTATGGCTTAATTGGCTAGAGTGGACGATTTCTTAGAGGCACTGGTTCGATTCCGCTACGTTAAAGTTTTTATACGTTTTCGAAACAGAAAAATATGGTAATAAATTTAGCATTATGTAATAAATATAGGGTAGATTTTTATTTCACATTATATTTTAATTTAATCTAAAATAGTAAAAAAAAACAATTGCAAACTATTGTCATCATCGTGATGTCTATAGAATGTAAAGGTAATTTATGCTTTACATAATATGACATTTCCGTTCCCCACTTTCCGCCAAATTGAGCTCAGAATCGGCTTTGCATGTTGAAAGAGAATGGAGTGTCTTTACACTAGGTTCTCTGGTTCTCTCTGCCTACCCCGATATATGCGGGATACAGCGTGAAGTTAAAAAAAAAATATGACACTTTTTCGTGTAAAAATAAACATCTATCAGCAGTAATTACAATTACTATTAACTCAACATGTTAGATGTAATACATTTTAACTTCAAGAATGATACATTTCAATTTTAAACTACCTTTTCTGTAAAATATTATTATAAAGCAACTTTATATATTTATTGCAAATATCTATTCATATATTTTGATTCAGGTTAAGGTCGCAAAATTTTAACTTGATCTCTTTTTTATATGTTATTTAACATGATATATTTTTTATTTATTTTGTCTAGCAATCAACAATTTGCAGTTTATGTTCCATACATCGTGACATTGCGAATTGATTTGTGTTTAACTGAGATGCTTGAAGCCATTTACTAAAGAAATAAACAAAGGATTATGTGTCTTTATGATTCAATAGGTTTTAAATACAAAGATATATTTAAATCTTAACAAACTATTTATTTGCAACTATTCATATCACATTAATAAATTAGGATAACAATAACAACGGAGCTTGACTTAGTGTTGGTAAGAGATGATGGGGGATGAGTAGCTGACGGCTGCCGGCAAGAGGGGCGGCGTAGGCGAGCTTGGCGACGGGAGGCGCTGTAGGCGAGAAAGCAGCGACGGGGCGGCGTAGGCTACGGGTGCGGAGTAAGGCAGCTGGCGACGGGAGGCGGCGTAAACAAACCATGGCAGGAGCGGCGTAGGCAGAAGCACGACGGGGGGCGGGGGCGGCGATGGGGTGACCTTCGTAACGGACGATGGCGTTGAAGCCGCTCAGCTTGTCAGCGCTGTAGTCTACAATGCGTCGGACTCCATCGGGTTGCACGAGCGAGTAGGAGCCGTGGACAGCGTCTCAGCGCCCAGCGAAGCCTACTTGTTCGGTATTTCACGTCACCACTGTGGTCGTCGTGGACGGAGTATTGGAATTCGTAGTTGGCGGGTGCTTCGGGCTCGGCGTACGCGTACTTGGCAACTGGTACCAAAGGGATGGCTGAGGCGGCTACGGCCAGAGCGAGGACGATCACGAACTGTAATATAAAAGTAAAATTAGAATTTGATTTTATTAGACAAATATATCAAAATCCTATTATGATTTGTTTTTTTTTTTATATTTGTAATATTGTATGACTGTTCATTAATAAAGTCGGTAACTCACTTTGGCTACCATTGTTGCTGCTTGTCGATATTTGACTGTAGTAATCTTACTCGTGCATTTCTTAGGATTTTTATACTATTTGAGCATGGTGACATACATTACGCCGTGGGCTATAGAACATATACTGATTATCAAGCTACAATTGGCGGCGAGGTGAAGGTCAGCATTTTACTTGGAATTCGTATGCAAGTAGTTTGCTTTGATTCTTATTACGTGTTGGTGTGATGCATGTGTTCAACTTGAATGTGACAAGACAAAATTAAAAATAAAATCAATATTATTAATTCATTATTTTAGTACATATTTGAGAAATTTATAAAGGCGTGCAGATCGTTATCTAGAATTGAATACACAATTCACTTACGAGAATTTTGGCACCTAGGTGTTAGAAATTTAATTGCAATTAATGTTCTACAAATAACAATCGATGAGAAGTAGTATCCGTAGTAATTAATTTTATCCTAACATTATATTATCATTGATATCTTTTTAGAGATTTGATGGCTTATATTTTTCATTACAATATAAAATGTATACCAGTATGGCACTGATTTAGAAATAAGAGAGAGTTTTAAGTATTGGGTTCAAATCTCATTTGGCCGAATATTATTGTATATATATTTGTGCTTATGACTATTTATCGTTACTTTATAGCTGTTTCTTTCGTATTTATTAGATAAAAGCTTAACATTGAATTCCACCTTGCACACACTTAGGCGAAAGGAAAATAATTTACAGATCACTAGATAAATGAATAATTATTAATCAATCATTGCGTTTTCCCTTTGTATACAATTTATCCAAAAGAGTAGCTAGAACATATATAATAAAAAATTTAATAATAAAAAAATTAAAAAGGCGAAAGTACTTAGTATGTCTACTTATAAAATAATGTAATGAGACTTGCTACATAATTATAAAAAAAAACATTAATGAACGCATTCTTAGTTTAGTGTTGTACTATTAGTAGATTAAGATCAAATTCCATTAAGTTATTAGTATTATGTCATTTAAGCTAAATTTTTATTTCATAAGATATCTTAATTACATCTTTATTGGTAACTATTTGGAAGCCTATTGCAATATCCATCTTGACGCAGTTACGGCTGACTAAAATAAATGGTTGTTAGTCAAACCTCATGCAACAGGATATTTGTACTTAATAATATTTATTTATCCGCGGTTTTATTAGATGAAGTATAATTATAAATCAACTTATACTTCAATTCGGCGGAAAGTGGGGAACGGAATTGTTGAAAGAGAACGGAGTGTCTTAACACTAGGTTCTCGGGTTCCCTCTGCCTACCCTGCTATATGCGGGATACAGCGTGAATTTAAAAAAATAACTTATACCTATGTATTCTCCTAATGAGTTATGCCACCTTACAGTCAAGATTATTATTATTTCCGAAATAGGATCTTTCATCGTGGATATATTAGATGATGTTAGCATGTAGTTACATAACTTCAGCAGGAGTCGACTTTTTTTAGAAGTTTAGGCATAAAATAAGAATAAGCAGATCATAATGCACCTACACCTGGTCTTGGTGCAGAGGCACAAGCGTGTGTCTGTAAAGTTGACAGGTTGTGGGTTCGATTCCCTTGTCAGGAAATGAAAATATTAATTTATATTTAGTGTTTTTATTTCCTGGCTCTGGTGACAAGGCAAAACACGGCATTGAGTTTCGCCATTCAGCACGCAATGCCTCAATTTCGGCGGAAAAAGAGGAACGGGAATGTTAAAAGAGAACGGAGTGTCTTATGATTAGATTCTCTGTTCCCTCTGCTTACCCTGCTATGTGCGGGATACAGCGTGAAGCTTCGTCTGCGTCTTGAAATTTGAGAAAATTAAAATTTATTACGAGACCATACTCTTACTTTCTTCAAAATATGAAAAGTAAAGGGTGTCCCAAAATTAACGCAAGATTTGGCTTTGCCGCCATTTGCTATTATATTCATTATTCATTCGCTATTAAAAGACTAAAAATGGCATTTTCTATTTAATTCAAATCTTGCGTTAATTTTGGGACACCCTATAAAATACGTTATATAACAATGATTTGAAGTTTAAGAAGTCAGTTATTTAAATCTCAATTTATATAATTGATCCGGTTCGATAAGTGAGACAAAAGTATAATACTAAATGTTGAAAAAACATTACGTACTTATTACCCTTGAAGTTTTGATTGATAGTTGCAAAGCGGTTAAGATCTGAGAGGGATAGGAGTTCGAATTCTGGAGATAAGAATTTGTAGGTTTGCTTATCATAGTTTTATAATTTTTTTTAATTTAGACTTGGTTAAGTTTATTTGTTTTGTTATATGCGAAGGTCGCTGTATTGTTAATAGACCTTATTTAACATGCCATCCATGATAGAGTAATTTTTTATACGTTTTCTAAATATGTTTGTCGTTTTTTTTTTTTTTTTTTATTGATAACGGACGGCAAACGAGCAGAAGGACCACCTGATGGTAAGTGGTTACCTTCGCCCATAGACATCTACAACACCAGAGATGTTGTAGATGCGTTGCCAACCTAGAGGATACTGATGGAAGGGGGGACAATGTAGTAGTCCACTATCAGAACCACCACATTTTGGGGAAAGGATGGGTGGGAAAGGGGAAAATCTGGCTTACATGCCATCGAACCGGAACACATCATTAGATATTTGGCGGTTCGTCTTTGACATGATAGTGGTCGCGAGCCAGTCGGAGGACGAACCTCCTACCACCTAACAAAATGTCGTTTCCTAAGTGGTGTGATTAACATTTAAAAACTTCAAAAATATTTAATAAATAGTATTCTCTCTTACCAAATTATTGTTCTTTGAAATTATCTTTTGGTAGCAGATTTCTTTTAAAATCTCTCTACAGAGATGCTAACAACAAAAATAAGTTGTAACAACCGTATAAGAATTTCGACGTAGGCGGATATATAATAAGAACGCATGGCTTAGTGGTCAGAGCGCTTGGCCGGCTTCCAAGACGCGCGGGTTCGAGTCCCGTTGCGTTCAAATTTTTATAAAATTATTATACGCTTTCAAAATATGTTCTTCGTTTATTAAATGTGTGATTAATACTTTAAAATATTAAAGACTTTATCTCTTTTCGCCGAAATCCTCTTTCGTGTGATTTCCATACAACGTGACATTAGCGATATGATTTGTGCTCACCTGGCACGTTCGGAGCGCCATTATCAAAGAACTTAACTGAACTGATTTGAATGTATACATTACATTTTTTTTCGTTTCTTTTTCTAAAGAATAACATTGTACTCATCTATAACTTCATTTAAATCACAATAAAAAAGTATTAATTTGAAAATTGAAAAAAGCCTGTCGTGGCGCAGAGGCATAAATGTGCGACTGTAAACGCGACAGATTGTTGGTTTGATTCCCTCTCCAACTCCGAAAAAAGTATTTTCATTTCCTGGGTTTGGTAACAAGGCAAAGCGCGGCGATGAGTCCCCCCACTCAGCACACAATGCTTCAATTCCGCAGAAAGTGAACGGAATGTTTTACAAGCACTAGATTCTCAGGTTCCTTCTGCCGACCTTGTTATATGCGGAATACAGCGTGAAGCTAAAAAAAGAAACGTTTTTCAACAGTGGTTATAGGTTATAACAACCGTGTCTCATCTACATCATTTTCTACAAACTTATCATATAAATGCGTATAAATAAAAAAGACCTTTACGCTTTCTTAGTTGCTACGCAAAAAGTTTTTATTTTTTTCTTGGAGTTTCAGATTTTATCCTGAACAGCCGGGGTACCTAGTCTGAAGTCATATAGAAACTAATATGGAGAATCTGCCTGAATTGGAAGCATTACATGTTAAGTGGCGGTACTCAGTAACGCGCTTTGTCCGACCAGGGCAGAGAAATGAAAATAATTTAAAAATTACCCTAGCTCCGAGTAAAAATCGAACCCACAACCAATCGCGTAGTCTTAATTTTGTATCCCTAACCGTCGCAGAAAGAGAGTTATGGAGGTTACAACCCTTAACAAAAAAGGTGATTTTCTCGGTATCTATAAAAGATGTCTTTATGAAATTTAAACTGGACATTATTATTTAAGAGCTCAATATAATATATTTTTTACAAAATTTATTAATTTAAATAAAAAGATTTGAATACTAGAAAACGAGAAGTAAATTTTTTGAGGGTGATTTTTTATGCCAATCCCTGAATTGACACCTACCAAAAAATATATTACATTTATCCATTAGTGAGCTATCTTATGTTTAAAGTTTCAAAAAAAAAATTGGTGGAACAATGTTCAAAACACTGAAAACCGCGACCCTATAATTCAGTAAATAATCTATAATTAAACAAATGTATAAAATTATAACTAATAATTTATTCGTAACTATTCTTATAATATAATCTTTAGAGTTCTTTAGTGTTGGTAGGGAGATGACTGGGGACGAGTAAGCTTGCGTGCGCAAAGGGGACGGCGTAGTAGGCGACGGGAGCAGGTAGAGCCACCTTGGCGACGGGGCGTAGGCGGCTTGGCGACGGGAGCGTACGCGAGCTTGGCGGGGGCAGGGGCGGCTGCGAAGGGTGTCCCTCGTAACGCACGACGGCGTTGAATCCGTGCTCCTTGTCCCAGCGCTGTAGTCGATGCGGTGGACTCCATCAGGCTGCACGAGCGGTAGGGCCGTGGACAGCGTCTCCAGCGCGAGCCCTCTTGTTGCTGCTTCACATCACCACTGTGCCCGTCCTGTACGGAGTATTGGAACTCGTAGTGGGCGGGCGCTTCGGGCTCTGCGTATTGCAGTACGGGCAGCGCGGTAGCGGCCGCGGCCAGGGCGAGGACTATCACTATCTGTAACGATATTAAATATTATTAAAATTGTTTTATTACATTTATATTAATTTAACTTAAAATTATTCTTATTAATATTTTTTGCTTTATATCCTGATGTATTTGGCATATTAGTATCAATTTTTTTCAATATTGATATTCACCTTAGCGGACATTGTAGTAGTTGTTGTTGTTTTGCGAATTATAATACAAGTGTACTGAGAAACAATTTACGCGAGCTTTTATACGAGTGTCGTTATAGAAATGTCATAAGTAAGACTTTCGCGGCCACGACAAATATTTTTGCAAAGAACTAAATTCAAATATTTCTACAATACTTCAACTTCTACATCAGAGGTCAAGTTTATTAGAAATGTAATTTGTTAATAAGAATTGTAAGTTATTTAATCTAGATATTTGAATTGAATTAGAATAACTATATGAAAAATATGCTTTAGTGATATTATCCCTTTGTAACAACGTGAGCTAAGATGCGGATTGAAGGTTATGGAGGTGTAACAATCATTGTTAGCGTAGGACACATTCTATGTTCCACAATGGCCCATTACGTTTCTAAAAATGTCTTTAAAAATTATACTTTAAAAGTATTATATTTATTATATCTATTTATATTTTTTTATTTTATTCTAGAAGAGAGATGATTCTAATGTATAATATATAAAGGAAATTGTTAAAATTTTACCAATTTAGGATTAGGATAAATAACAATTGTTATCTATATGTATATAAAAGGAGATGTTAACACTGACTGACGTACATATAGACGTAACCGCTGATGGTAGAAACGTGAAATTCATTTTTTTTTTATTTTTATTAGTGGGTACTAAGAAGGACTATGAAAAATTTTAACCCTGAAGGGGTCAAATAGGGGTCGAAAGTTTGTATGGTTTTCTTAAATCGTCACCGATTATTATAAAAAAAATAAATTCAGACTTTTAAAAATATTTAATTGATCACGTATTTCATTTTATTAGAATTCACCCCCTAAGAGCGCAAATAAGGAGTTCGAACTTTGTATGAAAAAATTTTTAAATCGGCGCCGATTCTTATAAAAATTAGAATTCAGAGTACTAAAAATATTTCATTGAACTTGTGTCATGGCTTATTAGAATTCACCCCCTAGGGATGCAAGTGGGTTAAAACTTAGGTAGGGGCTTAAATTTACAAGATTCAATCTTTATAAGATAAGCTACTTTTAGTCGCGATAACCGACATCCACGTGGACGAAACCGCGGACGGAAGCTAGTTTTATATAAAGTTGTATAATACTTTGTTTATTAAATTGACAATATTCTACTTAAGATAAATCAAATCACTGTTGAGGTCTTTGATTTTCGCGAAAACTGTTGAAACTGTTTTAATCGGATTAATTGCGTATTTTTTTTTTTTTTTTTTTTTTTTTATTGATAACGGACGGCAAACGAGCAGAAGGACCACCTGATGGTAAGTGGTTACCTTTGCCCATAGACATCTACAACACCAGAGATGTTGTAGATGCGTTGCCAACCTAGAGGATACTGATGGAAGGGGGGACAATGTAGTAGTCCACTATCAGAACCACCACATTTTGGGGAAAGGATGGATGGGAAAGGGGAAACTGGCTTACATGCCATCGAACCGGAACACATCATAAGATATTTGGCGGTTCGTCTTTGACATGATAGTGGTCGCGAGCCAGTCGGAGGACGAACCTCCTACCACCTAACATATTTTAGTACAGTTTAGTTCGAAATATATTTTTACAAACCCGACGTTTCGAACACTTTACAGTACCACGGACCACGAATAATAAAATAATATACGCGATAATTCCGGTTAAAACAGTTTAATTTAATACAAACCACTGTTATTTTTTTTTCTTTTTAGAACTTACTCTAAGCTAGATATAATTTTGCAAGCGAGTTTTCTACGATTAGTTGTGTAGTTATGTTTTGTTAATACAATATATTTCTTTCTCGGTAATAAAGAAGAGCTACTAAAGCTTAAGAGAGATATTAAGTAAAATCTTGTTTGTTGGTGACCTTCAAATTGAAAAACAGTAAGGATTTCTTATTACTGTTATACTAATTTGTGCATCTTTTATGTAAAACAAATAATTATTTATAAAAAGCTCATATTAATTTTTACAGCATATATTTATTATAGCTTATATATATATTTTTTGTAAGCAAATAAATATCTAAGTCTTGTAAGTACTCAGTAAAAAATAGCTTTACTTGACCAGGCTTTGATATGGCGGTTCCCGTGGCTCCAGTTAGTGTCGTATATAATGAAGGAGGAGCACTGTGGGATTTCTGTGAATACCGCTGGCCTTCATCTACCAGCCTGGGAAATCCACATATACCGTCCGAGACCCCTATGGTTTCCTCACATATATAAAAAATAATAAAATACATAAGGAGCTCCTAATTTCAATAAGGGAACCAATATATATATATATATATATTTTAATGGATAACGGATGGTAAACGAGCAGAAGGACCATCTGATGATAAATGGTTACCTTCGCCCATGAACATTTACAACGCTAGAGATGTTGTAGATGCGTTGCCAACCTAGAGGATACAGATGGAAGGAGAGGACAATGTAGTAGTCCGCTATCGGAACCACCACATTTTGGGGAAAGGATGGGTGGGAAAGGGGAAAATCTGGCTTACATGCCATCGAACCGGAACATATCATACGATATTTGGCGGTTCGTCTTTGACATGATAGTGGTCGCGAGCCAGACGGAGGACGAACCTCCTACCACCAAACAATATTAAATATTGTGATCTAGCTTAAAAGAGAATTGTCATAGGCAGTAACATTATACATGACTTTGATATCTTAAAAATAGGTCCTTATAAATTTTTTTTATAAGCATGTATTTATTTTATTTTACAACGTTAGGTAAGTATGTACCTCGAGGGCAATAAATGTCATTTACATATCGATATTCTTGCAATAAGCAGACATAAAAAGGAGTGCAAAATTTATTTCATTACATTCAGACTCAAACAGTCACTACAACAACTACAACAATGACCGTCAAGGTCAGTTATATAAAATGTTACATTATAACCTATAAGAAAGTGTAGAATAAGGAAATATTATTACTATAGATATACTACTTAATAATTGCATATCATCTCGTGATTTATTTTTTCCAATAATGTTATTACATATTTGTGCTTGATTACAGATAGTGATCGTCCTCGCCCTTGCCGCAGCCGCCTCCGCGCTGCCCGTCCTGCAATACGCAGAGCCCGAAGCACCCGCCCACTACGAGTTCCAATACTCCGTACAGGACGGGCACAGTGGTGATGTGAAGCAGCAACAGAGCTCGCGCTAGGAGCTTCTGTCACGGCTCCTGCTCGCTCGTGCAGCCACGATGGAGTCCACCGCATCGTGGACTACAGCGCTGACAAGGAGCACGGATTCAACGCCGTCGTGCGTTACGAGGACACCCGTCGCCACCCCGCCCCATAAGCTCGCGTACGCTCCGTCATAAACTCGCCTACGCCGCTCCGTCGCCAAGGTGGCCTACTCCTCTCTCCGTCACCACGCCGCTCCCCTCGCGCATCAGCTACTCGTCCCCGTCATCTCCTACCAACACTAAGTTAATAAGTACAGCAGATATCCTTGTTAAAGTTATTTAATTTATTTATGAAATGTGATATAAATATTTGCAAATAAATATTTACGTATTGTTTCACATATTTGTTTCTCTTATACTTATATTTACATCTATTTATAATGATAGATACCCACCCATCTCCACATTTATTCAGCAATTTTCAGTGATTTAGTGAATACTTGAGAGTCTGTGACTGTTTTGAAAAAAGTCGGAATCAAAAAAAGATATAGCTAATTGATGTAGCTCGAGCCTTTCGTACTATGCATCCGTTCTAAATCATTACTTTATAAGAATGGAAATACATTGAAACAAAATTAACATGTTTAGAAAATACACCAATACCTCGCACTGCGTCGTTTCGTTTTGCGTTTTTTTCGAAGTTGCGTCGCTGCTTAATTTTTACTGATATTCACTGTGCGTCGTTAGATTTTCGTTGCGTTGTTTTGGATTCGAGTCTTTAATTTTTTTTATTTTTTTCCCTAAAATATGGCAACACTTTTGTTTTTAATTGTGCCATATCATCAAAATTTGGGGATTCCCTTTCTAACTAAAAATCAACACAATTTTAATACAATTCTATTTTCGCTTCGTTTTGTTTATTTTAGTTGTGTAATGTTGCCTGACTACATTCGTCGTATATGTATGCAAATACTCAGACAAAACCCTGAACAAATCACTTCTATAGCAATTCTCGTAAATAAAATTAAAATTTTTCGACACAAATTCATTTTTAACATAACGCAAAGCTCATCATATGATTTTTTAAAAGATTATTCTATACGAATTGAAGTATTTTTTGACATTATTGTATTATATAATGTTATTAATCCATGAAAGTGGCTTAAAATTATATTTCGATTTTTACTCAACGATAATTCAAAGCGCTTACATAATACGAAATGTCTACTTTAAAGTTACTTTAAAGAAATAAAGAACATACAGCCCGCAGTTACACAGTATTTTCCGAATTCCTTGAGAATTTTACTCCTTTAAAAAATCATAAATATCTGCTGTACCAATGAAATTAGCTGGATGTATATGGGTGTTTAAAAAAAAAGCAAAGCAGGGTAGTCACTGAGTTTTTTTGATGTTTTCAAGTGTTAGTTACACACTCAGGAAACGAAAATTATATTGAGAAATTTATATACGTTTTCTAAATATGTTTTTCGTTTCCTAAGATTATAATTAATACTTTAAGACTTCAAAAATATTTAATAAATATTGCATTCTCTCTTGATAAATGATTGTTCTTTGAAATGATCTTGGGCTAGCAGAAATTTGTAAAAATCTCTCCACAAAGATGCTAAGAACAAAAATAAATTGTAACAAGAGTATAAGAATTTCGCCGCAGCCGGATGTAGAACACATGGCTTAGTGGTCAGAGCGCTTGGACGGCTTCCAAGAGGCGCAGGTTAGAGTTCCGCTGCGTTCAAATTTTTATACGTTTTCTAAATATGTTAGTCACAGAGTACCTAATGTCAAGACACTCGGGTCGCTGCTTTCCGCCCGCATTTGAGACATTGCGTATTAAGTGGCGGATCTCAACGCCGCGCTTTATCTTACCAGAGCGGAGAAAAAAAACTCATAATAATCTATCAAAATCTCAGTGAACATCGAACCTCCGACCGATTGCGTGTACAATCAGACGCTGTTCTACTGCGCCGCGATAATCTCCTTTCATTGTAGGCCCATCTATCCATCAATCTATTTATCTACAACCTGTATAGGTTTCAGTGGCGAGGAGTGAAAAATTTAGTTAGGCAAGCCGGTACCAAACCGTTTTTTAGAGAAGCCGGTATATTTAGGGAAGCCGGTATAGGATGTGAAGGTATTAAGCAATTTTTCATTATTTTTGGGCGTTTTAGATGTTTTTTTTTAAATTTTACACCTAATATGTTCCTGGCGACCTTTTCTTTTTAGCTCTCCTTTTTTTGTATGGCTCATATATATATGTATTTTAAAAAGTAAACCAAGCCGGTGGGAATCGTGTTGTATGGACGCCTCGCCACCAACCCACTGTTAGGTAGGTTAGCTATATATGAAATTAAATGAGATAAGTCACATAAACTGGAGAAATGGAATTCGTGTATAGATAGACCTTGACATAATAGTTGTGAAGTGTTAGCTATTTGACAGAGGAATCTATAATTATTCTGCGTGATAGAAAAAAAATCTTTGTTATTAACAAGAAGTAATTTAATAAACATTTAATATATAATAATTTTAGAAGATATTTTGACAGAACACAAAATGTTTATTAACAAAATATAGAACTACGCAGAAGACGCTAATTACTCGTAGAATACTCGCGCTCACTTAAAATAAGCTCTAAAAAGAATAACAAAAAGTCCAGTGATTGGATTTATTAACATGTAATTTTAATTATTTCTTTTTTTTTAAACTTCACGCTGTATCCCACATATAGCAGGGTAGGCAGAGGGATCCTGAGAACCTAGTGTTACTCCGTTCTCTTACAACAATACCGTTCGCCACTTTCCGCCAAATTGAGGCATTGCGTGTTGAGTGGCGGAACTCAACGCCGCGCTCTGCCTTGTTACCAAACCCAGGAAATGAAAATACTAACATTTCCTGGAGCGGGAATCGAACCCACAACCTGTCGTGTTTACAGTCGCACGCTTGTGCCGCTGCGCCACGACAGGCGTTAACAAAATATTATACACCTTTATACAAATAACAATTGCTATATCATTATATTATAGATAATTTTTGTAGATATATTTTTAAATGTACAGTTTTGGAGACCATAGAATGTGACCTTAAGCGTTAACAATGAACATATTACAACCTTCAATCCTCAACGTAGCTCGCGGTGATTCTCAAAACGGAAATAGAAAGATCTATTATGTTACAAAGAAATAATTTCACCATAGCATTTTTCCTATATAATTCAATTAAAACATATAGATTTAAAAATGAATGTTAATTACATGCAATAATAATTACATGTCATTTTTATATAGACACATACTTCGTACATTTCTTATTCACATAACTTCATTTCTTAAAAAACTTGACCTTATATATCAGAATATACAATTTGAAGTACTATTGAAATATTTAAATTTTATTCTTTGCAAAAATAGTAATCACGGTCGAGAAAGTCTCACTTATGACTTACCTTTGCAGCTTGTTTGCTCATATAAAGCTCAAGTAAAATATTTCTCAGTACACTTGTATTGCAATTCTCACTACAACAACAATGTCCGCTAAGGTGAATTTTAATTATTAAATGCAGACTCCAAGTACTTCGGAATATAAATAATAAATAAACCATTATTTTATTTAATAAATTAATTACTAAATAATAAATTAAATTTCTTATCGTTACAGATAGTGATCGTCCTCGCCCTGGCCGCGGCCGCCTCCGCGCTGCCCGTACTGCAGTACGCAGAGCCCGAAGCGCCCGCCCACTACGAGTTCCAATACTCCGTACAGGACGGGCACAGTGGTGATGTGAAGCAGCAACAAGAGGCTCGCGCTGGAGACGCTGTCCACGGCTCCTACTCGCTCGTGCAGCCTGATGGAGTCCACCGCATCGTGGACTACAGCGCTGACAAGGAGCACGGATTCAACGCCGTCGTGCGTTACGAGGGACACCCCGTCGCCGCCCCCGCCCCCGCCAAGCTCGCGTACGCTCCCGTCGCCAAGCTCGCCTACGCCGCTCCCGTCGCCAAGGTGGCCTACTCCGCTCCCGTTGCTTACGCCGCTCCCCTCGCGCACGTCAGCTACTCGTCCCCCGTCATCTCCTACCAACACTAAGTCAATAACTATAGCGGATATCCTTGTTAAAGATATTTTATTTATTTATTTAATGTGATATAAACAATTCCAAATAAATATTACCATATTTTAAAACATCGTCGTTTTTCTTACATTTAATACATACCCATCTTCTGTAGTAGTATACTGTATACTGTACTTTATACTGTAAAACCCAAAGTTTCGGATATTTCTGTACCCGACTATTATCATCAGAGTAAGATATACGAGTACTCGTATATTATCATCAGATTGTTCTCGTTTAGTACTTCTGTACACTAATCAAGGAACCTAGATGTAAAATTTCATCTTTCTACGCCCAGTGGCATATACGCAAGTTTGGGAAATGTGGGAGAGCATTGAGAGAAAATAGTCTGATGATGATAATGATGATGATTATGATAAACTCATTATATCATGATTACGAAAATCAAAAATATTTAGTTTCTATTTTAGAGATTATTATACGAGCGTAGCAATATCAATGTCGACTTTAACAGTAACGTACTGAATTCAAATGTACTTTTTAATATTTATTAGAACATTTTTAAAAGTGATTGACGTTACATGACGTTTCTTTGAGATTATAAAGAGAAAAAAATTGTTACTTTTATTAATGAAAAGGTGACTTTTTATTGCTTCACTTACCTATCCACAATATAAGGCAGGTTGAGAAAAAATTGTGTGTTTAATGGAGAATGTAGTACGTTCTTCACTTTCAGATTTTTTTAGATAATTCGTATACGGTGGCGTAATTCAATACCGTACTTTGTTCTATCAAATAGGAGAAATGAAAATATCTGTTATTACTGTAATTTTGATTACAGAAAATCGAACCCACGACCACCGCCACTAATTCTGCTTCACGATTGCGCAGCGCAGTTGAGAAGTGGTTGACGGTATAGGCGATTATTATTAGTTCAACACGCTCTTAAGAGAACTGCTTTCATCTACCTTATTTTATCACTTAATTAATTTAACACTTTATTTATTCTACTTTTTTTTCTCGGCAAGGAAATGCTTGAACCTAAAAAAAATTACAAATTCAACAAATACCTACATATAATACGGTATACTGACTTGGGATTAAGTGACTGAAGATTTCCATATGGTGATTTAACTTTCATATGTGGAATTAAATGAAATTAATTCATTCAGACTAGAGAAAAGTAATCGACGCATAGACCGACCTTGACACAGTAGTTGTGACCTGACACCTGTTTGCGAATTGCCAAAATTAGCCTGCATAACTGAAAATCTTTCTTTTTTAACAAGAAGTGATATCTATAAACATTTAATATATATATACATACATAGCTTCACGCTGTATCCCGCATATAGCAGGGTAGGCAGAGGAAACTTAGTGTTAAGACACTCCGTTCCCCACTTATCGCCGAATTGAGGCATTGCGTGCTGAGTGGCGCAACTCAACCTCGCGCTTTGCCTTGTTACCAAACCCAGGAAAAGAAAAATTCCATTTCCTGGAGTGGGAATCGAACTCACAACCTGTCGCGTTTACAGTCGCATGCTTGTGTCTCTGCGCCACGACAGGCGTCTTCTAAAAACATTTAATACATATATCAGTTATTTCACGCATTATTAAAAATATAAAGGTTAAGGAACTGTCTCGTGGTCGCAAATAGCTTACGTTGACTTTAGAAACCAGAAAATAATATTACTAAAATATAGCTATTTTAAGTGAATTAATTGCGTGTATCTTATATATGTTGGTAGTTTAGAATACTTAAAATATACGATGCACTAGATATTTATATTTTCTAGGTAGAACAATTGAAAGGATTTCAAAACGTTAAATTTCTTTTATTCATATTTAAATATCAAAATATCGTATATATATTAATCCGTTAAAAAAAGAAGTTTCATTACATTTCATTATTAGTATAGTCACTTGAATATAACGTCTTATTAAAGAAAGAAAGATATATATATATTTTTATAGGGCTAATTTTTGTCATAGCACATTTTCTCATGTCCATTCAATCAATTGGAACATCCAGACTATAAAGAATGGGTGTACAAAATTACAATCAATTCCTTAAGTTATTTTGCACAGTGATTAAGTAACGAAGTGAATAAGTAGTGTAAAGCAGTTATACTTTCTTCTGGGTATCTACAATACTAATTTACATAACTACATTTTTAATAAACTTGACGTAAAAATATGAAATAGGTGGAAATATATAAATTCTATTCTATGCAAAAATATTTATCGATAAACGGCAAAAAGTATCACTCATGACATTTTTGCAGCACGACCCTGTATAAAAAGCTCAGGAAGTAATATGTTTCTCAGTACACTTATGTACAATTCTCAATACAACAACTACTTAACTACTACAATGTCACTTAAGGTAAATTTCAAAAATGAAAAAATACTACTATAAAGTACTTCGGAATATAAATAATAAATGAACTATTTTTTTATTTAATAAATTAATTACTAAATAATAAATTAAATTTCTTATCGTTACAGATAGTGATCGTCCTCGCCCTGTATGACACTTACTCTGCGCTGCCCGTGCTGCAGTACTGAGCCCAGAAAGCGCCGCCCACTACGAAGTTCAATACTCCGCTGGAGGACGGGCACGATGGTGATGTGAAGCTTAACAACAAGGGCTCGCCGCTGGGGAACGCGCTGTCCCACGGCGCCTACTCGCTCGTGCAGCCTGATGGAGTCCACCATCGTGGACTACGGCGCTGACAGAAGCGCGCAGATTCAACGCAGTCGTCGTTACGGTTCACCAAATCGCCGCCGCCCGCCAAGCTCGCGGCGTACGCTCACGTCGCCAAGCTCGCCACCTACGCGCTCCGTCGCCAAGGTGGCTACTCGCTCCGTCGCCTACTTACGCTCCCTCGCGCACGCATCAGCTACTCGTCTGATCATCTCCTACCAACACTAAGTCACTAGTAATACTACTAGCGAATATCCTTGTTAAAGTTACTTAATTTATTTATGAAAATGAAATATTAGCAAATAAATTGTTACTTATTTGTTGCGTTTCGTTTTCTTTATATACTTTCAATATTAGTTATAAATATTAATACACATATAGATTTGTCTTCATCCAGTTGCGCTTACATACGTAACTGCTTTGATGTTTTACTGACGTTTATTATTATCTACAGAAACTGCAGAAGAATATTTAATAGGCGTTTTCTATCTACGCAACATAAAATATCTAATTCTAATAACTGTAATTAATCAACGTTTTTGTATTTTTTTTTCATACGAGAAGACATCCAGGATATAAAAAATGCAATTTTAAAAACCAATAAATTATTTTGCATGTTTCTTCCATGAAATTTACAAAACTATCATAATTATAGCACATAAATTTAAATAGATGTAGATCCTGGAAAGCATTATATAAATATTATATAAATCAATTTAGATGTAGGTAAATTATTTGACACTATAAGAAATGTGAAACATTAGTCAAGTTTTTTTGATTGAAATATAATTTGCCTGGAATAGTATCTAGTAGATAAAGTCGTAACGGTCCTCCACTGTAAGAGTCATGTTTTTATCCCACTAAAAGCCCCCATACTGGTACTTAGATTTGGATTTCACATAGTAAGTAGTAAAAAATAAACAACATAGATTTATATTTCATGTTAATTCATCACTATTTTACTATATGTAATATGTATAATTAGAATGGAAACCTTAGAAATTATTTATGTATTATTTTCTAGTTGCTGCAACTTTTGCGTGGGTTTCAGATCTTGCTATATTAATTCCAACATCAAAGTTTTCATCAATAGTTCGGATTTTACCACAAAAGAAGACCAATTTCAAAGACAGTGCGCTATAATGTGCAACTATTACGAATAACTCAAAAACTCGTCAGATCCTAACAAAATTTAAGCGGAACCACATCAGAAGCACTAACTTAACGATAATACATTAAAAATGAATTAGAATCAATTCGCAGCGATTTCTTGTTTATTTCCTAGAATGGCATACTTTAAAAGCAACTTTTTCAGGTTATTACCCGTGATATTGTTATTAATCAAGTACAGTCGGACATTTAATAAATACAAGAAATAGGCTTAAACTTGCAGCGCCTGTAACTCGATTGCATCGAATCCGCAATTCTTTTATGGGACAATGTGTAAGCTTTTACAATAGGATCCCAGGAAACGTACGAGAATTTTCAATTTCACAATTTTAAAAAAATGTGAATAGACATTTGTGTGTTAAAGGTAAAAATTAGTGATTTTATAAATCATAACACGCCTTGAAAAAGAAATGCTCGCTCCACAAAGGTATCATTGTCACTAATAAAGCATTAACGAATTAAAAAAAAAGTCCCACTGAGTTTCTTGCGCCGGTTCTTCTCAGGTCTGAGGCATTACATTTAGTGAACCGGTGGTAAACTATTTGACGTTCAAAAAATTAAGCATGTAACTTATTGTTTTGACTAAAATTATTTGATTTTAACTTTGATCCGTTTTGGGAAGAATGATTAATGTAGTAATATTATTGCACTTTGGGCACTTTAACAAGACAATGCGTGGCGTTAAATTCCGACAGTCAGCAAACTGTAGTTACACACGTCTTTACTGCCTATGGAGCGAAAAATAGAGAACGGAGTGAACTTTTCATTTACTTCTCTTGCTAACAAAAATACATTCTAATTAATTTGTATGAATAACAATGTATTACCTACTTTTAAAGGTTCTTAGACAAATTGCACTCGCAGAACGATAAGAGACTTACTTAAAACACCGTGGAATCATAGAATAAGCTTTTGTTGACATATATCGTAATATCCATTGATTGAAAATTGTACCGTTTTCAAGTATATTTCTCAATATTTGGTGTATTTGATATACTAGGTATATTTATATTTATTTTTTTAGCCTCAATAATTTCTAAGATATTATTTACATTTATTTAAATAAATGTAGAAGACATATTTCCACATATGAATTATATAAATAAAATTTAACATCATACAACGTTAAAGAGAAATTAAATGACGTCCTTGAAAGTAATTCTAACTTCCCACACTTTGAGAACTGACTATCTAGCGTAAACCAAAAAAATTATGTTTATCAATAATAAATAATTACATAGTATTTATTCATTAAACTAGCTACTAATCCCACGCTACATGACTTTCTAAAAAAAATAAACAGTTATTTAATTTGAGTATATTACTGAAATATCAATTACCATTTCGAAATTAAAAGTTATACACATTTAAGCTTTACACATTATATACTAATGTTACTATAACTAAAAAGAATAAAATAACTCTTTTAAGAAATCTTTGTAAATCGTTTAAAATAAAAAAAAAATGTTTTCACAATTTAAATAAAAAAACACAAATTAGAATTAAAGAAACCATTTCGCACAAAAAAGATCAGGTCATCTGATCAGATCAGATAACTATTTAGGTTTACTGAATTATAAGTACATATTTAAACGTCACAATAAAAGAAACAAAATTTCATTTAATATAAGATGTTAATATTAATGTATTTAATTAACGAACATACAACATAAATATGTACATATACCTAGGTATACACACAGGCAGCTACTCGTGTTACTAAACGCATTAAATCACAAATGTAAATAAACTTGACCTTGGACATAAAAGAAACTAGAAATGTTAAAATTTTATTCTTTGCAAAAAATAAATACACAATCGAGAAAGTCACTTATGAAACTTTTCAACGACATTAGTATAAAAGCTCGAGTAAATTATTTCTCAGTACATTTGTATTATAATTCTCAATACAACAACAACTACAATGTCCGCTAAGGTGAATATCAAAACTAAAAAAATACAAATACTTCGGGATACGGAAATATATATTTAATATGGATATATTTTAAAATATTTAATTTAATTAACTTATTAATATTTAATATTGTTACAGATAATGATCGTCCTCGCCCTAGCCGCGGCCGCCTCCGCGCTGCCCGTACTGCAGTACGCAGAGCCCGAAGCGCCCGCCCACTACGAGTTCCAATACTCCGTACATGACGGACACAGCGGTGATGTGAAGCAGCAACAAGAGGCTCGCGCTGGAGACGCTGTCCACGGCTCCTACTCGCTCGTGCAGCCTGATGGAGTCCACCGCATCGTGGACTACAGCGCTGACAAGGAGCACGGATTCAACGCCGTCGTGCGTTACGAGGGACACCCCGTCGCCGCCCCCGCTCCCGCCAAGCTCGCGTACGCTCCCGTCGCCAAGCTCGCCTACGCCGCTCCCGTCGCCAAAGTGGCCTACTCCGCCCCCGTCGCCTACGCCGCTCCTCTCGCGCACGCCAGCTACTCGTCCCCCGTCATCTCCTATCATCACTAAACAATTCTAAAGATTAAGTTATAAGAGTAGTTACGAATAAATTATTAGTTATAATTTTATAAATTTGTTTAATTATCGATATCGTCATTTACGTGTCAGTTTAATTATCCGCAGCTTCGTTTACGTGGACTTTATGTCGTATTATTTCTATGTTGATTAAATCAATTTAAAAATAAACATGCTCCCAAATGGGAAACGAATCCACAACCATCGCACTTACAGTCAAACTATGTCCCACTCTATGCGCGACATTGGATCTTATCTTAATTTGCCATCGAAAATTGCGTACCATACTGAATAGCTTTTGCCCATACGACATTTATTAACCTTATAGTTTAGCGAATCTTTTGTATTATATCTCGATGAAAAATTCCTATTACGCACAAAAAGGTTTTGCTTAGACATTTCTTTATATGTTATAGTTTATCTGGACTATCATCGTTCTTATTTAATTTTTATATATCAACAGAAAATGCTCACCTTACTGAACATTCATATATACATAGCTTCACGCCATATCCCGAATATAGCAGGGTAGGCAGAGGGAACCCAGTGTTAAGACTCTCCGTTTCCCACATTCCGCCGAACTGAGCCATAGCGTGCTGAGTGACGGAACTTAACGCCTCGCTTTGACTTGACACCAAACCCAAGAAATGAAAAATTCAATTTCCTGGAATGGGAATTGAACCCACAACCTGTCGCATTTACAGTCGCACGCTTGTGCCTCTGCACCACGACAGGCGTTAACTTACTGAACAGTTTTTATGAAAGCGGCTCTTCCTTATATCTTATAGTTTAGCCGATCTATTATGGTTCAACATCAGGTGAACTAGACTTCTAAATAAATTACATCTTACGTCACGGCCAGGCTTTATATACAAAAAAAAATCATTCAAATTCGTCTAGTAGCTTCAAAGATCTGTTCGTGTGTGTGTACAAACAATCTGATAACAATTTTAAATTTCATAGATTCTGTTTTTTCGACACCCTATAATATATTCAATATACAGATACTTTTTTTTTAGGTTTATTTTAGTAAATAATTATTACACGACATAATATCCTACAATCGTAGATATAGCAAAAATGATAATCAAGTTCAATAGTCCAAATATATGTGGTTTAAGAATTGAGGCTCAAACGACTACAGTTATATAGATAATTGTGAAATTTAATGACAAGTAAATAAATAAAAGCTCAAATAAGCAATAATAATATTTTATGCATTTTACGCAATTTTACTCCAAAGTGGCGTATCACGGAGCATGACCAAACAGTCATTAAACATGTAAGGAAAAAATAGCTTCACGCTTAATCCCGCATAGCAGGGTAAACAGAGAGAACCTAGTGTCAAAACACTCCGTTCACCGCATTCCGTCCGAATTCGAAACATTACATGTTAAGTGGCGGAACTCAACGCCGTGCTTTTTCTTACCAAAGCTGAGAAATGAAAATAATTTAAATACAATCACTCCCCCGAGTGGGAATCAAACTCACAATGAATCGCGTCAACAATCAGACGCTGTCCCACTGCGCCACGATGATCTCTATAAACAATTGAGATAAATTATAAACTGAGATATATTATATACATATTTACAGTAATATTTTATTTATACGAAACAGTGATAGACACGGTATAAATACAAGAAGTAAAAATAAGCTGATCACTCCTAGATGAACCGGTGGTAGCTTCCGTTAGGAGTGACACTCCTGACATTTTTTGTAAATTGACGATTCAAAAGTGCTTATAATAGCCTATTTGAATAAAGAATATTTTGATTTGATTTGATTTGATATGGATAAAATGCTTAACAAGCTCTACAAACAAACTAAATAAAGTATTTAAAGTTCTTTTTAATATTTAAAACTTCTTTAACTATTTGCGAATATGAATCTGAAATTCCGTGTATTTTTTATTCTTAGCTTTGGAATATCCCAATTATACAAATCGTTTCATTATACTATTGTAATGAATGAAATCATATTTTATCCAAGCAAAGCAGATAAAAGTCTATAAACGTAATAATAATATACAGACTAAGGTTGCATAAAAAAATGTTGTCTGTACACTGCGCACTGTCTGTACTGTGACTTGTCGCCGGCAATTCGGTCGCTGGCGACTGTAACTTACTGTAGTTTAAATGTGTGGTTACAGACTTGGCCGTCAGTCGCCGTGAGTCGCCCGGACAACTCGACGACTCGGTCGCCGGCGACCAATAGAAGCATGGTTTTAAATGGAAGTGTTCTCACTGCAACTGTCGTAACGACCAAACACCATGACAATGACTAGGTCTTTTAGTCAAAAATGGAAATAGAATCAATAAAGCTATTTGGAATTTAACGAGTGCCGAATATGCTAATCGTAATAATAACATACTTGTATTTCCTATCGCTCGGCTAGTCTTCTCGTCCTAGCTGCGCTATGTTTTGGTCGCCGGCATCCGAGTTGCCGGCGACTAGTCGACAGTGCGTATAAGCTCTTAGGGCACCTTTCTGTAGTCAGTGGTAAAAGCTAAACTGAGGCGATGAGATTCGTATATCAGTTATACCTTTAATTACGAGAATGCTATCGATGAAATGCGGCATCGTGTAAGACGATGGTGGAAAGATATTTTGTATAAAAACATTATAAGATATTGTTTTTGCTGTTTTGTATGATAATTGAGATCATTATTATAAAATATAATGTTATTATTACTTTTATTTACCGCTGTGGTTATGTATAATATAAACGTATTTATATTAAATATATAATATTATACGTCATTTGTGGAAAAATATTTGTTTTATAGGTATAGCTTATATAGGTATAGATTTTCTTACCTTCACGCTTAATTCCTGGCAGAGTAATACATTTGAATTAATTTGAATTAATAATAATATTAACTAATGAAGGTTAAATATAAAGAAATTAAGATAAACAACCATATAAATCTTAAACAAACAATTTATTTGTAACTATTTATCACATAAATAAATTAATAATACTTTTTACATTTAGTGGTGGTAGGAGACAACGGGTGATGAGTAGCTGACTTGGGCAAGAGGGGCGGCGTATGCAACCTTTGCTACGGGAGCAGCATAGGCGAGCTTGGCAACTGGGGCAGCATAAGATACAGGGGAGTAGGCAACCTTGGCGACTGGTGAAGCGTAGGCGACAGGGGCGGAGTAGGCAACCTTGGCAACGGGAGCGGCATAGGCGACCTTGGCAACGGGAGCGTATGCGACCTTGGCGACTGGTACTGGGGCAGGGATGGGTTTACCCTCGTAACGCACGATAGCATTGAAACCGTTTACTTTGTCAGAAGAGTACTCTACAATGCGGTGTACGCCATCAGGTTGCACGAGGGAGTAAGAGCCGTGGACGTCGTCTCCAGCGCGAGCCTCTTGTTGCTGTTTGATGTCACCGGTGTGTTCATCGTGAACGGAGTATTGGAACTCGTAGTGGGCGGGAGCTTCAGGCTCAGCGTAGGCAATCTTAGCTACAGGCACCAGTGGGACAGCTGATGCTGCCACGGCCAGGGAGAGGACGACGAAGAACTGTAAAAAATGTATTTCGTCAATTACACATATTAAAAAATATTAATATTTATATTCATTTTATTGATAATAAAAATATTATATTTTAAGTACTATAATTAATTAATAAGTAATTTTTAAATTAAAATAAATATATTTTACCTTAGCTGCCATTGTTAATGGATTGATTGTCGAAATAAGACTATGCCTGAGTATGGGCCGCGAATGTTTTTATACATGAATAATCGCTGGCTTTTTGGGCATACTGACATATAACCAGCCGCAGGCTACGTACCGTGCACTAATTAAAGCTGCAGTTGACGGCGAGGTGAAGGTCACATTCGCACAGTTGAAACTTCTCCGTAAGTTGAACTCGATATGACATATTATAATTATTTGTTATCTAAGTATAAAACACCTTGCTAGATGTACAGTGATGTTATAACTGTACTTGTGTACTTTTTAAAAATACAGCTACTTGGTAACTTATGCGTCCTCTAATCTTTCACTAGGTATACCAATATCTTTATTATAATGTTCACTTTTAGAGGCACGATTTTTTTATGCAGTTAAAGTACGGTTCAGTTCTGTTGCTTATATCACAGCTAAAAAAATAATAATACTTATTAGCAATTAGTAAATTATATTTATTGGAACGAAGTTCCTTATCGCGCGTTACGGAAGGGGGCTATACGGAAAAAATTAAGATCAAAAGTTATATATTTGGTTATAGGCTTGCGCGTGTTTCTCTGTCTCTCTCTCTCTTCTCTCATAGAAAGCAAGTTATTTTTGTTTCTTTTTTCTATTTCGCTTTAATAGTGTGACGTCGCGACGAATATTTTTATTATGACTTAAAGAAATAAAATTTTATTACAATATCTTCACTAATTAATCGAAACGAAGTTCGTTCCTTCCAGATGTCCCTTGACACCTCTCAGCTTTTTAATCTATTGTTTGTAAGACTATCGTGGTGCAATAGAACAGCGTTGACTGTAAACGTTATTGGCTTTGGGTTTGATACCTACACAATGGAATACTCATAAATTTTGTTCATTATCGCTCTCTAGTAAGATAAAGCGTGACGTTGAGTTCCGCCACCTAACACTCATGGTCTAGAATTTCAGCGGAAAGTGTAGAAAGAGATACTCTGAGTACCATACAAGATTCTTTATTATTTTGAAACGTTATTAAATATTCTTAAGGTACAATACGTACATGCTTTATAACTTAAATTAATTTTAAACTATCATAAATCAATACGAATGTACATATTTGTGCAAAATTATGCAACTTTTACCCGAAATAAGTTCAAAAATGTTAACATTTTAACTTAAAGGTTACTAGTGATATACATGTGTAATAAAGGTCAAGTTGGCAATGCTAAAGAAATTCATTGTAATAAAATGAGGTATTAAAAAATCAATTCCTATATAATATATTCGATAATTTATCCCTTATATGGCCTTAAATTTAAGTCAAACAGGTTTTATTCAGACCGTAAAATTTTTAGGCAAGAATTTCGCTGTTGACTATTCATATACTAAAAAGTACTAAATACTTACTCTTATATTATGGCCAAATATCACAATTTTTTATATATTGTAGCAAATGTGTTATTCTGAAAGCTATATTACTATAGTAGTTTTTGCGTAAAAGAGTAACAAACACCATCATCCTCACAAACTTTCACATTTATAATATTAATAGGACTGTTTTAGTATCTAGAATTTTAAATTAAGGCGTTATGCGTCATGATAAGGTCAAGTCAAATTGGATTTTAACATATGTATAAAAAGTATATGCAATTAATATATCGACACAAAGTGGAGAACAGAGTGTCATTACACTAAGATAGAGATATAATATAAGATCGAAAATTAATCGTGTGAACATAAGGCAATTCTTAAAAAGTATTATTTAAATGTCATTTAAAATAAGGTAGGTAATAAGGACGAATATGGCACTCGAGATAAACCTGAGTGTATTTTGTAGTGTTATTAAGTATAGAATAATATTTATAAATGTATAAATTGTTAAAAAAAAATAAAAATATTAAATATTTTTTTAAACATAAAAAAATATAGCGTAATTTTTTTTTTGGATAACGGATGGCAAACGAGCAGAAGGGTCACCTGATGGTAAGTGGTTACCTTATCCCATAGACATATACAACAACGTACAGAGACGTTATAGATGCGTTGCCGACCTAGAGGATACAGATCAGGGGGACAATGTAGTAGTCCGCTATTGGAACCACCACATTTTGGGGAAATGATGGGTAGGAAAGGGGATTAATGCCTGGCTTACATGCCGTCAAACCGGAACACACCATTAGATATTTGGTGGTTCGTTTTTGACATAATAGTGGTCGCGAGCCAGACGAAGGACGAACCTCCTACAATCTAACTACTGATACCCGACTCCTTCATCATCATCATTCATCGGATTATGATGTGAGGAAGGATTTAAATAAACATTTTTTGTTTTATTATTTAAAGTGCCACAAATTAGATCGACCGTAAAAAGTTGAGTAACATAATTGCACAATTATATTATTAATTGCTTGTTTGGCAGCTCATATATCTAAATCTTGCATTATGTTGTATTGCACGTGCTATGTAACTTGTATTGGTGGTACTAAGAGTAATAGTAAGGTAGTAAGTACGAGGTCGTCGTAGCGCAGTGGGACAGGTTGACTGTAACTTTGAGTGGTTGTAGGTTCGATACACACTTTTTTTAATGGATAACGGATGGAAAACGAGCAGAAGGACCACCTACCACCCACCCACCTAAGTGGTTACCTTTACCCATGAACATCTACAACACCAGAGATGTTGTAGATGTGTTGCCAAACTAGAGGATACAGATGGAAGAGGAGAATTATGTAGTAGTCCGCTATCGGAACCGCCACATTTTGGGGAAAAGATGGGTGGGAAACTTGGCTTACATGCCATCGAACCGGAACACATCATAAGATATTTGGCGATTCGTCTTTGACTACACTAGAGACATTAGAGGAAATTTTATATTATATATGATGATATAAATATTACATTATTTTCATTTTCTTGCTCTAATGATATAATACGCAGCGTCGAGATCCACTACTTGATACGCAATGTCTCGAATTCGGGCGGTATGTGGAGAAAGGAGTGTTTAGACACTCCTTTCTCCATTCTCTTCTTTCTGCTACCCTGCTATGAGAGATAAAGTGTAAAACTGTTTTGTTTTTAATCTTAATTTAAAGCTTAAAGCGCTTTATGTATGATTATTCTTCTGTGAGGGATTGAGCTCACAACCATCACCTATACAGCCAGACACTGCATAGAAATGCATAGAAAGTCTACGGACCTAGAGCTAATCAATATAAAAAAAAAAACTATATGCATGTTTATAATTATAAGATTTATAACTTCTTTATCTATAGATTGTAAGTTTTAGTCTTAGTATAAATAGAAAATAAAAATTTAGATATTTTATGTTATATTTTGTTTTTTTTTTTTTCTATTTCCTCCATTTTGTGGGTAACTAAGTTTCAAGTAGCTCCGGTTTACTATATGTACGTATATGGTACTTTCTATATCTATGTATGCCTAATATTGGCAGTAAGTATATGTGGTTGATCTACAGGTACATGGCACATGAAGTTATAAGACGGTTTTTGATAAAGGGCTTAGAGAGCACACATAATGCAATAGTGTAATTGATCGTTACTGTATTATTTCATTTAACTACTTGATATATTTCGAAAGATAGACAGTCCTGTAACGGACAGACGACTAGAAACGAAGACTTGACAGATAAAATTATACTGGACTAGATGTAAGGAAGTTTTAATTTCGACTCTGTAATTTCGTTTTAAATACATTTTCACAGGTTTTTCCGCATAGCATAGTAGTTAGAGAGAATCTACTTGACAGTCTACTTTCTGCCCAAAATTGAAACATTGCGTGTTGACTGGCGTAACTCAACGCCGCGCTTGGTGTTACCAGAGCAGAAAATCTAAAATAATTTAAGTATTTTTGTTCCCCCAAGTACAGATAGAACCCACGACAAATCGTGCCTACACTAAGACTGTGTACCACTGCGCCATGATGACTTCCGTTTTAATGATATTTTAACTTAACATAATCTTTATTTAACAGCTAATTAAAAGGTTATACCAATTTAAAAGTCATATTATGGCTTTTTTATTTGTTAATGTGAAAATAACATTTTTAAAGAGGTATTATACAACATAGCTATTTTAAAAGTATGAGTCATTTATTTATATCGTAACATTACCAATTTATATGTTCAGAAACAAAAATTACAACCAATTAAATATTCAGAACATATTAAAGAAATAAGGTTTTATTCATATATACATATACATACATAGCTTCACGCTGTATTCCGCATATAGCAGGGTAGGCCGAAAGAACCTAGTGTTAAGACACTCCTTTCCAATTTTCTATCGAATTGAGGCGTTGCGTGCTGAGTGGCGGAACTCAACGCCGTGGTTTGCCTTGTTACCAAACCCAGGAAATGAAAATACTAAACTTTTACATTTTCTGGAGTGGGAATCGAACCTACAACCTGTCGCGTTTGCAGTCGCACGTTTGTGCCTCTGCGCCACAACAGGCGTCAACAGGCGTCACTATACTGTATTCATTATTTTATAATATTTTGAAGTGAATAAAATACAGTGTGAAACTAAAAAAAAATTATATAGAATATTTTTACAACTATTTTATGTTAAAGTCATGAATAATATTGAATATTGCTTTAAGCTTAAACCATCAAAAAGCTTTTGCGGGCATAATTTAAAAGTAAAAAAAACTTTTGCATCGCAGATATTTTATCCGTTCATTCAAAATATCCAGACAAGGTGTTTTAGTCGAGCAAAAAATATGAATCAAGTTTAACAAGTGTAGCCATTATTAATTGGTCCCTCGCTTTCTATATTTCTTTCGGTGTAGTTCGAGCGTTGCGGAAAGACCGGATCTTTTTGTAGTGGTTTTCGATGGGGAAATTAAAAGGCTTTTAAACCTTGGCCCACATGTGCTGGGTGTGGTCGCCGGGCCGTTAATGCGTGTAACACGTCTAGATAAGAATGCACACCTGATTGATGGAGATCGAGCTTATGAAATATTGCTTATTATTGATATTGTTCGAGTCACTTCTAAATTATGTCAGGTTATAGATACGTTAATATATTAATTTCTTAATCTTATTTAAGTTTTTGACTGTCATATATGCGTAATATTTAAATAATTTCAGCTTAATTCGCACTCATTTTTTTAATTTTGGAATGTGCAAAAAGTTATATCGGCTTGACGACGACCTTTCCGTTAAAAATGGATTCAATGTTAAATATTTATGTTGTGTCATTGTGAAGAAATGATTAAGAAAAGAATGATTTTTTGTCATTTTTTTTTATTTCCTTCGGTATAACTATAAACAGTACTGATATCTGAGTCCGAATATACGAGGTGTGTTCAAAAAGTAAGGTGACTTTTCAAATTTGGCGGGCAACGTACTTTCGATTATCGATTTTTTTATTTTGTTATGTTGGTACACTCTTCCCGAACATCTGTACCAAGTTTCAAGTGTATAGCATTTTTTGTTTGGTTGGGAGAGGCGTAAAGGTTATAAGTGTTTTGCGTGCTCGGCGATTTCTTGCTATCGAAAAATATGGATTTGCATCAAATTTTGTGTAAAAAATAAAATAAAGTGCTCCGAAACACTTAAAATGTTGACAGTGGCATACGGTGAAACTGTTCTGAGTAAAAAAAATGTTTACAAGTGGTACAAACTCTTCCAAGATGGCCGGGAAGATGCCAATGACGAGCCTCGCTCTGGACGCCCAAGCACGTCAACAACTGATGAAAAAAAAAATTCTTAAAAATACAAAGTCACCTTACTTTTTGAACACACCTCGTATATCTTTCCATGCAATTCAGAAATACCTGTTGGGTTGCGGACCTAAACGTCGCTAATCGATTATAAACTACTCTCATATTTAGTATTATTTGATTATTCATTTTGCGTTTACACATTGTTAATGTGTTTTTTAAAATTATTTCTTTTAATTTATTTTTTTGCTTATTGTGTTTTGTTATTTTAATTTTTTTTTTGTTATTCTTGTTAGTTTTGATAAATAGTTTAAGCTGTTTTTTTTTTATATATTTCATTATTTTTATTTTTTTTATTATTGTATTTTAAGCTAAGCTAATTTTAATTGTAAAATAATGTATAAGTATACAGTTGGAGCATGTTGTGTCTGCCTGTAAGTGGAATAACACCTTGCAATGTAATTTTTAGAATTTGTATATGTGTGAATTTGTGTGTCTATTCTGTTGGCAGACCTAATAAATAAATAAATAAATAAATAAATAAATAAATATATAAATAAATAAATAAATAAATAAATAAATAAATAAATAAATAAATAAAAAAAAAAAAATAAATAAATAAATAAATAAATAAATAAATAAATAAATAAATAAATCTATTTTTTAAAACATCAGTATTTTTAACATTGCTATCGTAGCTACAACCAGCGCTATATTGACGTACCAAAAATAAAGTAATTAACTATTTTAGGTAGACCGCTACATACACATGAAAGCTCACAAAATACACAAATTATCAAAATCGAATTGACACCTCAGTGACTTTACAATTAAAATGACTACATCGTAATTATAGTCATATTACATGTTATATAAAGCAATAATTTAGTAATACCGAAACGAGACCAGGCTCAAACAACTTGTAACGCGAGTTGAAAAAGCAACAACCATAAAAGTATTTGAATGATTGACAAATATAGATATTGCCCGTGGGAAAATGTGAAACCGGTTTATAATATTATTAAAGTTATTTAATATATTAACTTAATTTTCAATTTAGATACTTTAGATGAATTATTATTTTTAGAATGCAGTAAAAATAAATGTTTCGAAACATTAAAGCGTTTCCGATTTATTTATACTTAAAAATTCTTTACCCGTACATGATTACAGAATAAAATAATATTTTTGAATACGACAAACGAAAAAAGAAGCAATGATTACTGCTTACAAATAATGTTTGGTCTATATATCCAAGTGTTTTAATCGGACATATGTAATTCTAGTTAAAAAGTTTTTTCAGGCAAAATGGTAAAATTATTAAAAGCAAGTACGGCTTTCGTGGCACATTTGGACAGCATCTGGCTGTAACCACGGCAATGGTTGTAGGCTCCATACTCAGGGAATGATTATATTTAAGTTATTTTAATTTTCTCTGGTAGGAACAGGCGCTGCGTTTTGATCCACGTAACACGCTGTTTCAGATTTGTGCAGAAAGCGGAGAACGTTCTCTCTAACTACATCGCTATGAGGGCAAAAGCGTAAACCTGTTTTTATATTGTAATTTAAAGAATTGTGTAATTATAATAATTAATTAATGGTTATGAAATAATAAAAATTCGTAAAATAGTACAAAGAGTTAAAAAAAAAAACATTATTAATATTTAATTATGATTTTGATTATATTTAGTTCTTAATCATTGTTAATACCTATACACATACATTTGCATTTCACTGACAATCGAAAGATAATTGGAAAGGACATAATCATCAACAAATCGAGTGAAATAATTCAATATACCTTTTATTTAAACAAAAGCCTTCCGTTACTGAGTGGCTAATAGATAATGCACAGCCATTTCTACTACAAGTAAAAACCTAAAATTTGATATATAAGTTTATTGTAGAAAGCACTAAAAAAGGATTTCTCAAAATTCGTAAAAAAACCTTAAACAACGGTTTACAAGTTTTACAATTGAAATTACAAAATATAGTATTGGAATTAGTATGGCAAGGATCATAAAGTTTAAAGCAATACTGCCGAATATAATATCACCTTAAGATTTAAATAATATTAAATGTAATAAATATAAAATATCTGACACAGCGGGCCTTGAACCCGTATTATAGTGTTACGCCCAAACATTCAATTGACCAACTAAGCTAATTAAACTTGTTTATGTTTCCTAAGTGTAAGACATTTATTAAATAACTACTTGTCGTGAGCAATTTCGTTTGCGTGGACTTTGTTACTCTTGCCATACTATTTGGAGAACGGAGTGTCTTAACACTAGGTTTTCTGTGATTAAGTTATTCGTGGAAAAGCGTGAATATGTTATACGATTTCAATCAAATACTTTAATATGTGAAATAAAGTGTAATTTAAAAAATATTTTCATATTATTGTTTACAATTTACAATAATGATTAAACCTTGAAATTGTGATAAAACTTAGAGATGATTTCCAGAAATATAGAATCCGATAATTTTAAGCGAACGAATACCATTCGCATCAATCACCAAACCAGAAAAATACAGTCGTCTTCAATGGTAGACGACTGTATTTTTCTGATGTGGTCAAGTGATATGTGGTTAGCAGCTAACCATAGTGCTATTGAAAAAGCAAATCATACCTAGACTATTAAACACATATGTGGTGCATATTTTTGTGATTACTACTCAGGGCAGTGTATGATTGTACATACCTTGTTGTGAGTTCCATTAACTCTCGAAGGAAAAATAAATCTATAATAATATTTATATCCATCTTAAAGGAAAAGACGGCGTAGAGTTTCATTACTCAACATGCAATTTATCTACAAATCTAGCTTAAAGTGGAGAACGGAGTATCCTAATACTACATTCCCTCTGCCGACCTTGAATACTAGAGCTTGAACTTAAAGAAAATATAGAAACCTTTCCCTTATATAAGTCACATGAACACTAGTCTTGAAAAGCTACCAAAAGATACTTAATCAAATAAAAAGGAGAGAAACAGTTGTTATTAGTTATTAGCTCAAAATCGTTTTAAGAGTATTATATTCAATATATTATACGTTTTATCAATTTGAAAATATGACATAATTGTGACTACCATACGTAAATAAGTTTGTTTGGTGGTAGGAGGTTCGTCCTCCGTCTGGCTCGCGACCACTATCATGTCAAAGACGAACCGCCAAATATCTTATGATGTGTTCCGGTTCGATAGCATGTAAGCCAGGTTTTCCCCTTTCCCACCCATCCTTTCCCCAAAATGTGGTGGTTCCGATAGCGGACTACTACATTATCCTCCCTTTCCATCTGTATCCTCTAGGTTGGCAACGCATCTAGTACATCTCTTGTGTTGTAGATGTTCATGGGCGAAGGTAACCACTTACCATCAGGCAGTCCTTCTGCTCGTTTGCCATCCGGTATAAAAAAAAAAAAAAAAGAAAAAAAGTAGTATGTAAGAGCTCAGAGAAAACCACAGAAGAAGAGACTTAAAAATACAAAACATAACAAAACGTATATTATCATAAAAGAACGTATGTGTGTACTTATGCACTATGTCTTTCTAAAAAAATTATCCTTCGCGTTATGCCATTTGTAAAGAAAATGACACCAATAATAGATAAAAAGGTATATAACACATTGAAATAAAGTGTTTTTATAAGGCATTATTTAGTTAAATTATTTAAAAATATATTTAAAAATATGTATAAATAATTTAAAAATGTTAACATTCTAGGAAAATGCATATTAAACTAAAAGACTTCTATGTTCAGTTCTTTAATTATGGCGCTTCGAACGTGCCAGTTGAGTGAAAGAATTCCATTTTCGTTATTTTTTATTTGACAATAAACATATATTACGTTGCTAAGCAACCTCCGAACCTCATATATTACAGCAAATTTATTTGCGCGCATTCTAGTAATTTACTCTTATCATTGCTTCTTAACGCGCCAAAAATAGTATAACTTCAAAAACAATCATATATTGACTATGTTAGGAAGAGTGTATGAAGACATCATCGAATTCAATAATCATTGGGTGTATAAACAAAATAAGTAATTTTATTTTTATTATTTCAAAAAAAAATCAAAGAAAAAAAAATAATTAAGGATTATCGTAAAATAACCTAAAATATCATTAATATATTGAAAAAAACTATTAATTAATTATTAGTGGAGAACGGAGTGCATTGACACTAGGTTCTCTTTTACTGTTATGCGAGAAAAAGCCTGAACCTGCAATACACCAGCGTTATATATAAAATCATGACGTAATTAGTAATGAATTATGAATTCTAATCGCAAGCCTACATTTATTTTATATATATTTTATATATAAAAATGATATCTTGTTTTTTGGACTTGACACAGTTAGAGTAAGGGCTTAAATTATTAATGTACTTAGCGTGTCATAATGTGATCCAGTTTTTGACCTATACGTAACACGTCGTGTACGATGCGCAATGCCAGCGATAGTACAACTTGGTATAAAAGCTCTGCGCCGTCGTTCCAACAACATAACAACATAATAAACAAACCTATCAACATGGTCTCCAAAGTAAGTTACAAATTAATATTTTATTAAAATGTTTCTTTAATTATGATTTTGTTAGGAATCGTTTTTATTAAACTAAATATATATTTAACAAAATAGTTAAAACTATTCAAATTATTTTTTTATTATTATTAATCATTAAAAAAATAGATAAAGTAATAAATACTTTTTTCTTTCAGTTCGTAGTCTTCTTTGGAATGGTGGCAGCGGCTTCCGCAGTAGCCGTGCCCCTACTTCCCGTCGCCAAGGTGGCGTACGCCGAGCCCGAAGCCCCAGCTAACTACGAATTCCAGTACTCAGTTCACGATGAGCAAAGTGGTGACGTGAAACAGCAACAAGAATCTCGCGCTGGAGACGCTGTCCACGGCTCCTACTCCCTCGTGCAACCTGATGGTGTTCACCGTATTGTTGACTACACCTCTGACAAGGAAAATGGATTCAACGCCGTCGTCCGCTACGAAGGCTCTCCAATCCCAGCCCCTGCCCCCGCCAAGCTCGCCTACGCCGCACCTGTCGCCAAGCTCGCCTACGCCGCTCCAGTCGCCAAGATTGCATACTCTGCCCCCGTCTCATACGCCGCCCCTGTCGCTAAATTGGCATACGCCGCTCCCGTTGCCAAGTTGGCCTACGCCGCCCCTGTCGCCAAGTTGGCCTACTCCGCCGCACCCGTGGCCAAGCTAGCCTACGCTCAAGCCCCAATTGCCTACCAATCAAACCTCGGTCACGTCTCTTTCTCCTCACCTGCCGTCTCTTACAGCCACTAAATGTATATATTATTGTTAAAACCTTATTTATTCTGTTAAATACAAAACTTTAGCTGACTCAATTTACTGTTTTATTTGTGTATATAAAGAATAGCAGAGGCGTCAAACGGCGTATCCGATATCAAAACGCTCCAAACGAAGTTAGGAGGAAGCGTGCGGGTAGTGTCGGGGAATCAATCGAATTATGTAACATTATAAGGCGAGTAGCTCCTATTACGCGGCACGTCCGCGCCCCTCGAGCCCACTGACGCATTACTCTTGACACTTATTCATTCAGCTGTGTTAGTTTGTGCAACCGCCGCAATTAAGACCTTAAGGCATACGCACCACTGCCTTGCGGGCTTTTCTAAAGGGAACGCGGGAGGCAGGGGAGTGCGAAAGTTGAGTGGTCTACATCCAGCTACAAAACATTGATACGTGTCAACGCGTCTATTAATCATTGAAGGCAAATATAAACTGACAGTACTGATGTTGAAAGTGGTTATTAGGACAAAGCGGAGGGCTTATAAAATGTGATGTGAATATTTTATTTGTTAGCTTACACATCCTTTGCTCACAGAGGGGTCCGTGGAACAACATTATCATGGATTTCATTGAAGTTGAATTCGATTTGACAGCGGCCGTCAGTGTCTATATTTAAAACTAAAGTTAGGATATAACGTACAATCTTAAGGCATATCATATCATAATTTTAAAAGTATCGAAAAATTATTATGAAATTAATATATATGTTGAATTATTTAAGTAAATATTTATATTAGGTAATTTCTGATACTAATTTACAAGTTGAAATAAAAGTAAAGACGTGGTACTTTATGCTTACTTACGGTACATTACGTAAATAACAATCCAACATGTAATCTTTTAAATGTTAATAAATATTTATAAATGTTATATTTAAAACGAATCGATAGTTCAACATAATTTTGTGAAAAGTAAATTTTTGCTCTACATACAATTTGCAAGTCCAAAATATAACCGATTTTATTCGAGAGAAATATTTACAGCTACAATATTTTAAAATCTAAATTAATTTATACATTCGGTAGCTAATAATGAATTCATTCTGCGAATATTTAATGCACGTGAATAAATAATGAGTGCGGATAAATGTTTTGGTGAAGTTTTACAATCCGCCCACAAAGGGTTGCCGTGTTAATCCGACTATTATAGTGATTACCTCCCTACCGCTATTACTACAGATATTATACCGAATGTTACTTTGAACAGTCCATAGGGAATAGAAGGGCTGATATCTTATAATAACCTTGTTTTTAATAATCATAATTACTAAACGTGCCATTAGATAATAATAAATACTTGGAAATAAACACATATATGGAAAATATGAAAAAATATATAAGAGGTAAACTAAATCTATATATTAATACGTGAAGCAAAAACTTAGTATCCCTTTTTACGAAAATTATGTAGACGGAGGAACATGAAACTTGGCCCAATTATAGTTTATATAGTGAAGGACTGCAAAATGATAATATCTTTTTAAAATAATGCATAAAATATATATTAAATTATTAACTAAATGTTACACACACTACCACGGTTTTATGTCCAGGTTTATTTACGTTGCTAGGCAACGCTTTATTAACGCGTCAACGGCGGCACTAGTATATATAAACTCTTTCTTTTCATACATCGTAGCGCAATGTGTCAGCATCTGATTGTAAAGACGATGAGTTGAGGGATTCTTTCGGCACTCAGGAACACATTTCAATTATTTGCAGTGTAGTGTTTCGAATTCGGCTAGAAAGTGGGGAACGAAATGTCATAATACTAGATTCTTTTTGAAAACACTGCTGTCATTTTTCTTCTAAGATTTTTTTTTTTAAATTTTAACATAGCAGAAATTGAATTTTGAATTCAAGTAACTATTTAATATAAGAACCTAAGAATTTCATCATGACATGCCTTGGTTTTTTTTTTTTTTTTTCGACTGTGTAGTATGCATTTGCCTCGACAGCGTCACCGGGTTTTGTGGGGGTCGAGCTTGAAGAGCTCTGACCCTGGCTTGGCCTCCTCGGGAGGAGGACCATCAACTTAGAACTGCAGTGTCACAGGGGCGCCTCCTGCGAGGACGAACCTCAGCTTGCGAACACTGCTTGTAGTGGGGGACTTTGCTTTCGCTCGGCCCGAGCTTAAGCCTACTGGGTAGGGCGTTTGATGCCCTGTTGGATTTTAGTGGCTTGACCCGGTCGCGCCGAGGCGTGATCGAGCCGTAGATCCATGCCTTGGACGGTATTTAGGTGTAGGTTCAAGCCTTGCTACGTTCAAATATTTAAATTTTATCCAATATTCTATTTAATATATCGTTCTCATTTATAGTTTCTCGCATTTAAAGTACAATCAGTTATTTTTTTTTAATTTGAATGCATCATCATTTCATCATTTACTTAAAGGTATCTTAAACAAGTTCTATTTCACATACTCATATATAATATAACAAAAATGTGAATCCCGTTTACACGCTAGATAACATCTACACAATATTAACAATATCGTCAATTATAACAGCACATCGAGCGAACAGATACGGCAATTACGGCGCAGGAAGCCCGCGCAGGCGCCCTGCCTAATTGTTTCCGTCTTCCCTCCCGCCCGTTCTAAGCGAAGCCAAATATGAAAATCGTAATGGTAGCTTGTGTTTAGATTTACTCTCATTTGTGGAATTATTTGAATTGTATTGTAGAGTTGCTAAATTTATTACTTAACTAATATATATAATATTCTTATATGCATACGTACCTAGTCAATATTTTAAATTACATATTAATCCTTATCCTTTCAATTTATGACAGGATTTAACTTTAAATATAAACAAAATGTTTCAATTTTCGTTTAATAATGTTTTATAATGCCTGTCGTGGCGCAGAGGCACAAGCGTGCGACTAAACGCGACAGGTTGTGGGTTCGATTCCCGTTCTAGGAAATGTAAAAGTTTAGTATTTTCATTTTCTGGGTTTGGTAACAAGGCGAAGCGCGGCGTTGAGTTCCGCCACTCAGCGCGCAATGCCTCAATTCGGCGGACAGTGGAGAACGGAGTGTCTTAACACTAGGTTCTCAGGTTCCCTCTGCCTACCCTGCTACATGCGAAATACAGTACAATACATACATACAATAAGTACAACGTGAAGCTAAAAAAAAAACAAAGAAAAAAAGAAAAAATGATTTATGGAATTTAAATTAAATATTATTGCTATTTTGTCCAAGCACTTTTCTCATTAGGTACGTATAAGTACATAAATGGAGAGCAGAATAAATTATCTCTATTTCTCCTGTGTATAGTACAAAGTACGCAAAGTGAAAGATTCCTGGCAAATTACGAAAATAATACAAAAATATATGTGTACCTAAAAATTAAGCCGGAAGCCTCACGCTATTTACAGCACACTTCATATCATCAATTGTCTTTTAAAAGTTGCAAAAGCTCAAATTACTGTCCACTTATTTAATATTTTTTCATATCACATAGAAGCCGCATCAATGTCAATATTTTTTTCAATGGCAATGCGATACGGTCATCCGGAAACAATCTGCACGCACAATGCCCTATACTAGTTGAGCACGTGTCGTCACGTGTCACCAAATTTTGATTACAACTATATTTATTATAACTATGAACGTTATAGCTTAAGAAATAAGAATTATAATTGAAATTTATCATTTATTATGTTTTCTTTCTAGGCTATGAATTTACTGGAAATTTGTAAGCTAAATAAAAGCTCCTAATATGACGTATAATGAAAGTAGCAGGCATAAGTAATTGCTATTCGTTTTTATCAGGCGTATTATGTCTCATTAATTAGTCGCGTTTCAAATAGCTCGTTTTAATTTTTAAAAAGAAATAAAAAGATTGGTTTCTTTGATATATTTTTTAGTATGTAAATGTACGAAAAAGATTCATATACTTAAATAAATTTAAAATAGCGCTCCAAAATACCAATGTAGGTACGATACCTAAATACCTGTATAATTGTAAGAAAAAATAACTATTTGTTATGATTTTAAGAAATTACTTATTTTATTGTACATTTTCTATTTGAAAAAATTATATTTTTAATATACACTCTGTTTTCAATTATATTTTTAATATTTTAGCCCACATTATTTTTTGACGCAATTTTAAATTTCAAAAGATAAACTTTTAGGTAGCGTAAACAATCTGATCTAACTCTCTTATCTAGCTAGTCTCTACCTTCAAATATTTCTTCAAAAACACACATAACATTTTAATGAATTTGAATTCAATTAATATTATGTTGTGCTTTACAATACTTTTGTATTGATAGATCGATTACCCTATATCTAGGTATTACTTAAGCTAAAAATGTTGTATATACCGTCCGTCAACCTTATACTATTATACATTTTAGCTTACTTAAGTTTTTCAATACCCTAATAATTGCCCATATTGATAATAATCTCAACAAAATGACATGTTTTTTACACAATTTAGATATAGGAATATAATATTTGCGCAACCCTTCAATAATGATTCTAAACACCCCGGCTTACCGTATTCCCCTGGCATCTGCTTTGTTCGACCGAAATCTATTTAATCGTATCGTATTGCTAATTTGGGCATTAGGCAGCGCGTTCCGTCGCTTATTGAATTATCCATTCCGTTTGCAGGGACTTCTTCGGTCCCTTGGGTCGTGGCTCTTTAGTATCACTCGTTTCCTGCACTGTTGACTTTGGACTGTCTTATTTTCTTTTGCTGTATCATTAAATTGGTACAAGAACAAGTACTGATTATCATTTTAAATTCCTATATTTAAATTCCTTTCAGGTTTTTAAGACGTAAAGTATTTAATGATATAATTGTTTGCAATAATTACTTTTAACTGTAAACGCGACAGGTTGTGGGTTCAATTCTCACTCCAAGAAATGGAATTTTTCATTTCCTGGGTTGGTTGGTTTCGGTGGTTAAGTTCCGCCACTCAGCACGCAATGCCTAAATTCGGCGGAAAGTGGGGAACGGAGTGTCTTAACACTAGGTTTCCTCTGCCTACCTTGCTTCATGCGGGATACAGCGTGAAGCTATGTATGTATGTTTCCAATAATTTATTTATTAGAATTATTGGAAACATACATACATAGTTTTTGAAGGGTCGGCAACGCTGGTGTTGCAAGCGTCCATAGGCCACGGTAACCAAATACCATCAGGTGGGCCGTGTGCCTTGTTGCCACCGTCGTGGTATAAAAAAAAAAAAACGTTATAAGCAATTGATTTCAACAAGTATTTTTGAAGCTATGGACAATGATAAAATTGAGAAAAAAATTACGAGTTTCAACTCTACCTATTAGGTACCTACAAAAATTTGAAAATTATTCATTATTTTAGCTAACATAATAGGAGCTCACGGCAAAGTTAGAATTAATTCACCCATCTAGTTTACTATAGAAAATTACTGTAATTTTGAAAGCTCTATCTATCTTTTTACCTTCATAAAAAATTTTTAATCTTTTTACCTTCATAAAAATATTTTCTTTAAGTACTCCTTCTTTTCAAAGTAATAATACAAACTATTTTATTGTTTTTTTTATGTTATCTTAATATTTAGTACGTAAATGTATAATAAGAATGCTGACTAAATTTTAAATAATATTGCAACGTTTTTAAGCATGTTCTTTCCCTTTTCGTTCTTAATTGCGGGTAATAGAGGATGGTAGCGACATCAAAACTAAGTTTAGTGCGCCTTATGAATACATTATGCTGTTAGACGTTTAGCAGCTGTGTTTAGAACGTGGCTTGGATAATATGCTCTGTAATTTATAAATGATTAAATATAATTTGATATAAAAAGTGTAACCTCTAAATATACTTAAATAAAAATTGTTTTAGTGAAAAATTTACCTTGTACTGTAATGAATATAAAAAAATAGGTTCACAATTTATCACACTTAACCGGGTAGTCAGAAAGATTTTTGATTCTCCTTTCAAGATGGAGTATCTTCACCACTTTCAGTCTGGATTCAAGACGTTGTGTCAGTTCAGTTCTTTAATTTAATTGTGTCATGATTCGAGACAGTATTAACTGATGGAACTCAATGTCGTAAGTTAGTTAGTCTTACCAAATCTGAAAAATGAATAGATTTAATTTAAATAAAATAATTCACCCGCGTTGAAATTGAACCCAAAACCTATCCCGTTTACCGTCAGGCCCTATCCCGCTATGCCACGATGACCTCATAATGTTAACAATTTAGAAACTATACCTTAAAAATTTTATGTAATTTCAACCAATAAATACCTATTTAATTTTGTAAGTATTACCTAACCTAACCTTACTTCTTGTATAGAAATTATATTTCTTGTATAGAAATAAATATTCTCCAAAAAAAATACTATTTTCACCTAATAGTGAACGTACTCAATATTTACTTAACAGCCCTAAAATACTCTAAGTACATCATCAAAATCAGTTCATTCACGCGTATTCTATAAAATGATCGTTAATTCGCAAGCATTTAGTTATAATTGATATAATGGGGTGAACAATGGACTCGGTCGGTTGAGCATCGAGATGAGGAATGAGGAGACACTCAATTATGTGGCATTCAGAGTCGCTTCTGTTTGCACTGGTGCCCGCTCGAGTGTGACGAGAGCTCTCATTGGCTAACCGCCCTGGGGGGAAACCTAAGCCACGATGTCTTTTATAACAAGTCTATGTTGATAAATCTATGTTTTAATATGTTATTGAGTTATTTTATTAGTATGATTTTCTTTTGTTATTTTTTATATATTATTTAATGTGTGTATATTTTTTAATGTGTAATTTTGCACGCATTAATAGTAACAAGTGTCCCTTTGACGCGTTAACAACGCCTTGTCTTTAGCAATGTATATGTCTCTTTATATAAATATGGATATAGGGCTATGGTAATGTAACATACTTTAATAATGCATACATTATTTTTTAAAAAATGTTAGCATTCTGCACTCCTTCTCTATATAAACTATAACTGTGCCAAACTTCATGCACCTCCGCCCGCGTAATTTTCGTAAAAAGAGGTACAAAGTTTTTGCTTCACGTATTTATATATAGAATATTATAAGCATTAAATTGCATAGAAAAAAATCCTAATATATATAAAAAAAAACAAAGTATCAAATACCGAAAATATTACAAAGAAACAAGAACTAAAATATAACATTAGTAAAAGTAAAGCTTCTCGTACTCATAGATATAATAATGATATAAGAACTAGAAGATACTCAATTATGTGACGTTCAGGTTCGCTGCTGTTTGCACTGGAGTTCGTTCGAGCGTGACGAGAGCTTTCAATGGGTAACCACCCTCCGGGGAGAATTCTCTAGCTTTGGTTGTAATTGTATGGATACGCTGGTACTATTTTTTCATTATTTAATTCAAAATTTCTAATGCCTGATAATTTTATGAACCATAATTTACTAAAATTAGTATAACATGTGCCTTATTAGATGTATAAATAAGATATTTATAAACGTGTCAATGGTCAGGTCAATATCTCTTAAACTTTTTATACCTTACACAAAAAAAATAGTTCAGTTACCCTCTCTTTTTTCTCTTGCAATCTTTCATATCAACAAATGGCTTTAGACAGACTTATGACCTATATCTTCCATAAAAACATAAGTTTGCTTATAATTACTTGCTTTAAAATAAAATTAGATTACATATAAAACTATCATCATAGTAAATATAATAATTATAATAGATTCCACACAAATCTTTCACTTGCGAGTGTAGCGAGTTAGCGAGCAGTCGCGAGTCAGCCCCAACCCACATTAATGTTATTATTTGGCAACATTTACTAAATAATTTGCTCGTTAAACGTCCGCCGATACGGCCCCCGTCGACGTCCCTAACTACGGTATTGTGTCGGCGCCTCCCCAGGGCACTAACGACTGAATTCAACCAATACCAGTCTAACATTAATTACTTTCCTGCCTTTGTATTGAATATTTGTACCAACATGCTCTTTTGTGGGCAATATGAAATTAATAACAGCGCTTTATTGTGCCCGGCATTGGGATTAGAAAACTACGAGCGGGAAGACCTATATCGTCGTGTGGACTTGATGAGTTTTCTTTAAGCTTACTCTGTACGGGATTATTTTTGTGGCTTTTCTGTTTAATCTGGAAACGAGACGATGGCATCGAGGCCGGACAAGTGTAGATCGCAAGTCGTGCTGGTCTGCAAATCGTATTAAGGTTTTCCACTTGCCATAGGTAGACAAACTTTTTGGCATTTTTGTATGTATATTTTTATAATAAACCTATTTTTGTAAATAAAGAGGAAAACGGAATGACTTATCGATAAGTTTATTACGTTCTTTCAATCTGTGGGAGAATGATTACAACACAATAGATTTTAGATGCCTGTATATAAACAATATTAGTTACGTAAAAATAGGTATATATTTGCTTATAATATTTAAAATTTAAACTGTTAAACATAATAGATATATGCAATTTATAACAAGCTCTCACACACACTCTTACACTCAAAGAAAATATAAAAGTAGAAATGTTGCGCCCTTTTGGCTAGAAAAGATAATATTAACTTTTGACCTTTTAAAGAACAAACATAATATAATAAAATAAGATAAAAAAAGAACTTAAAATATATACATTCTGATGCATTTGATAGAGTCAAACTCGATTTTTTGTTTCTTTCTGATGTCTGAATCCTTTATTATAAAAGGTTAAAATATATATTACATTCATGAACATATGAACTAATTCATATGTTCTTAAAGAAAGTGGGTAGCATTTTTAGAGATATTGACTTTTTTAAAGATTACCAATAGTATGGAAAACAGAGACAAATTATTTGACCATATGCGGCGATCAAGGCAGGTAGATGGTAAAATCTACTTACCACAAATTATATTTTTACCGTTTTTTTCTTATTTTGTTAGTAAGTATGTATATTCCACAAATTAAAAAATTTACAGGTCAGTAATATAGGTCAAAATTTTATATCGTTTGGTAAATTTGTAAGAATCAGTTGCTTAATATTTAGCGTTTTTAGTAAAGTGGCAGTTTCGTGAGGTTTATTTCTGTTGAAATTTTCAGTCGCGGCTATGATGTATGTAAATGCAGGTAATTGTTTTCGCTCCCCCTGCCCGACTGCTTTTGAACTTAGGCGCTTGTGGCTCTGTTCATACACACGCTCGTGAGGAAATGCTTGTTAGAATATTTAACATTAGTAAGTATATAGTATGTGTATATTTGGCAAAAGCTACTGTGTCGATTATGTCAAATGGTCATACTTGAGAACAATTTTTTGGGTAGCATTTGCATTGAGACAATAACAACAAAAAATGTAATATTCGTTTTTTAGTGTTTAAAAAAGCACTTTTGTCTTTTATCTTTGCGTAACCTTCTATAATCTTTTATAATGCAAACAGAGATTTCAATGATAGAGCTAAGGGTATGCGAAGCAGCCTTGTTCACTAGATAGAGCGCCACTTTGCGTGGCTTTCTATAAGTCAAGTTCTAACATAAATGAAAACCTTTACCTAGAGGATTATTTTAATTTGGATATATTTTGAGAAACAAGTACGTACCTACAAAAAGAAAAGTCCCTGGATATTACGATAATGTTCCTAAACCTTAAAGAGAAGCGTATAGAATGACAGTGATTCAAAGTCGCAGTTTGCCTTTACTTATAAGCATTTTGAAAGTGTACATTGTTATAAATGTAGAGTTAATACATATAAGACAGTATTTTATTAAATGATGTTTTATACTTTTACCAATATTTGAAGAAAATATAGGTATTTTGTTACAAATATTAAACAAAGAACATTAATTCAATTCATTTTCTAGTTCGCTGATCTATTTCTGGACATAAATTTTCGTCTCCTATTAAACAAATCAAACAACTTTCATAGAATCTTCAAAGAGATCTTTCGCTTTTGTCAAAATATAATTAACTTAGGTACTTATTGAACAATTTAGCGTTGTAGGATTTTATCTTCTTTATCTATATATAAATAGGTGAAGCAAAAACTTTGGATCCCTTTTTACGAAAATTACGCGGACGGGGAGTATGAAAGTTGGCACACTTATAGTTTATATAGAGAAGGAGTGCAGAATGCTAATTTTTTTTTAAATAATGTATAAAAAGTATATTAAATTAATAAAATAAATGTTACACACACTATCATGGTTTGACATTCATGTTTACATAAAGTGACATATATATTGCAAAAGACAACGCGTTGTTAACGCGTCAACGGGGACACTAGTTTATACAATTAGGTATAATAATTAGTAGCCGTACTGAGTACAACTGTACAAAACACGTTTCCTTAGCAACGAGTGTTTCGCTTAATGTAAAAGTGTATGTATGGAAATATATCTATAGTTGTGTGAGTAATATTAGGTTATTTTATTAATATAGTGTATTTCTGATATATTATCTTTAAAAAAAACATATTTTTTGCTCTTCTTCTCCATGCACACCATATGTATGCCAATTTTATTGCCATATTACCCAAAGTTTTCCTTAACGAATATTAATTCGGTAGTATATTAATTTTTGCTTCAATTACTTGCGAACAAACTATACTATCACCAAATATAAGGTTCATTTATACTTAATTATTTTAACTTAAAAAAACATAATCGAGGAAGGAAGGAAAAAGAAGTAGGTATTGAAAAGTAAATAATGAATAAGATTTATACAAATAAATATAAATCTTATAGTTGCCTACTTTTATATATGAACTTAAGTAGTTTCAAATTAGGTAAGAGAGGCCAAGTTTGGTATGATTTATTGTTAACTAACATATAACTGCTATAATATAAAACTTATTTTTTATAATTTTATAAGTATTTTTATAAGTTTGTTAGGTGGTAGGAGGTTCGTCCTCCGACTGGCTCGCGACC
>JAKGSA010000525.1:47559-122569 GCA_033558755.1 Philaethria dido
TTCCATCAGTATCCTCTAGGTTGGCAACGCATCTACAACATCTCTGTGGTGGTTTAGATGTGTTGTAGATGTCTATGGGCGAAGGTAACCACTTACCATCAGGTGGTCCTTCTGCTCGTTTGCCGTCCGTTATCAATAAAAAAAAAAAAAAAAAAAGAGTGCGGAAATATTTATATAGGTTTCTTTATCTTCACATAACATTATACCATATAAAATTATTTTATTTTGCGTTTATTCATTGATTTTCGTCACTTTACAGGCTATATGAAGTAAATGCATAGGTACATCTAAAGTATAATCGGAAATTAATACTACAGCTTAACACCTTTTGCTTAACTAAATAAAACACAATATTATCAGCAATGCAGATTTATAATATAACCAAACACTTGACCGGATATATCTTAATCGGAAAAGGTTTAAATAAGCATTATTTCGCGTGGGAGTTTCGAACAAATAGAAAACTATTGTGCCTAGGTGGGCATGACATAGCTTAAGTATCTCACAATAAAGTTCTACTAATCCGAGATTAAGATCGTATCAGGCCAGGACATGGTAAACACTTCACGCGCAAACACAATTCACCTTTCAAAAACAGTTAGAGTTGAGTGTCGAAAAAATACTGACCATCGTGACGGACCGTCATCTTACACGAGATTTGACCATTGTGCTCGCATACAGTTATTGTTGGCAAAATAAATGTATTGTTGAAGTGTAAAATGCTAAGGCAAAAACTTTCGACAATGGCATGTAATTGAATTAAGTACGAGTGAGTTTCGAAACGTGTTATTCGGATGTATCTGGCTTGGTTGAGGAACGCGTGGGCTTGAGAGCTGGACGTCTACAGCTGCCCTAGTTACTTAAGATTTTGGATGTTTATTGATTGGTAAATGTTATTTTGTTTGTATTATATGTATGTATATATTTTTTAAGTGAAGGAACCCATTTAAGAATAACCAGCCGATTAAGAACTTCAAAGGGTTATGTGAAACTCTCAAATCGGCAATTCCGCCGGCATACTACTTACTAAAACCTGACTTTTAATCGCCACTCGTCGAGGCCACGGGAGCAGCCCCAATCTTCTGTGAATCTCAACATCTATATGTATAATATACAGGGTACCCATGTATATAGGTACCTGAACAAAATCTAAGTAAGTATACAACTTTAATGAGAAAACATTCATTTTAAGAATTTAAATTATACTAAAATAAGCAAATACAGCAAATACAGTTAGGTGGTAGGAGGTTCGTCCTCCGACTGGCTCGCGACCACTATCATGTCAAAGACGAACCGCCAAATATCTAATGATGTGTTCCGGTTCGATGGCATGTAAGCCAGATTTTCCCCTTTCCCACCCATCCTTTCCCCAAAATGTGGTGGTTCTGATAGTGGACTACTACATTGTCCCCCCTTCCATCAGTATCCTCTAGGTTGGCAACGCATCTACAACATCTCTGGTGTTGTAGATGTCTATGGGCGAAGGTAACCACTTACCATCAGGTGGTCCTTCTGCTCGTTTGCCGTCCGTTATCAATAAAAAAAAAAAAAAATACATAATAAAATACTGTACCTATAAATCATGTTATCGCTGTGATGATTTAATATTTATTGAGAATATTTGTATATTCGATAGTAACTTCAGTCTAGAAGTACTTATACTTATTAACTTTAGGAAAAAAAAGACAAATTACATAAAAACAAACGTGTCATTTACCAGTTTTATTCTCAAAATTTGTTTAATAATATTCATAATTATTGAAATGAACTTATTTACCAATAAAGATTTTAAATAACGAAATCAAAATTGGAACGGAAATCCGCAACCCAGTAGCCAGTCGACACATAATTGTAATTTTTTGCATTCGAGTCTTACAAAGCGTTCCCAAGGGTGCATTTAAGCTGTTTAAATATTTATGAAGTATTTACGTATTGACAAAACAAAAATGGTTGACAATGGCTTTCACGCATTGTTCGGGGATACGAACGTTTTCAATCGTAATAATGACCACTCGAAAGCTTCCGTTAAGGAAATTTTGGGGAATTTTATTTATTTCAAAATATTTAAGCGATTAACATGTATGTCATATAGTTATATGTTTCCGTTCAACGCTTGTCCTGGATTTGACATTGTTGCGGTCATATCGCATATTATTTTAAATTCCAAAAGTAGTGAAGCTCAGCAACGCAAATCTATATAATAAATAGTATTAGTGATTTTAAAACATACTCATTTTGAAAGGATAAACTTGAAAACAGTGATGATATCACTTTATTCTTCATCCGGAAAAATTACATAGATAACGACTAGTAAAATTTTCAGCACAGCAAGTACAACTAGTACCTATACCTATATACCTAATAAGATTTCAAGTGCGTTTTTAATTCTTTAAGCTCAATATTTAAATATTTATATGAAAAACTAACTTGTAAAAAACATGTTCAAGCAAGTACTAAAATAAGATAGGATAATGACCTAAAATCCATTCAATTTTAAAATCTAGAAAGACGATTGGCAGAATCGAAAGTAAAGAATACAAATATAAATTAACTTAGTCATTAAAAGGAATCAGTTAAATTGCAATAATGCCACGATTTCATTGCTCTTAAATGCACATGAAAATCATAATGCTTCACTAAATACTGCACTACCCAATTCCATTGTGCTGTGTTAATTCGATTACTGCCGTAAAACAGAATATATCCGGTGTGTGATGAGCCTTAGTATAGACTTTATATTTTGAAATTGATAGACTTTTTTACCTTTACTTTTCCTATATATAATTTATTAATAATAAAATTAAATTGAGGCCTGTCGTGGCTCAGTGGCACAGCGTCAGACTATAAATGCCATGGCTGTGGATTCGATTTCGACTATTATATAATATTTATAAGTGTTTTATATAAATTTTTTGATATTTTGAGATTTGAATCCATACTTAACGGCCTAAATATCAAAAACAACCTTAAACATATACCTATATTATTTTTCTTCAAAACTTCACGTTGTATCCCACACATAGCATGGTAGGTAGAGAGAACTAGAGAACCTAGTGTTAAGACACATCGTTCTCTTTTAACATTTACGTTCCCCACTTTCCGCTGAATGGAGGCATTGCTGAGTGGCGGAACTCAACGCCGCACTTTGCACCAGAGGTAGGAAATGAAAATACTAAACAGTATTTAATATTTTCATTTCCTGGAGTGGGAATCGAACCTACAACTCGTCACGTTTACAGTCGCACGCTCATGCCTCTGCGCCACGATAGTTCTATCACAAATATAAATGTACAATTACATAAAGTCTTATTTTAAAATCATCTAATAAATTACAAAACCTTTGAAATACAGTAGATGGATCCAAATAGCAAGGGAAGCGTAATCGACTTAACATCTCTTAAGCCGACGCCACACGCTACAGCCTTTGTATGATTAATTCGATCTCTTCGATATCATGTTGAGTGTTTTGTTCTACTAAACGATTACTGTTTGATTATTCTTTTATTTAAGCTGTGGTTATACAAATTGCCTAAATTGACCATTATAATTTATTATTAACTTATGTTCTCGTAAATTGATAAGCTTTATCTAAATAGGAACTCAGAAGGACTAAGAATCTTGATTTAGTTTTTGTCAATTCTAAATATTGGTATGAAGGAACTTTGTCATCTTGATATTAATAAGTTCTTTTTTTGTAGCTTCACGCTGCATCCCGCATATAGCAGGGTAGGCAGAGGGAACCTGAGAACCTAGTGTTAAGACTCTCCGTTCTCTTTCAACAATTCCCCACTTTCTGCCGAATTGAGGGATTGCGTACTGAGTGACGGAACTCAACGCCGCGCTTTGCTTTGTTACCAAACCCAGGAAATGAATGAATGTCGAACCCACAACTTGTCGTGTTTACAGTCGCACGCTTGTGCCTCTGCGCCACGACAGGCGTTAAGGGACAGGGATTAAGAAGTTACTTAGTCTTAAGCTTATAAAAGAAATCTACTCAAATATCTTTACTGTCATTTGTATGTATATACCTAACATTACAGAAATACAATAGAAAATTTACTTCACAGCTCACGTGCAAACTTTTTGCTACAAAATAGGAAATACTATTAATATTGTTTCTTCTACCAACGTGTAAAATAAATATAGTCGCCAATATAATGACCTCTTGAAACCAGCACGGCCAATAAAAGCTTTACCCAGAACTCAAACCGCAACTAAAAAAATACAAAGATGTATCAAGTCCATTACGACACTTGAACAATCATCCTTATTTTATTAGACCGAGATATTCGACCGGTTTAGTGATGTTAAATTAAAATAATCTTTATTTAATAGCAAATAAAGTTTATTTTCATTCGTTGTCACATATTTTTATAAAGCCAGTAACATAACACCTCAAGCGCCTATCCCATTCACAACTCAATACAAGTTGAGCACCTTTATCATAGCTTTGACACTTTTATACAGACGCGATTAAAGCATAAATGAAATTAGAGCCCAATAATATTATTACGTTTTTTCGATAGCTACTAACAATGAGCCCCTTTCCTTGTGACTTTAAATAAGTAAGCGTTTACTCGGATTACCACCTACGTTTGTGTAAACACAATAAATATTTTTTACATCGTCTCTTTATGTAAAAATAGATTAGAGATACGTTGCTACTGAATTTAAGATACATTCAAGATAAGAAGATGTCATATTTTGTTATAATTTTCGTTTATCTTAGATATTTGTGTGTAATTGGATATTAGGTTGACTAAAATTAATAAACGTTTTGCTTATAATAATACTAAGTTTCTCAGAAGATTTTTTTATAGTTATATTAACAGATTTTTTTTTCTTTTTTTTTTTTTAACTTCACGCTGTATCCCGCATATAGCAGGGTAAGCAGAGGGAACCAGAGAATCTAGTGCTAAAGCACTCCATCCTCTTTCAACAATTCCGTTCCCCACTTTCCGCCGAATTGAGGCATTGCGTGTTGAGTGGCGGAACTCAACGCCGCGCTTTGCCTTGTTGCCAAACCCAAGAAATAAAAATACTAAATTTTACATTTCCTGAAGTGGGAATCGAACCCACAACCTGTCGCATTTACAGTTGCACGCTTGTGCCTTTGCGCCACGACACGACAAGGTTATTAACAGAAATTATGATTGTTAATATAATTTTTGTGGTGCAACAGAAAAGTGCCTTACTGAATGTGATAGTTTTGGGGTCTAACTGCCACACGTTGCAAGACCTATTACCTATAGCAGTAATAATTTTTATTGTCTGGTTTTGTTGGAAGTTATGGTTATGACGAATGCTCTATTTATAGAGTAAATATTATAACTATTATAACTATTCTTCATAACCGGATTCTATCTCTAAAATATCTTTAATAGCTCGAATTTAAAATATAGTTCATTATTATCATCAGCCCGTCTCCGTTCATTGACGCACATAGATTTTCATAATGGCACGCCACTAATCTCGATTCTTCAAGATCTGCAGGTATATATATATATCTTCAGGTAGATATTATTACTATATATCTAGTAACAACAGAATATTTTTAAAGTAAGAAAACTCTATACTTATGGTTGTTGTCAACTTAATGTTATTGTTAAAACAACCATTAAATGCCTTTTAATATTTACAAGGAATTTTAATAATGTCATGACATCAAATTGAAATCGTCAAAATAGAAAGCTGACATTTTCCTCTAACCAGTGATAACTTCAGAATTTGATACACACATACAAAAAATATTCTCATACAAAAATAATAATATTTGTATGGTTAAATAATACATAAAAAAACAATTTTAAAAAATATTTTCGTTTCATTATATGTAATATAATTGAAAACGTGTGTATTTCATTCAATTTTAAGAACAACTGTGTGTAGGTATGCCCAAAATCTATACAGTACAGATCTAGTTAGCGTAGTAGACGGGAGAAGCCATCCTAATTAGCCACCTGCCTCCCGTCTCTATCCCCTTTTAAACGGACTCCAAAACAGTGTGTGCTTATTTATATATTGAGCTTACTACAAAGATAACATTGTAAAATGAAATATTGTTTTATAAAGTACGTATAGGTTTTGCTAACAATTGATACCTTATACTTTATGAATAAGTATTTTAATATTTTTGCTTCACTTAGTATCTTATTTCTATATAAAAAATAGATATTTTCAAATGTGTCTTAATCTCTGTCATGTCAATTTTCGTCGTCGTTCAAGGCGTAAGAGTTAGTGCGTAGGCATATATCATCTGTCTGGACGAGATATAAGCATGCAAATTTAAAATACATCTGCTATGTAAACGTAAGGATAAAAATGTAGTGTAAAGTGATGTAAAAATGTCGTTATTAAAAGTTTAAATGATTATACAGATTTTCCTCAAAATAAATTAATATATCTATAATATTTTTTTCTACTAACAGGCACCTAATCTGGTCAACTATTAACGTGTGTTTAACGAGAATTTAATCAGTGAAATAATCTGCTTATTATGCTATATTATGCTAATATTATGAGCTTTTAAGTTATTTAGTAATTTTTATAGCTTCATCTTTTATATAAAATCTAGGTATGTACCTACTAACTACTACATACATACATAGCTTCGCGCTATACCTCGCGTATAGCAGGGTAGGCCGCCGAATTAAGGTATTGCGTGCTGACTGGCGGAACTCAACGCAGCGCTTTGCCTTGTTACCAAACCAAGGAAATGAAAAATTCCATTTCCTGGAGTGGGAATCGAACCCACAACCTGTCGCGCTTACAGTCGCACATTTGTGCCTCTGTGTCACGACAGGCGTTACTAAATAACATAAATTGAAAATCGCAATCATTTAAAAAAATATATATAAAGAATATAAATTTATTATGAGTCTTCAGTAATATTTTAGTTTCGATTAGGTTTTACTTCCATTTAAAAGAAACTTAGTTATTACTTAAAAAGGAAAAACGAAGACGTGGAAAGTGGTTTCATTTTAATAATTAAAAAGATTTTCTCTTCGATATTTTTTCACAGAAAAATATAAAGAAAGTCGAGAGATGAACGCCGAAGTTGTTTAAAACATAAACAAATTCAGGAACCGCCGACGAACTCGTCTTGCCGTCGGCGGTCGATTTACATAAAATTACCATCCCTCGCTTCGTAATACCTCTTTTGTGACGCCTAAATATTTTGCGAACAGTTTTCCACACAAAGTCTCTAATTCAATACCGGCGTTAAATAGCTACGAAAGTTATTTGCCGTCGCGATGTTTAAATATTCTTTAACGAATTCAGATTGATAAATAGGGTGCTTTTGCCTGTATTTTTATTTCTTTGGGTTTTTGTATACATTATAGGTACTGCTTTGAAGGTTTATCTCTATATTTTTTGCATACTTAATATTTATGACTATTAAAACGTATGAATATTATTATTAATATTACTTTTTTAGCAATTAAAAATGTTTAAAGTTAATAATTTAAATAGATTCATGATTCAAGTTATTTGTGCTTGACTACCACGCTCGAAATGCCGCCCTAACTAATGAAATGAAATGAATAAGTCATACATAAGGAAGACGGTACTGAAAGATAATATTTAGGTAACGTAAATATAATTTGTAGAAATAAATCGAACAGTGAACGGGTCTTAACGTGGTAGAGTTAACAGATACCATAATATATGACTTGCTCTCTTATCTATGTCGACTAGTAGCGACTGTCTAGCTATAAATGTAATAAGTAACTAGATATTTCTAATTTTCATATTCTTAGTATCCCATATAGATATTTAATGCCGAGTTTCAATTAAAAAAAATGTCAATTATTACAAAAGTAGGTTATCAGACAAGATTTTTTATAAATAATTTTAACATTACATTAGCCGCTATTGTAAATGTATTTATTATATGATTTCCTCATTGCCAGGTGCAACATGCACTATTCACACCCCAAACTAAAGTTACATAAACAAAGCAAACATAAAATAAACTGTGGGACAAATGAATTTATCGAGTACAGTCGTGCACAAAGCGCTTGAACGGTGGGCGGGGCGTCACGCCTTCGTCTTGCGGGCAATTAGAACAACAATGAAACAGACCGTTTTGCTATAAAATCAATCAGCATAAATTAACCATTTCAGTTTGAATCTCTGAAAATTATGTAAACACAAATTATACGAATACTTCTTCGGAATATTAGATGAATAATGGAACTTTGTGTTACAAAGTGCTATACTTATAAAATTCTAAAAGCTTATCTACATTATACGATGTACGTACATACATACATGGCTTCACGCTGTATCCCGCATATAGCAGGGTAAGCAGAAGGAACCTTGTGTTAAGACACTCCGTTCCCCACTTTCCGCCGAAATGAGGCATTGCGTGCTGAGTGGTGAAACTCAACGCCGCGCTTTGCCTTGTTACCAAACCTAATAAATGAAAAATTCAATTTCTCGGAGTGGGAAGCGAACCCACAACCTGTCGCGTTTCAGTCACACGCTTGTGCCTCTGCACCACGTGAGGCGTTTTATTTACATTGTAAGTTTGTATTTTAAGCATAAAGAAAAATAAGTGTTTTAATTCTCTCTTAATCTTCTTCTACATATTCACATACATACATATAGAGCAGGGTAGACAGAGGGAACGTAGTGTTAAGACACTCCGTTACCCACTTTCCGCCGAATTGAGGCATCTACATATAAGTACTGATACACTGTTTTATTTAAATCAGGAAATTAAGTGAATTATAAAGCGATCGCGGCGCAGCGGTATAGTGTTTGACAATAAACGCGATGCCTGTGGGTTCGATCGTCTCTAGAGGATATGATTATATTTAAATTATCTTCATGCCCTCGCTTTAGTAAGCCAAATTGCAGCGTCGGGCTCCACAACTTAACACGCAATATATTGAACTCGGACCGTGAACAGAAGAAAAGACCTGCCTTACTGTACTAGCACAACTTCGAAGCTACTTTTATAAGCAGTTAAAATATTTTTAATGTACCTAAACCTTAACTATTATTTCAAGAAATTTCCCCGAAAGTCGAAATAAACCAATTAAATAATTACAAAAAATGTTTGAAATGCTTAACCAAAAATATTGAATATATTCATTGAAGACATCACCCATGTCTTCACTGTTCATCCACAATATTTCTATAGATGTTTTATGTCTTATGGGTATTTTATCTAATAGTAGTTAAGGTAATTCCCCATCCCCAACAATTTATATCTACTTTGGACATTCTAAACATACTAAGTAGGAGACTCGTTGACGCGTAACATACTCGCATAACTGCATTACCTTAGGAACGTATAGATAGATCTCTTTATACAAAAGTGATTGGCAAACAGTACCTGGTAGTGCGTATAATATTTAGGTATTTTATAATTTAATCTATTTAAAGTGCATTATTAGAAAAAATATTGACTCCCAGCACTCCTTTCCCATAGTTACAAGCATTAAGCAGATACAATATACAATAGTAGATATGCGCCTGTCGTGGCACAGAGGCACAAGCCTGCGACTGTAAACGAGACAGGTTGTGGGTTCGATATCCACTCCAGGAAATGGGATTTTTCATTTCCTGAGTTTGGTAACAAGGCAAAGCGCGGCGTTGAGTTCCGCCACTCAGCACGCAATGCCTCAATTCGGCGGAAAGTGGGGAACGGAGTGTCTTAACACTAGATTCCCTCTATATGCTCTGTATACCTAGCCTGCTATATGCGGGATACAGCGTGAAGCTATATATATATGTAAGTAGATACAAGGTGGGCGCCTATAATAAATCATACGCCTCCATCTGCAAAATTTTCGTTAAAGGAATTGCAAAGTCTTTCTTATAAGTATTAATAAATATATTGATGAATTCACCATAGTATTTTAGATATCACAGTATATCCAAATAGTCGAATAACGAATTAGCATTCGTGTGCGGGCGCGGCGGTGTACGCGGCAATTGTTTTCCGTTCAACATCTCGTTTGTTTTATCCGCGACATTTCGTGTACAGCCGTCACATACAATTCACTTTTACCCATTCGATTTTTCAATACGTTTAGGTATATACATGTATAATTATGATTTTAACAAAAAAGAAAATCGTTTTCAATTAAAATGTACTAGAAAGTGAAATAATTACGAATGATTCTAGCTATTGTACAAAAAAATTACTATCAAAATTGGTTCACCCAGTCAAAAGTTATGTGATAACACATATAAAAAATATACAGTCGAATTGAAAACCTCCTCTTTTTTGAAGTCGGTTAAGAAATATAACAAAAGAATATAATGGAACAATTACAAAACCGAAACTAAATTTATCATAAATAAAATTTGTTTCATTTAAAATAATAAATAATACCTATAATTATATGGTCTGCGAAGATCAATGCAGTTAGTTTCAGTATGTCTGGCTTCATGCAATATCAAAGGATTGATATCTAAATGGGTATGTATCTTGTACGTACTTTAAAAAAATATAAAAATATTAAAAATGTTGTCATTATACATTATCAATGTGTTACGCCATAGAGTATGGGTAGATTTTTTCATTACGTTTATCTGTCCACGTAGACCTAATAGTTATCACTTAACATGCCATTGTGATTGTAGTTCTAAAGCTGTAGAACAAAATCTACTTGAGAAAGCAAGACTTATGAAAAAATATTAAATAGGTACCTATAAAACCTATAAAAGAATATATTTGTTATTTAAATAATATCTATTACCCTAATTTCTACGGTTATTGATACTTATAGATATTTTTAGCAGTTTATTTTTTCTATTTAAAAAAGCAGATACAAGTTTTCTCAGCATAGAAAAAAGTAAGTATTGACAGGCTTCTAACGAAACACTCCGTTTTCCCTTTACCGTCAGAATTCGTATGTTATGTATTCATATTGCGTGTTGTGTGGAAAAACTCAACACCGTACTTTACCTTACCAGATCGGAGTAATGACCCACAACCACCGCGCTTAAAGTTAAATACTGTCCCACTGCAACATGATGGTCTCGACTAAATCACAATTTTAAATCTCGTGCTATATAGGTGCTGTTCGGTAAAATATATTAAGAGCAAATTTATTATGAGTAGGTATTCGTATAGGTACGTATGTATGGATGTAGGTACAGAAGTAATAAAATTATCATTGAACGTGGATTCATTATTAAAAATATATTAATTAGTTTTTTTTATTACTATTTAATAATAAAATGTACGTATATCATTGGCCATTTATGAGTTAATGGTTTACTAAGAAAAGGAGAATTTTAAGTGGAATTATGAAAAAGAAGATATTTATATGTTATTATTATTAAATAATTACTAATATTAACATTATTTACAAATACTTTAATAAAAACAATAAATTCGGCAAGATTTCTAAGAAAATATATAAGATATTTTAAACTTCATACATATCTCAAACCCTAACTTGCTGCAGGCAAGTAAAAATTTCCCGTAATTTTCTTATTCTGAAACATTGCTTTCCCCAACAAAAGCGTGGAGACAGTAAACAAAATGGCGTATTTAAATGGGCGGCAACTGCATTGTTAGCCCGCGGCGTCTCGTCGATATCTATTGCTACCCCACTCGCACTCGCGGCTAAATCTCTTTATTTTCCTTTCTCATTCACTACGGCGTTAAATTTTCTTCGAAACAATCGAAAAGAAACTCTAAATCTTCATGTTAAAGCATATTTTGAATTAGCAATCTTTAAGGGTAAGCTGTATCACAGTCGTTTACCGCGACATGTGAAACTGTTGCACATTATTCCGTCCCTATCTCTCTTGTAGGGAAAAGCGTATTTTTATATCTCCATCTCGTTTCCTCGCACCTCCTGAGAAGTAATGTGTTGTTGCTTGTTGTGATATCTCCAAAATAACAGGGAAGTACTCGCTACGAAGTTGTCATTTGTAACGGTTTTGAAAGGAGGGACAGCAAATAAATAGACTTTCGATTTAGAAAATGTTTTAATATATTAAATATCATAATTTTGTTCATGGCGCAGTAGAACAGCGCCTGACTTTAAGCGCGATCGGTTTTGGGTTCGATTCCCACTCTAGGGAATGACCGTATTTAAATTTCTTTTATTTCTCCGTTCTGGTAAGGCAAAGCGCGACGTTTACTTTCGTTCTTTACACGCAATGTCTCGAACTTGGTTGTAAAGTGAAAGACGAAGTGTCTTGACCTCGGTGCTCTCCCGCATGGCAACACGGGAAAAAGCGAGAAGCAGCAAATAAATAATTTTATTTGCCTAACAATCGTTTAAGCGATGACAATTTGAAGATATTTTAGGAAAATCCTTTAACATTCTTATTTCCTTTCAGAAAATCTAGCACAGTGAAAATTTAAATAAGAAATACCTAACTGCCATTTTTTAATTACACTATAATTGAATCGGTGAGTGCAGAAATAAAGTAAGTCACAAAAAATGCAAAAAATCGTGTTGGTTTTCTCCCTCCAGCAAAATTTGAAAATCCGGACTTACGTTGTTTCTGCACTCACTGATTCAATTATCACACACATTAACGATGATGAAGCACTTGTAAATAGGTAGGTATGATTGATTAATTATAACTAAGTACACCAATATATACCTATTATATTACTACTAATTACCTATTTACCTAGTCATGTCTTTTAATTCTACCGGTGCTTTTATAGTGAGAAATGTTAGGCCATTCGTCTTATCATTTCTGGCGATAACACTAAGAATCTTATTCACCACTTTAAAGGATACTTTTTTCTTAATCCGCTAAAAAACCTATAAGTATACTATTCTCTACGTTCTTTAGCTTTGAAAAAACATCATTAAACATCTATTAAAATCCACGATGCAATTGCCTCTTTTATATTTATTTATTATGTCTAAGTGCTCATAATATCCGCACTATTGTTTTATTATAAATCTTATTCCATATCAAAATGTGGAGTATTATAGTACAAGAATCAAAGATAAAGCACGATTTCACACATCATAAACTAGTGTTTACGTGCGATCTGTACCGCGGGCTCAAGGCAGGGCTCGTGGAGTCGCGTCGCCGGCGGAGTGGGGCGTCGCTAAACAAAAACACGTATACAAGGAGCGGGCGAGCGGTGATTGGCCGGCGGCGGCGGCGGCGGTCGGGGCGCGACCCCCGGCGCCGCCAGCGCTACGCCCGCCGCCGAGCCGGCCGCACTCGCGCCCCGACCGCCGCCGCGAACATGTGCAGCGGAGCCGACGGACCCTCCTGGCCGCTCGCCAAAGACGCGCCCGCCGTCACCGCCGCCGCGATTGATCACTACCGACTTCAACTTTACAACTATGCCGTTGCGGAGCGACTCCGCCTGTACCAGCCGGCCGTCGCGCCTTGCTACGGGCCCTACGCGCCGCGCCTCGCTCTCTCCATGTCGCTGCTCCAGCACCGTGCGCTGCAGCCCGAGGAGCCTAAGCCCCAGCACAGCTACATCGGACTGATAGCCATGGCTATACTCAGCTCGCCGGAACGGAAACTGGTGCTTTCGGACATATATCAGCATATACTAGACAATTATCCTTACTTCAGAACGCGAGGACCCGGTTGGAGAAATTCGATTCGTCATAACTTATCATTGAACGATTGCTTCGTCAAAGCGGGGCGATCGGCAAACGGAAAAGGGCACTATTGGGCGATTCATCCCGCTAATATTGAAGACTTTCGGAAAGGTGATTTTAGAAGGCGTAAAGCGCAAAGAAAAGTTCGTAAACACATGGGACTAGCTGTGGACGATGACGGTGAGGACTCTCCGTCGCCACCGCCGCAGTCTCCTCCACCGACCCCATTGCCGTTGCCATTTTGGAGCGGCCGTGTTCCCCCCAGCACACAGACTCGAAAGAGACAATTTGATGTAGCTTCATTACTTGCTCCCGATGATGTGCCAGAGAAGCGTGCGCGTCGAGACAGCAGTGGAGAGGAGGAGGTGGAAGAAGACATAGACGTAGTGGCGAGTGATCAAGAGGAAGTGCGCTCAACGGAAGAGGAAGCACGTGTGCCTCTGACGCCGGCAGCTCATTATCCCTTGCTAGGCGGATGGTGGCCCGCACTAGATCCCGCCATCCTTCAACAGCTTCGTAGGCATACCATTCCACCGCATTCACCGGCTCCTCCGAGCCCACCGGACCAACAGCGCCCACCGGACACTTAAATTGTGATATAATGTTATTTTGCGACGGCTGTCGTAACTGTACAAATGTGAATAGTGAATACTTATTATTATTATTATCCTTCAGATATATGAAGTAGTGGATACTCATAAACTCAGTGTCTTTACTCCGCTCGATACCTTCAATCTTTTCTCTTCTATTCAATCTTCGTTTCTTATAAACTTGTTTACACACTTTGCACGCGTTGAAGTCTTTTTCGATGTATAGTGATTTTCTTTGAGTTTATATCATTTAGAGTTGAATCATTTAGGATTTAGATCAAAAATGTAAATTATTGTATAAATGTACTTATTGTTGAACTTGTGTATGTATAAACGTGATTTATATATCTACTCGAAAGTAATTAATATTAATTTTAAAGTCTGAAAAACGACCAAGTGACTGTAGTTATACTTATTCATATAGCTATTTGTATATAAAGTCAAAATATCTACTCATTGTTGTTATAGAAACATGATGTTGTTTAGTAACTAGAGGCCGTCGGATTAGTTAGATTTAAGACAAGTCTATAAAAATTCTACCTAATAAATAGAAAATATACCTTAATCAAAACATCTTTCAATTAATTCAAATAACCTCCAGGTCTAAAATTGTTACACATTTTTACTATGAATATAAATTACACAAACACACAATAATATTTATCTAATATATAAATAAATTATCGTACCTAACGTTGACAGATTTATAATTTTTTTGGAATTCTAAATCATTGTTTTGAATTAACAAAATAATTAGAAAATAAAGCTGTCTGAAAAATTTAAACAATACTTATTTGTTAGTTTTTCTCCATAATATATACATACTTGTACATTTTTAGTATACACTTTTGCTTATTCCATTATCCAGTATCAACCATTAAAACACTTTTAATCATTCTAGATGTGACTACATAGAATGATTAAAGCACATCTTTTAAACTTAAATATATAATTAAATACCGATTTTTGAACGTATATATAAATAACATCATTTAATTAAAGATCTGAACTGATAATTAATAAATGGTTACTGATGAATTACTGAAACTTTTTATTAAAACAACCAAACTTTTTGAGCATTTATCTTATTTATTAACTAGAGGACCAGTTTACACGAAAAATACGCGTTGCCCTGTCCACGCTTTAACCGTGCTAAATTTCATAAAAAGTATAATTTTCGTAATAAGAGACCCAAGTTTTTCCAGCTTGTATTGATGCAATGATCAGTAGCTGTACTAAAAAGTCAAAATTGTAAGAGACCCAAATTATTAGAAGTAAGACGTATTCATGCAATTATCAGTAGCTATACTAAAAAGTCAATATTACATTAACAATTACTTTAATTTTATTTTATTTATTTAATAATAATAATAATAATAAAGCCTTTTATTCGGACAAAAAAATATACAATATCTTTCCTTACACTACACTATTACTATTATGCAAAAAAAAAGTAAAAAAATAATTCTAATTCTAATTATTTGTGTATTTGTTGCTTGCTTATTTTTTGCAAGTCCGTTTGCCAGTTGGCAAAGGCCTCCTCCAACCTACTCCATTCTGTTCTCCCTCTAGCTGTTCTGCTCCATGTTGTACCTGCGACCTGCCTGACATCGTCGTCCCATCTTTGCTGTTGTCTGCCTCTTTTCCTTTTGCCTTCCCTTTATTTATTTACTTTAATGTAATGTAAATTTTGGGTGAGTCATTTATTTATTTAAGCGCATTATAATAAAAATAAAAGTGGTTTTATATCCAGTGTCTATTACATATGTGAAATCAAAATGCTATTGATAATTTTGTTACAAATATCTGCACACTCTATTTTAATTTAATTCAATATCTTATTTAAATCATAAATGATTAAACAGTAGAATACAAAATATGAAAGGATGATTGGGCTATTAATGGTACAATACGAAACAGTGATGGATACGGACCAGTTAAGCAGCAAGTCCTTGATTTTTTTATAGCTTCACGCTATATCCCGCACACTACCCTGCTAGGGTAGGCAGAGGGAACCAGAGAACTTTTAACATTTCCATTCCCGACTTTCCGCCGAATTAAGGCATTGCGTGCTAAGTGGCGTAACTCAACGCCGCCCTTTACCTTGTTTGTATTTAGTGTTTTTATTACTTATCTCTGATAAGTAATGAAAACACTAAATATTATTTAATATTTTCATTTCCTGGAGTAGGAATCGAACACTCGAACCCACAATCTCGCGTTTAAAATTTACACGCGTGCCTCTTGTTCTTGGTTCAGTTCTTGATCCAACAGTCATTAAAGCTTAAAGCTTTTTTGTGTTAATGAGTTTTCAGTAAACAATATTGCTTACAAATACTAATATATTTGGTACTAATGATTATAATCAGATATTAATGCTACTATTGCTTATCTATTTTTTTAAGGCTTTTACTATTCAACAAAAACGTGATTGTCAGTTACTGAAATAAAAAACTTCTACTAGAACTCTTAAAATATTTCACTTAAATAATATGTTATTAATAATAAAAAAATAAACTAACTTTATAAATTTCATACATAGATCAGAGTGAGTTAAAAATCCATTGCGTACACGATCTCTTTGAAGTTTGAAAATACATTATCACATATATTTTTATTCTCATAATTGAAAATAAATAATAATAATAAAATCAATTATAACATAATAATAACTATTTAATTAATGAACTGGCCATCATCGCGCAGTGGAATAGCTTCTGACTGTAAGCGCGTTTGGTTGTGAATTCGATCTCACTTGTGGTAGTGGTTGTACTTAAATTATTTTAATTTCTCGCTCTTTTAAGACAGAGAGTGCCATTAGTTCTGCCATTTGACGCAATGCTTTGAATTCGTTCGGAAAATGGAGAAAGGGATGTCTTAAGGATGTAGATCCTCTCTGATTACATTGTTATGTGGGATAAGACGTGAAATACCTATTACGATAATTTTACTTTATAAATTTCCTACAAAGGTCGGAGTTATCAAAAGATCTATAGCGTAAATCAAGACCTCTTTAAAATTAGAAATTAACATTCATAATAAAATCATTATCACATATATCAATTTAAAAAAAATATAATAATAATGGAAATGTTAAAAGTGAACGGAGTGTCTTAACACTAGGTTCTCTGATTCCCTTTACCTGCCCTGATATATGCGGGATACAGTGTAAAGCTAAAAGAAAATAATAAATAATTTACTCAAAAATTTGAAAAAAAATCCAAGAAATATTTAAAATTTTGGCAATCTATACTTCCTACAAATGTACTCGTGCTTGTGTAAATACGCTATAGCTGATTGCAGATAGCGAACCTTTCTAACACCTGATAAACTATGATCAGAACCATTCGAAACCGATTATCATCGATACAAAAGGGTTTCCTATAAACATATTTTAATGTTCCCACGCCGCTAAAGCTTTCAACAAGCCGATTTGCGCCAAATGAATCATCATTTGTAACAATGGATAATTACTTATTAAGTTTTTCCTTGAAAGTGTTTATTTATAAATCATACCTTTTATGTTCGAAGTTTTTAAAAATAATCCTTGTGTTATTTAAAATTACGTAGTTCTGCGTGTTTCGTATATGAGGCATTTTAATTAGCAGTAATTACTAAAATATGGTTTCCAGTGTAATCGTGAATTATAATAAGTAGGTATATTAGATACCTATTAGGATGATAATTGTAATCCTTTAATTATCAAGAATCAAACAAATTATTATGAAAAGGTATTTATGATACACATATATTTAAATTTAATTAAATGTATATAATACTTTATGTAGGTGGCTGTGATAAGGAGAGCTTCAATGAAAATATTTACCCTATAATGCAGTTAGGACTTGTATAATTGAACATGACGATTGTCGTTTATCTTACTTGAATAATATTTATAATTTGCTTCCACGGATTGTTTTTTAAATGTAATTATATCTAAAAAATACGGAGAGAAGAGAAATTTAGCACTAGTTTCTCTCTGAAAAACCAAATGTGAAAAGGTATAGAAGGTATCTCACCTTTAGAACATTTCTCTGCTCTAGAACGCGCTTTGTCTTTCCAGCGTTAAGTTCCGCCATTTAACACGGAACGTCTCGAATTCAGGAGGAAAGCAGCGAACAGAGTATCTACTACAAATAGCATAGAAATCTTTGCAAAGTTTCCATACACTTATTTTAAGATTTTCAATGAAATAAATAATATAAAAAGTAATGTTCTTGACGAATGAAAATCAAAAATAAATTATTAAATAGAAAATGGTTTGTGTATGCTATAAACAAACAAATTAAACACTTTCAAATAAAAAAGAATTTAAATAGCAAAACAAAACTAAATAATAAAATTTAAACTTTAGCCATCAATGAAAAGTATTCGCTTTTAATTTATTTAGTCATTTACACTTGGTTTAAATATGGTGAGGAAGGACATAATCATACAGATTAATAATTCGTATTTATGTAAGTCGTTCTTTTCAGCAAATATATTAAAAATATTATATATTTATAGGCTATTGCAATTTACACATATGATAAAATAATATATTTATGTTCAAGAATATCTTATAACTTCCGGGGTAAAGAGAGAGGACCTAGGAATATATGTAGTATATTCACAACTTTTTTGTTATTCCTTTTATAATATGGTATTATCAGGTTATCAGTACAACAATAGCATTTGTGTAATCTGCGGACTAAGCAGGTCGACTCGAGGAAGGGTATTCGTCATTTCCTGACCATTCTTCCTTTGTGAAAGCACAGGATTATAAGATAGCATCGCTGAACTGTTGGCTTAAGTGCGTTTTAAAATATGATAAACCAAAAGACAACATTTTATTCACTAATTTGAATAGCTAAAGCTTTAGATTTAACAACCTGTTCCTTTATAATTATATGCAAATAATATAAAATTATCTTCAAAATGAGCGAATCATTTTTTAATATTCATTTATTAATGCAATTGTTGAATACCTATTGCTTGAATAGGTCCATGTCTATCTATCTGTCAAGAATCCAATCGAAATAAGAAAATCTAGCAACTGCTTGCCACTATTCGTTAGAAATATGCACATGCGACAATATCAAAAGACACTATAAGTTTTTTATATCATGAAACTGAGGACCATGCCAAAACGAGAACAGGATAACGAAAAACTAAATGTGTGCCTTTAGGTCATTTCTTAAACTAATTTGTTATTAATTAATTATAGCGACTAGTATGAGTAGGTACGGAAGTAGGTAAGGTAGTAGTCATGGAAAGCTACGACGGAAAATACGTATATTTAACTGTGCCAATTTTCTTACTCTTTCGTCCATATGGTGTTCATAAAAATATTTATGATAAAATAACAAATTGTAATCTAATATTTATTAGTGCATATTCTCACTGTATAGAGATTTAAAAATTTCTCATAAAAATAATATCTAAAGTGTATCATTTATTAGAAGGAAACGTACCTACCTAATAATTCTAAAGTATTTATGATTTAGGAATTCAACAGGTATGATTAAAAACGAAATGGTTTAGACATAAAAGAGTCCATTAGTCGTTGAGAGACGAGGTGATGTAGTGACTGGGAGGCGGCGGGCGGAGGGCGGATGGCGTGTAAAACGTCCACTTCGCGAATTGGCCGAATCTAAACGCTCCCAATTCTGCCAAGTGTCGACAAAGGCCGACTTTTAGCGGAACAATGAGTGAATGAAGCAAATTACCGCTTTTCGACTCTTGAAAGCGTCCATCCAGCCGCACCGACTGGCGCATTGTCGTCGAACGGTTTGCGCTCCGAAACAAACGATAACAATAAACAGTAAAAAGGAAAGTGTAGTATTTTGCGTGAAGTGCGCGGGACAAAGGGTGCGCGGTAATAGGTGTTAATGTGCTGATCGGTGAGCATTCTGAATGGCGCCGCGGGCTCGCCCCGGAATATTTTTATAACAAATCATCGCCTCGATGATTGACATTGTAGTTCTGTTGAGTTACTAACGAACTACTTTTATTCTGTTTCTGTGATTTGAACTTGCATAATAAGAGAGTAACAGTAAACTCTAAATTACTGCTCGGTGAATCAAAAATTGTTTTGTTTAGTTCCGGAATAGCTTTAGGCAATAATTGCGCACGATTTATTGTAAAAATATACTTTTTAATAAAAATTCTAGGGCTTTCTATGAGCTTAAGCCTAATAACTACTACTACTTTTATACATATGTGTAAGTAATAACCACTGTTACATAATACTAAACATTCAAATTTATTATAAACCATATTTTATAATTCTAAATCTTTTAGCATCTTAGATTTAAACAGTGTATACCTACATTTTATTTATTATGTCCAATAAATATGATTTTTTTTACGAAATTAATAAAGAAGTAATATTTGGATTGATTATAACGTCCAATAAAGGACACAAACAAAATTTGTGAGTGGGTACTCAACATAAAAAAGACATTAACCCTTGTACATTAATTATAACAGTTTAGTACACCATGAAACTACATAATGAAATTGTAAATGTTGTCACACTCCCCAAAAGTAACTTAATATCTATCAAAAAGAATATTAAAGGCGTCATTGCGCAATATTGCCGGTCAACACTTCAGAAAACAGAGGGAAACTATAGCGCTATGCTACATCAATGATGAATTATTATCATGCAAATAATTACTCTATTGCCAAAGGAGAAGGACTAAATTAGCGTGTAATATATAATATGTAATTTTATAAGGATATACTGTATAGTTAGTTCAAACACCAGCAAAACAAACAGGACTGAAGAGGTGTGGAGAGGCGACCGCCCGCAGATTCGCACTTCAGTTGAGAGTTCAGGGTATAGGAACAAACGATACGGGCATATGCCAGGACTTTTAAATAATATTAACTTTTTGTTATTGTAAAAACTGTGGTAAATATAATTAAAAAGTCAAAAATAAGCTGAGGTTCATCATAACCTGATTTTCAATTGCTACTTAGCTAATAGTCAAGTCCCTATTAAGTGGAAATGGAAGTCTAATGACATGTATAGCCGCTTCACGCTTTGCGTTATATAGGGTAGTCAGAAAGACCGTAGTGTCAAGACACTCCGATCTTCACTTTTCGTCCGAAATCGAGACATATCGAGTTGAGTGACGAAACTTAATTCCGCACTTTCTTCTTAATGAATAGATAGAAATAATAATACCCTGCCATATCGGAAATAAATGTGAAGCTGCTAAAAACATAATTGTTAACCCACAAACTCAAGCTCAGATCCGTCCTCATATGGTGTACTGATCGCACCTATGTGCAGGCGCCCCTATGTATCAGCTACAACCGTTTGACGTCATTCAACGCCGTGCAGTTAGAATTGTCAATGATCCCAAACTCATGGACAGCTTAGAATCCTTTAGCATACGGAGAGATGTTGCTTCTCTGTAGGTATTCTACCGTTTATACAATGGGGAATGCCCCAAGGAATTATTTGATTTGGGGCCACCATCTTCTTTCTACCATTGCACCTCCCGATATAGAATAAGATATCATCCGCATCATCTAGACCTATGGTTTACAGATGTAAACCATTCCTAAATACAGATGTAAACCTACCCAACCAACCGTGCGTGCCTCAGGGTCTTTTCTTCCACGCCCGTGTAAATTATGGAATGATCTTTCTAGCGAGGTTTTCCCTGACCGATACAATTTGGGGTCCTTCAAGCATCGAGTGTACTGACATTTGCAACCTCAAGGCCGGCAACGCATTTACAACTCCTCTAATGTTGTATGTAGATGTCTATGGGCGAAGGTAACTAGTTACCATCAGATGGACCTTCTGCTCGTTTGCCACCTTCCTACAATAGAAAAATAAACCACAACTACTGGGCCACTATGTACAGATTTTCATGCGTGAAAAAAATAAATTCCTGAAAAACGATGAAACGAAATAATTTAATTTAAATGTGCAAAATCATTTAAGAAGATATAGAAAAATAAACTGAAACAATCGTTTGAATCGAATACAGTGCATTCAGCCTAGGCAATGCACGATTGACTTTAACTTAGGTTTACCTTTGAATTGAAGGCTTGCAATGGCAAAGATTGTATTTATTTTACAATGAACTCGCTATTCAGTTAAATCTGTTTGGAAATAGACTATTATACTATGACGTGAGTACATTAATTATGAAAATCAACAGCAAAAGACTAAGTTATTATTTTATAATAAATTCTATACCATCGAGACTTAGGTAGGATGAGTTTTCTTGACCATATTTTTATTTTATTTTGAATTCAATCACAATATTTCACAATATTTATTTTATTTAGATTTATATCACAATATATTGTTATTGCGTTTGGTTCTGTTTGTCAATATAATATTTCTTACGGATATACCTCTTTTTGACAAGTGGAAAATGAAACAGTCATATGCCGGTAGCTTCCTGACTGCCCGGATTGTAAAATGCGTGAGATGCGTGTAATCAAATATGTTTAACAAACTAATCTAAATTTTTATTTAAAAAGGTAACAAGAAATAAAGAAAATTTTACTCCGTTATGTTTCCTAACACGCTGATGAAATAAATAATAGCGTCGATTATCAGGATTTCTTATTAAGTTTCAATCTAAATTTTATTAATATTTTTGTTATTAAAATCATAAAGTCAAAAAAAAGTATTTCCAGTGCAAACTAAGATTTTTCAACTAAAACTGTGTACCATTTAACTATCTAAATTTATGAATATATTTATAATATGAATGTTTGATCAGTAGAAATCAAATAAAGCATGACCAGTTTTCGATCGAGCGATCCCGGATGAAACGTTGAAGCGAATATAAACGATTCCCATAATGCATGATTCAAATGCTGTTGGGTATTGAGAGTCGCTCGCCCGTGCACATTTAATTGTGGGACAAGGCAACAGATGCTGATTGCGAGGGAGAGATTAGGTACGAGAAAGTTTTGCTTGCTACACAAAGATTTTGCTAAGGAATATAGATAGATGTTTTCTGTTATACCTATAGGTGAAATATTTGTGGAATTTCAATGTATTAGAGATCTTCAAGTTTAAAACCTCCATTTTATTATTATTTTTTTTCTTTCAATCGTGTGTTATAATTTTAAAAATGTTTCAAATTTGTTAAATGAATTAAATGCTATGCGTCTCCAAATTATTCAAAGTTCACATGTTTAAATGACTTCGAGACACATAGCCGTAGGTAGCTACTTACACACGATACAAGAATCACCTTGATTAACATTGTCCAAAAAATACAATGGCATGAGAAGTACTTCTACTATTACGAAATAAACTCACTACTAAGCTAGCAAAACTTTAACTTGCCCTTCCGTTATCTATTTAGCACTCAGTTCTGGATTCATAATAGATTCTAATCAAAGGCCGATAGTACCTATCACTTTTTCCACATCACAAATAACACAAAACTGAAGTACAAGCTGTTATTATTTTTATTTTAATATAGTTAATTATTGAAAACATAATATCAAATAACTCAATAGCACGCATCAATTTACGAGTATATTACGTAATAGGCAAGTATAGCCCACCATGAAGCAGTCGACTGTGCGGTTTATTTTGAAAAGGTAGATCTAAGAGGTTTCTATGATATGTTTGTTTAAGCGCATCTAAATGCTTTATATAACAACAAGCTAGCAAGTATGGATTTTTAGTTTTTTTTTAATACTATTTAAAACCTATGGAAGTACTTGTCTTTGAATTACAAGATTTAAATGTTTACTTTAAGACGTTATATACAAATATTCAAATCATTTTGAGTAATTTGAATGCCTGTCGTGGTGCAGAGGCACAAGCGTGCGACTGTAAACGCGACAGGTTGTGGGTTCGATTCCCACTCCAGGAAATGTAAAATTTAGTATTTTCATTTTTTGGGTTAGGTAACAAGGCAAAGCGCGGCGTTGAGTTCCGCCACTCAATACGCAATGCCTCAATTTGCCGGAAAGTGGGGAACGGAAATGTTGAAAGAGAATGGAGTGTCTTGATTTTGACACTAGGTTCTCTGGTTCCTTCTGCCTACCCCACTATATGCGTGATACAGCGTGAAGTAAGAAAAAATATATACTTTCATTTTCTATCCCTACCATGTCCACTATCCAAACTAACAAACGTAGGTATATTTTAAACCTCCACGTCAACTTGTCAATATTTTTGTACTAAATATAACAAATAATAAATTCTTTCAAATAAGAATCTTTTGAAACTCTCTTTTATCAATTGTATAAATAAATAAAATAAAATTCCATAAAATACGCATATTGTTCATGCATGATTTTTATATTTCTTTTTTTTTTCGACGTATTTACCACGCTTTGTCCAGTAGTAGAGGAACTAAGACATTCCGAATCGTCAATACCTTTTAAAATATTTTGTAAGAATCAAAAGTTATGTTATAAGTAGAACTTTAAATATATATTTTTTTTCGATTAAAATCATAATAATCACCTTAGTCTAACAAATCCAATATGTCATATAAATTGTTAATTTATTAGGTATAATTACATCAATCACATTTCAAATCCTACAAATTAAAAAAAAAAATTATATGATGGACACGCAAACAAACGATCAAAATAATATGAAATCGATCTGACCGCAATATATTGTTGAAGAACAGAACAACATTAGTCATTGATTAGTAATGTGGTATATAAATACTTACTTATAAATATTTATATATTTGAAGTTACGAACAAATATTGAAATTTGATATTTAATTAATTCATCGATATACGAGTACTTAAATAATCGATATACGATATTAATCGATATACGAGTACGTAAAATTTGCATATTTCAATAGTGTTGTGTAAATTATATTTTAAAAAGACAAACTTTTTGGATTATAAACTTAATATGGGCTGGTTTTAGTGATGTTTTGGTAGATTTATAAATATTGTTGTAACGTTAAACAACAATTCATAGCCAGGACGTTGTGGCACAGTGGAAAGGTCTGTCTGTAAACACGATGATTGTGGGTCATACTGTGGCGAATGGTTAGATTTAAATTATTTTAAGTTTTTTACTCTCCAAACAGAAAGAGTAGTGTTGAGTTGTACTACTCTTATTATCACTTTTTTTTTAACTTCACGCTGTAACCCGCATATAGCGGGGTAAGCAGAGAGAACCAGAGAACCTAATGTTAAGACACTCCATTCTCTTTCAACTATTCCGTTCCCCACTATTGAGATTTTACTACTCAATCCTCAATATTCTAAAATCCATAATCATTCTATATATCTTATCTAAATGAAACTTAATTCGTTATTATTTCATTTTTTGCTGCTATGAATTGTTATTAAAAATGAGTTTTGTCATCTATTTATACTATAAAAGCGTCATGCATTATTTTTTCTTTACAACTAATGTAAACACAGCTATTGTGAGTGTGAAGTTTTGAAAGCTAGACGCAATCCTTCGGAGAAGCGTTAAGTGTTGACTCTGGGCTGTCTGGTACAATGGCACAAACTCGTCCGTCCACGGATTAATATACCTTACCGTATATATTTGTTGAGATGACTTTGAATTTTTCAATGTTCAACCTTTTCAATTGGCAAAATGAATTATATTTAGGTACTACATTTTACTTAACTATCTTTTGTTACTTAATTTTGTGACTTGTTGTCATAATGGCAACAAATGTGATAAAATCATCGGTTTTCTTGATGGAACATGATTGTTAATAAGTTACTCTTTAGACTACCTCAGATAGAAAAAAAAATAAAAGAAATAGCAAGTATCGTGACGTTCCAAAGCTTATTAAAGAAAATAAACTCATACAAATAATTTATAGTAAAATAAATAAAATCAAACGTTTCAAGTGATTTCAATATTTATTGACAGTTTAAAATCAGACCGCAAAAACACAATCCTTTGTTCATTTTGGTCATATTTACAATACAAATATTATTGTACAGTAAGTTCACATTCCGAGCAACTCCGAATCACAATGAACAGCATATAAAAATATTATTGCATACATAATATTAGGAAAACCATAAGAATATTATGTAAAAACGTTCAAAAAACTGTTGAAATTATCGGTAGCTCATTAATGGATGAAAGTTTTGGATAAATATTTGAAGATTCCGACGCGAACGTGATTACGGACGGTGAAGGCAAGGCACAAAGACTGGTAGTGGATATAACAGCGCATTTATTTATCGTGGAGAACAGTGGAGCTCATTAGAAACACATCGGGGTACATGTGTAAATAAATACGCATCGAAACGACCACGACAAACATCTTCAACGGGACGTTCAAATTGATGAGCTTATGAGTTTATAGGCCAAAGTATTTATTTTTTTCAGCTTTACGATTTTTCTATTATTATAGGGTGGGCAGATAGAGTCAAGTGTAGATACTGCATTCTCCGCATTCTACCAGAATTTGAAACACTACGTTGAGTAGCTGAACTTAACGCCGCGCTTAGCAAAAATGAGTAATTAAAATTATTAAAAATGATCATCTAACTACTATTGTACTTTACAATCATACACTGTCCAATCAACATAATAACCTCTATTAACAATGATTGAAAAAAATGAAAAAAATATAAAAACCATGACACAAAAACATAAAAAACCATTTTACTTTTTCTTTACTCATGGAGAAAAAGTGATAAAAAAGATACACCATATAACAAAACAGTGAGTAAAATGGGGGACTGAAATTTACTAAGAATTGGTGATGTTGAAGAAAAGAAGAAAAAATAATAATATTAAATGAAGCTTCTGTGTCTGATTATCAGACAGAATCTAGTCATATATCTCCATTATCCATGTTTTACCTAGTTAATCGTAAAATCAAACGACATGCTTTTTGAACCAATATAATACAAATTTACCTTTATATTTTAAAGAATAACCCCCGATTACAATTTGAATCTGCAGCCTTCGATTTCAGACACTGTTAATAATAATAAATAGTATAGGTCCATAAAGTTCGTTAGCAAAGTGAATGCGTGGGGAGTGCGTATAAGAGCACTGACAACAGCGCAGGAGCTATCTCGGGTTTCATCTCATCGCAAACAGTCTTGATACCCGCGCGACCGTCCACCGCCCTCAAATAATGACTTTTGGTTTGAATTGTACCTTTGAAAGGCCATATGAAATTAATTGATTTAATTTTATGCGTAATAAATACTCTTTTTGCTAAGCAGTGACTTCTATTTGTACTAAAATTCATATTATGAATATGACTTAGTGTTTATTACTTGATAAAAAAATGATCATCAGTAAATAAGATGTAAGATGTGCCGTGGGCGGCGGGGATCACTTACCATCAGGTGACCCGAACGCTCGTTTGCCTTGTCCTTTCCATAAAAAAAAAAAAAACTTTATGACTTTAATTATGTTACTTAATTTAAATTTGCGCTTATTTTTTTCTCTCTAGACCTGAATTGGAATTTCATGTAAACGAGGTAGTTAACAAAAGCTTGCCTAAGCAGTAGTTATAGATGCCTGTCGTGGCTCAGAGGCACAACCGTGTGACAGTAAGCGTGACAGGTAGTGGATCCGATTCCCACTATAGGCAATGAAAATATGAAATAATATAACATATTAATTTCCTGACTTTATCCACATGGCAAAGTGAGGTTTTGAGTTCCGCCACTCAGTACGCAATGCCTCTAATCGGCGGAAAGTGGGGAACAGAAATATTAAAAGAGATAGGAATATCTTATTACTAGATTCTCTGGTTCCCTCTACCTACCCTGCCATAATATAAAGCCATAAATAAAAATATCTGTTTCACGTTATAAAGAATGGATATAGATGAAACATTACTGAAAACGTAAGCTTAAAATATTAACATTACCCGTGTCATTTCTTAGGTCATTCATCTCCCTGAATCAATATTTAAATTACAAACCTACTCGGTATATATAATATGAATTTTATTTTTATACCACGAGCTTTGTATTTATTTCAACCTGAGTTTTATATATTACCTTAAAAGCATTCATAAAATAGATATGTTTTTAATTTAAAAAAAAAACTATATACTCGTATATATCATTGTTATGAGATCTCTTTGAATTAAAATAATTTAAACAATAAATAAATATAATATCCATTAAATAATATCCATTCTGACCTTAAAGTGGCGGAAAATATGTGGAAATGTCATTTAGACGATTATCTATATATTAATACGTGAAGCAAAACCTTTGCACCCCTTTTTACGAAGAAGTACACAACGACAAGATCTTTTTAAAATAATGCATAAAAAATATATTAATTTAATAAAATAAATGTTACACATAGTACCATAGTTTGACATCCATATTTATATTATATACAGTGACAAATATGTTGCTAGGACGCGTTAGTAACGCGTCAACGGGGATATTAGTTAAAATTAATAAATTATCTTAACCTTTAATAGCATGGCATTTTAAATTAATAAATTTATATTAATAAAGACAATCCTTCCTCCGTTTTTCCTAACATTCGAGGGGGACCCAGCGTGATATTTTGTATACTCAAAACGAGGAAAGGTAAATAATTTTCAATATAATTAATTATTACCCCGAATGGAGATCGAACTCACAATTATCACGTGTATAGACAGGCACTGTCAAATGTGCCATGATACCTTCACATTACTAAATTTAATATCAGACCTGAGATATAAAGCTTTATAATCTTCTTATTTTATAATAACTATCATTGTTATTTACGATACTCAAAGTATTCAAGTGCACGATTCATGTCAAGAAGTCTTGAGATGAGCTTATTTGTTTCCTCGTTTATTTGTCTGATCTGTTTGCTCTTACATTCTTTTATGAAGTGCCACGACCTGACCCTTGGACTCTTGAGGATTTTTCTAAATACATATATGAATGCATCCCTTAATGGAAAGAGACCACCAAGATGTAATTGTAAAATATTATCTATATATTACGTATTGGTCACAATAAAGCTCAATTTATCAATTATAGGATTTTTTATTCGTATTATAGAAAATCTTTATTTAAATATGATATATAAGTTTCAACAAACTTTTTTTACAAACGCGCATTTCCTGCGTCTTGCGAAATAGGCACCGACATAGGTAACGTATTAATATGCTTTTCTTCTCCCTTTTTTGCCTTTTGAGATCATGCGTTTTGTAGAAAAATGCCGATGATGAAATGATGCCTGGAATAGAGGATACCTTGACGCGTAGAATACGTTTTAGTAACGTATATGTCACTTAGTACAAAAATGTATGTCAAACACATGCTATTGCATTTAATATTTATAGTTTCATGTAACGTATTCCTAATGCGTTATTTAAAAAAATATTGGCTTACTGCACTCATTCTTTTGGTGTTCTAAATTTTAATTTGCCGAATTTTATATGCATGGGCGCATGATTTTTGTAAATAATGGTCAAAAATTACCCTTTAAGTAGATTATTTAATATAATGATAATAATTATTTAACCGTATCAATCATATTATTGTTAAAAGAGAACGGAGTGTCTTAACACTAGGTTGTCTGCCTACCCTGCTGTATACGACATATGGCGAGAAACTAAAAAAAAAACAAAAATAAAAAAGAAATATCATCGCATGCAATTAGACCAATGATCACTACTACGACGATAGCAATTACCTATATTATCTTATATCTTTTATAATGGCAATATAAGCACCAGTTATATTACACTTACACCTGTAGGTACAACGGGAACGAGTATCCAGTAGTAGCAAATCGAAAATCAAGCGGCAACCCTTACACACAAGAGCAATTTCCCAGCACGTAGCCTGAGTAACTGACATACGTCGTATTAGGTTAGTGTTCAAGTGGAGGCGATGCCATAGAGTAGTTGTGTGAGATGTGAGATTGTCGAAGATGTTTTTTGTTTTCTTTACTAGGTACTAATATTATAAATGCGAAAGATTGTGGGGATGTATAAATGTTTGTAAGTCTTTCACGTAAAAACTATTGAATGGATCTGGAATGTAATGTATGGAGGTTTTCAGTAGTATAGCTTATACATCAGAATGACTTAATATATATTTATTTATTTATTTTTACTTCACGCTGTATCCCGCATGTAGCAGGGTAGGCAGAGGAAATCTAAAATCTCCTAGTATTAAGATACTCCGTTCTCTTTCTACAAATCCGTTCCCCACAAATATATATTTATGACTTAATATTTTATGTAATTTGGCCATTAAGCAGTATTTTGTATTTTTTTACTGATATGTTATCCAAAATTAAAGGGAGTACATAGAATATATAGTTTAAGAATACTTTGGTTTAGTTCATACTAGTTGCTGCTCGCAACTTTCTTTAATTATATGACCCGTATTTTCAACTGTTAAAAATCTCATTTTTTCCTGTTTTCATGGAGATTTCGAGATTTCGAAAGATTACTAAGAGTAATCTTACCCCAAACGGAAATGCTAAATTTTAGTTTTTTACAGCCAGTAGTTTTAACTTTGTACATACATTATTTAAAAGTCGCTCTGTAAATAACTGAAGAGATTTGTATATATAGATATTATTTTATGTATATCGATTAATTATTATTTTTGTAACCAGAAACACAATTTTAAAATATTTATTATTCTTAAAAATCTAAATTAATTTGCAAGCTATGCAGTTTTGTTCATTAAATTGATTAAAAAACCTAATATTTACCTAATAAGTAGGATAAAAATAATGCCCTAAGTTGAGTTTTTAAAACGTAGCTATTTCTATTTTCATAGTAACATCCATATTTTATATAAGGAATATTTTTTCATGCAGATTTAACATAAATTATATAATATTGATAAATTATTTAAAGTACCCATGTATAATGTTAAAATTAGTGAAAATATAAATAGATTTTTAAAAACATAATTTAAGTTCTACAGCTGAAGTAGATAATCTGTGGCAGAAGAGTAGGCAGTATGCAAATTCGGCGCCAACGCTGCTGCCTCGGGCGCGCTGTTTGTGCGGTAATGTTTATTAGGTATGTGCCAGCACTACGCTTTACGCGGCCTTCAATGAGGGGTGAATAAATTTGTTGTTTTGTGTTTCGAATTGTTTATATAGATATATCTATGTATGTACTATTTTTGGATATAGTAAATAGACAATTATAACATGACCAGATGAATGATCTGATTATAGAATGTTATGGTCCAAATTTCTTAATTATAACTCAAATTCATATTGTTTGAAAGAATTGAGAAAAGAAATTGAAAGAAAAGAAATAAGATTTTTTTATTTTAATCAAAGATTAAGTTAATATTTTCTTTATTATTAATTTACTCTAAATTCGATTTTTCCTATTCGATTCATAAAAATAAATATTTTAGCTCTCATATAAAAAAATATCGCCTACCTACATGTAATTAAAAACAATGATTAGATAAATCATTTGTATTCTATAATAAAGAGCTAAGACAAAAGTATCACGTCCAAAACAGACATCGCGGCCTTGTATACCACACCTATATTTACTTATTTACCATATTGCCCCATTATTGCCAATAACAAAGATCTCGCATATGTATGAATGTAAACGAAGGTAAGAGTCAAATTATATTGGTTGTCAATGGGCATTGTTAATTTGATTCGATTGATTCCCACCGAAAGCGATACCACAGTATTGTTTGGGCGATTTTATAACGAGGCGGCAAACGCAATTCTTTGTGTTAGACCCATTGTGGGGGAGGTTCCAAACGCTTGAGAACGAATGAAAGGCACCGCGATGACTTGGCGTGAGCTTTCTGCGACTTGAGTTATGAGCTTTATTAATAAAGCCACATTTCCGATTTTTGATTCTTTTTTTAAATTTTATAATTCATTATTAGATAAAAAATATATGTTTTTATAAAAAATCTTTATTTTCTTTACTGTTTAAAACTAAATAAGTAGATAGTCCTTATCAATTCTTAAATATATATATATATATATATTTTATATACGACTTAATGATAGGATTGACTCTAAATATAATACGTTAAATAATATTTTACATACATACAATAATATTTGATGTTTAATATTACTTACTTATTACAGATTTCTTATAACTTAGGGCAAAGGTTATTTAGTTGCGTTACACACGCCGCGCGCCGCTCTTTGAGCTGTCCAAATGATTGTTTTATATTTGTAAAACGCCGAGTAGTGCCCCTATTGACTATTCCAATCTGACATAATGTAGCATTTCAATTAATTTATAGGCGTTTTTTGTTTGAAACAGTGCTTTATATAAAATTCAAACAATGTAACTTGAAAACTGATTTTTTTTTCAGCTTCATGGCTTTTACCAAGCAAGGTGAGCAGAGATTCTTATGTCAAGACATTTGGGATATCCGAATTCAAGACATTGTGTGCTGAGTAGCGTAACTTAGCGCCGCACTTTGTTTTACTAGAACAACAATTAACAGAAAATATATTATTTTAAATATAATCGTTCCCCTAGTGAGGTTTGAATCCACAAGCGTTATCCTTAGTAATTGATAAGGGTTAGTGCTATATAGTATATAGTTGTGATTTACTACATTCGAACTCAACGAAATTTTTGTGTAACATACATAAGGCGAAAGTATAGATATAAGTATTGTAATGTGCCTTTCAGAATGAGTTCTTGAGATGCTGCTGATCTAATCCCTTTCATTCCCATGAGATTCAAAATACTGAGAAAAAATTATTAGCATTTTGAATACCTAAGGTGATACTTTGATCAATATATAAATATAACATCTAAAATAAAATAACTTTAAAAAAATAGCTTCATATAGCTTCACGCTGTATCCCGCATATAGCAGGGTAGGCAGAGGGAACCTAGTGTTAAGACACTCTGTTCCCCACTTTCCGCCGAATTTAGGCATTGCCTGTTGAGTGGCGGAACTCAACGCCGCGCTTTGCCTTGTTACCAAACCCAGGAAATGAAAATATTACATTTCCTGGAGTGGGGATCGAACCCACAACCTGTCATGTTTACAGTTGCACGCTTGTGCCTCTGCGCCACGACAGGCGTTTAAAAAAATAAAATAGCACAATTAATATTTATATAATATTTTTTAAAAACATTTATAATACTTATACTCAGAATTTCCTTTTCAAAACCTGTAAAATATGACGGCATGTCGGTTACAAGTATGTGTGTCGGTATGAGCGGTGGCGACGTGATTAGAGGCGGCGCGCTGATTACAGACCTGCTAATGCACATGCGGCCTGATGTTACTCACGAGTCACGTGGCACTGTGAAGTAAATTTTGAACAAGTCAAATTCTCTTTGGGACAGGATGGACTGACATATCACAAAATTTTCTTTGCTTCCCACCTTCGGGTTTTTTTTGCTTTCCCTAGCACGGGACATGTAAAGATAAAGATGAAATCAAATATCTATAAATATTATTATATATGTATATTACAATAATGAGAAGAATTAAATGTATGTATGTATGTATGTATGTATGTATCTTTTAAACATAATTGTAATTCGTGTAAGAAAGCTTGAGAGTGGAGCAGTTGACAGAATTATTGAAAAAGTAATACATTAACTAGGTATGTTAAATTAATATTTTTATAATTGCAAGCGAGGTTCCCGAGCAAACCAAGCAGGAGGCAGAGCTCCACATAGTTTAAATGTCTGTGTCTAAACACTTTATATGCACTTTTCCATTTTCTTTTACACAATAGTTATTTTCACAATAGTAGGTTCGTATAGAAAAGGTTAACTATATATTTTTTTGCATCCAAAAGCCAATAAAAAAGTGTTTAATATTCCAAATTCAAAATTATCATATTTAAAGCAACAAGTGCATGTTTTTCAAAAACTAATTATTTTAGATACTTATTTGCTCACTAAACGAGATCGTTGTCTATAACGTTTTATTTATCTCTGTATTTATTTTGTTCAGTTCAAGTAACATAATTTAGATATTAAACTAAATCAGTTTTACGATGTTTTAACAAATAAAAACAAAACCTACTATATTTGAATAAAAAAAACTGTTATTCCATAATGCTGACGTGTAAATACCGATAGCATCAGATGCGCCGGCGCCGATAGATCTAAGTGATGAAATAATTGACACTCAGACAGAAAAACTTTTAGAGATCCTCTTCAACATAATTATGGTTACAAATTTAAAAAATTAACACGTCCATTGACGCGTTTCCTTTTGTGGTGCGCCTTCGAACGACTTCTCACCACTGCTTTTGAAGTTGATGGGCTTAAAGAGTAGAAATACTTTAGCTTTAATTGTTAAAAATTCTATATTTGGATATGTATATATAACACTAAATGCTTATGGTTATATTGTATTATTTGTAGACCATATAATATAATAGCTATGTATTATTCTGAGGTTTAACCTACATATATTGTTGTAAAGTTTTACTTAGATCCGTTAAGTAGTTATTGTGTGTAAGAGTAACAAATACCATCCATCCAAAAAATTGCAATCTGCACCTTTCCTTTTGGCATACGACGTATCACTACTACCTACTTATATGGCAGTAGAATTATACTAAATTCAACATACTGATTTATATGATTTTAGTGTAATCAAAGTCAATATTATCAAAGTGGACTTCCTGCAAATTAAATTTTGCTCATAAAATAAATATACCATCTATAAAACTTTATACTTCGCGTAGGTCTTCTACCTACGATTATTTTTTTATAAATCTTATTCGAATCCCTTTCACCGACAAAGACAAAATAAAGAAGTTAATATATTTGGGTTATTACACAAAGTGTGGAATTAAATAGTAATTTTGTGTGAAAACGTGACAATTAGGTCGGTGACGTATTATGTGGTATTAGCCTCTTATTGTTAGATAACAGAGCGCCGGCGTTTCCTAAAACATTTGTACGAAAGTGTCAAATCATGCCTTCCATTTACGTTTTACTGGTGTTCGTAACCTGTGAAATTTTGTGGTAAATATTAAATAAATTTTAAAGTTTTGTGTTTGGCATTGAATTCTTTAAAAATCGTGCTGTTTCCTTATATAGATGTCCCAAAATTAACGCAAGATTTGAATTAAATAGAAAATGCCATTTTAGTCTTTTAATAGCAAATGAATAATGAATATAATAGCAAATGGCGGCAAAGTCAAATCTTGCGTTAATTTTGGGACACGCTATATTATAGATAAATAACAATTTGTTAATTTGTTAACAAAATTTTGACTTTTGTAATATGTGCTGCCGCCTTAAAATGAAATTATGAAAAAAATAGAAAATATAGTTCACAGTAACACTAAACTGTTTTTATATATATACAAATATATATGTGCAGTATCTGTCGCATTTTATTATACCACTTCTTTATGTCTTTATTTTTGCACACTGATTATTTTACTTAATCAACGTTCATTTTTTTTAAAGAGAAATAAATATGTCTAATTCAGTTTCATAATTTCTTTAGCTATATGCAAAGTAATGAGATCAACCTATTAAGTCACTAGTATAGTACTAGTACTTGTGTTACTTTTTGTATAGATGAAATCAATCTGTACCAGGGTTTAATAGCTTGATAAATCTAAAATACACCCCATTCAGTTTAAGTTTTGTCTGTAAATACTGTTTTTATATTTTCTAAATACTTTTTTACCTGTCAGTATTAATTTGTCATATACAAAAATGTTTCGTACTGCTGTCCTAGCGGTACACAGTTGGGTGCATGTTTGGTTGTTTACGCCACTCCGAACAACGCGATACCGATCGCAACAATAACTTCACTTAGGAGGAAGTTGGCCAAGATACGATCGAAGTTTACCAAAAACTTACAAATTTCAGTCGGAACCTGAAACATGTTTATACCATGTAGTTATTAATATTAAAATTTTCAATAGACTTACAAAATATATATTTTCATAATGATATGTTCTATGTGTTCTAGTTTTATGTAGATTACTAAAGTTTAAGGTAACATAATTTAGGAATTTTTGTTAAACTAACAAATAAACATAAGTTTACTCAGATTTTTTTGTCTTTTTATATTATGTGAAGTGCCTGAAAAATATTCCACATACTAGTAATTTTTCACTGAACAAAATAGGTACCTACTTGTGTAAGAACCTATAATTCATACTTACTATGAAAGTTATAAAATGGGACATGTAATAGAAAATGCAATTCATATTTATACGTTTATAAATTGCAATATTTTTACTTTAAAAATTCATAATTGTATTCCATATTGATATTAATAAAATGCCACTAAGCTTTCATGTTACTAGTTTTTAAGCTTTTACACGCAAGATACGCAGAACTAAGACTGTATTAAATTGAAAAGACAAATTGGCTTACATTCAGGTGCGTAGTACAGAACAAAGTGTGCGATAGTATGGAATGATTTATGGAACGTGTTTAATTTAAATCAATGTTTCGTGATCGTATGATTGTTTACTTTAAAAAATATATTTAATTGTTACAGCACTGGTTTCTTTCAACCTGATGCCATGGAACGTAGAAAAAGTAACTTTTTATTTGTATAGAAATATGCCATACATGTAAAGCATATAATCGAAGTGGTTACAGACAAAATGTAAATAGTATACCTAAGAAATATGTACAGATACATGTCTTAATATATTTTTTAGATTTATCGCGTATTTTGGTATTTGGAAACTTATCCTTGGGAACCCAAGGCAAACTGTAAAAATTTTTTTATCTAGTCTTAAAAATCTACTCACCTTTAAAACATAAAAAATAGTGAAAGATCTTTGATTTTTTTTTTAATTTAATACTTTTACAAAATTCTTCGTAAATTTTTAAGCATCATTTATCGTACTTCCAAGTTTAGAAATTTTGGTTTGCAAAAAAAATGCAAAAAAATATATCTAAGCGATATGAAATAATTAAAAAGTGAGTTAAATAAACATATAACGACTAAAGTCTGCGCTGTTAGGCAATTCTTAAGCAAAGCATTAATGCACTGGTAATTTGCAATTAGCGTCGCACGATAGCGTGTTATTAATTTTTTTTATTCCTTTCTGAATATTTATAGGGCAATTTCACTAAAAGCACTGCACTTAGGTACAGGGGGCCTTGTATTTTACACATTGTTTTAAATACAAATAAAAGTTAATACTGTACACGCATATTGCCGTTTGTTCGTTACTATTTTCATAGATAATTATGTAGTTTTTAAGGAAAAGGGTCCTTATTATAATATTTTTTATCATCTACTTTATACTAATATACTTTATATTACATAGAAATAAGGCTTGCTATGCTTAAGTGAGTTTTTCTATTTTAGTTATCGCTAGAATGTATAAATAAATATATGCTCCTATTTTTAAAACATATATATTTTTTATATTATTAATATACCTCTATTTAAATGCTGAGTGGTTCCGCTACTCAGCACGTAATACCTCAATTCGGCGGAAAGTTGGGAACGGAGTGCCTTAACACTAGATTCCCTCTGTCGACCCTGCTATATGCGGGATACAGCGTGAAGCTATGTATGTATGTATGTTAAATTTAAAAATATTTTCATTTGTTCGTTTCAAGTTTTCCATCTTAAACATTGTATGCTGTTTGAAATAAATAACGCTGTTATCCTAAGTATTTCTTTCATGATAAATGCCTAAAATAAAATATGATTAAAAAATATAAATAAACATTTTTTTTTATATAAGGATCTTTTCATTCAAATTAAGTGACCAATTGAAGCTTTAACAAATAAATATTTAAGAAGCAATATTTTTATTCCTTAACTTAGATTTAACCGTAGCAATATAAAAGTATATGAATTGATCACATCATGCAAACATACCGCCATTGGCTGGCGCAATTCTTTACATAATAAGACATGTGGTGTAGCTTTAAGTGGCATGTTAAGGAAGAGGCAGGCGGCTTCGCCCTCTAATTACACTGCGATCGCCCGATAGCGCCCGCTTTTATCTTCATCCATTAGGCAAATACACACCTTCGGAACCGTAATAACATACTACAATATTTTCCAACGCTAAAACCAATTAAAAATATTTTGATAGACAAAAGCCAATTCTAATTATGCTGTAATGCTTTTTAATGTTTGTAATGGACGTTTGTGTGAAACGCAAATATTTTGTTAATATTTGTTAGTTTTTTTGGGTTTAGTTTTGTGAGTTTTATGAGTAATTGCTATGTTCTTTAGAGTAATGTTGAGAAAGATTAATTGCAATTTAACATATTTAATGATTAGTTATGTTCAAATAAAAATTACATATATATAATATAAGTAACATACTTTCTGTAAAAATATGAACGTTAATGTACATTTTAAAGGGGCCCCTTAAACTTACACTTAGGTCGTAAGTCCCAGGCCCTCTCGAAACTCCTATTTCTGCAACACCATGGGCACCTGCACGGTGAATTCATGGATTGCTAAGCAGTTTCTTCTCATAACGTTTTCTTAAAATATATAATATAGTTTATTATATATTTAAAAAAACAAAGTAAACCGTTAATTGTAACCACTTTAAAACCACATTATATTCTACTACCACCTAATTCATCTGTCATTTCATTAACACCTGTAAGTGCTTTTATTAAGCTAATAACAAACTTTAATTAATAATTATTCAGCAATTTGCTAAAATTTGAAGCGTGATTGAAATTATCACGATACGGTTTGAATTAGATGAAATAGAGAGAGGAACTGTATGACGCGAATGAAGGCCCGCTTTGTCGGCGGCTAATTTACGAATTAGCGACGAGTGGCACTCAGGCGCACAATCCAATTAATTAAGCTTTGTCGCTTGCCGCTTCAAAACGTGAAAATGCGTCTGATAAATCTAACTAGATTTTAGAAGATCATTTTTTTAGGTTAACTCGTAGGTTATTTATAATATAATTATTTGAATATAGGGAAACAGTCTAAAGAGTCTTAACACTAATAATAAAAAAAAATATATAGAACATAAAAAATAAATCTTTAAGCATAATGAAGGAAAATTCGATTTGTCGTCACAAATTTTTGACATTGGTTTTATATTTTTCTTAGTTAAGACTAAGAAAAATATAAAATCAATGTTTCTACTTTAAGAAGTAGAAATAATCAGGAGATTGGTATACCTACTTATATTTTTATTAAACTTATCTTCGTCCATTTTTTAGTTAACTAAACAAAAAAATGTTATAAATCCAGTACCCTAGCAACCCAGCATAATAGCAGCTCCGTGCCAAATAGAGTTACCTATAACAAAGTTGGCGACCTAATTTGCAAAACTAGGTGCGATGCACAAGGGAATATTTCCCACCACTAGGTAACGTTATTCGGACGTCTAATGGAGTAAGTGCTTTGGCAAATGGCCCGCGCCGCGGAGCTTTTAATGCAATTTCACCTCCCTTTGTGAGAGAATTGGCGCAATCAATTCATTTACACTTTGTTTCGCTAACATTCTACTCGCAGCTATCCAACACGCCGGCTTTTAGCGACAACCTAATTGCCCTTTTATCAGACTCTGTTGAAAAATATTTTTTGAACCGTCATTTTAATATTACTTTTTTAGGATTTTTCGCGGTCCGTATGTTACTTGTAGATTAATTTAGGTACTAGAACGATTGGTAAAAATATATGAATAATAAAAATTTGTAACTTTAAAAGAAGTTATGGGAGATTTTCTTCAAATACCTGGTATGATGAGGTACCTATATCCAATTATAATGATCCAATTACGCCTCGTAAACTGTATATCATTAATGTTCTTTACTTTTATTTTACACGTAACAAAACCCTTAATATAGAAAATATATGAAATATAAACAGAAATAAGTATATATAATTGTAAAATTTAAATAACTATAATATAATTGACGTTCGTTATAAATCCTAACTAAAATCCAAAAATAATTGTTTAATAAATAAATTACCCATTTCATTGGGCTCTACCATACAACAAACTGTCTCCTAATATGCAAAAAAGAAGGAAACAGTGAAACAATGAAGATAACGAAAATAAAAAATATAGCACTTATCTTTTTTTACAATAAAGCTCTATATATACCTATTATGTTTACTTTCTAGCTCTCACTTGTTATAGGTGTTATGTAAAACTGTAATACGCCTATTGGTCTTTAAGTGCCGCATTAAATCCTTTTAAATTTTATAAGAAATTAGAAATCCTACTGGCTATTTATGTATCAAAAAATAATTTGTGTAAACTTGATTGTAATTTATTAATATATCTAACGCCTGTCGTGGCGCAGAGGCACAAGCGTTCGACTTTAACGCGACAGGTTGTGGGGTCGATTCCCAATCCAGGAAATATAGTATTTTCATTTTTCCTGAGTTGGGTGATAAGTCAAGTTAAGTAAGCGCGGTGTTGAGATCCGCTACTTAGCACACAATGCCACAATTCGTCGATAAGTGGAGAACGGAGTGTCTTAACACTAGGTTCTCAGGTTCCCTCTGCCTACCCCGCTATATGCGAGATACAGCGTGAAATTATTAATGTATCTATCTACATTATTTTATTGTATCTAACAATTATTTTTAGAAGTGTCAAAGAAACATTCCGTACGAATACTAAAGAGGTCTTTTTATTTTTTTTTCAAATATGACATATATGACATATTAAGTTTGAAATTGTATTCAAAACAATGAATGTAAACATCACATTATTGAATATCTTCGAAGGGCAATTAATTGACTATTTTAGTTATAAGAAATAATCAATACTCGTGAAATAGATACATTTCATAAATTGTAACATGAAAAGTTCAAATATATACAACAACACCAGTCACAAAAATAGCAATTTCTTTAATCGTAAGTATAAATATTTGCGACCAAAATTTATAAGTATTAAATTAACTAAAAGTGAGACCTAATGTAGATATCTTTAACTGAATTCTATGCTTGTGGATCAACAAATTCTACTTATCGTATACTCATTTATCTATATATACAACTCTCTTGTTGTTGTTGTTGCTTAACGCCTATCGTGGCGCAAAGGCACAAGCGTGCGACTGTAAACGTGACAAGTTGTGGGTTCGATTCCCACTCCAGGAAATGAAGTATTTTCATTTTCTGGGTTCGATAATAAGGCAGATCGCGGCGTTAATTTCCATCACTCAGCACGCGATGCCACAATTCAGCGGAAAGTGGGGAACAAAGTGTCTTAACACTAGGTTCTCAGGTTCCCTCTGCCTGCTATATGTGGGATACAGCGTGAAGCTAAAAAAAAAGAATGCTTGCTTCCCTTGTCTGGTTAGACAATATTCGACATTTAGTCAAGTCACGTATACCGGGTTGGGTTTCTCTAAAAAAGCTAACTAGTGTAAGCTCTAGTTAATATGGTATTAAAAAAATTCCAGACTCTCCATTATTTGAGAATATTTACTATTGCTACATTTTTAGTATAATAAATCTTTACATTTTATTGTAGATATAAACCGCAACGTTATTTATCCAACTTTATTTTTTAATCCGATCTCCTTACATAATAATGAAGTCGCTCAGACTTGTGTTGAAATAATAGAAATAACTTCTGACGATGAACTTAATGTAGGAGAACACAGTACTAGCAATCAGAACACAAATAGTCATGTTTATAATGCTTTTGAAAATAACTTTACATCTAATAGGACTCCCGAAGGAATTAAATGTGGGAGATATGAACAAAAACGTAATTTAGAAAGGTGTATAGTTAATGAAACTGCTTTTGATCGAGCATGTTCCGAGTTTTATGGTATATGCTATAATGGTAGAAGTACATTTCCTGCTAATCGACTTTTCTCCTTTAATACTAGTACTTCATCTGAAACACCAGAGGAATTAAAAGTGAGTCAGTTTAGTGATATAAGCGATGAATGCTGGGACAGCGACGAGACTTACAACAGTCATAAAGCCTACGATATTATAAAAAAGACAAATACACAATCAATCTGGAATGATTGTCAAAAAGATATGCATTATTTGTTTCAAAATAATAAATCTTTTGCTATCCCAAGCCAAGAGACAAGTTACTGTAGTTCTACAGATGAGGATGAAATTACTTATAATAATACCATTCATAGAACAGCCACACCTATCCCCACTTACATGCCACGATTGAATTTACCATCATCGCCGACGCTACCGACTGTGTCTGAAGTATTGGAACCTAGTAAATCCCCTCTAAATCTTAGAATTGGTACACCCACTTCCCTTCTTCAAAAACCAATGAACAATTGGTTTACTGCTGATCAAGATATAGAAGTAAAAAATAAAAACGTTAAGCAACGTAACAGGTTGAGTACTCTATTAGAGAGGGAAAATAGAAGGATGAAACTTAAAGAAATACAAGAACAAGAAATTTTGCAAGAGCAGCATTTAAAACCAATTAAAATTGAAATGTCAGAAGTCAGTAAATCAGTAAAAGAAGTAAATAAAATCGCAAATAATCCATTTTCAAATGATAGTGATGTTTCAAACGCTAATGAACGTCAAGAACCACAGATAAACATTAGCCCTTTGTCTTCACAGAGTATAAAAATAATTAGTGAACCAAAAGAAAAAATTAACGAAAATTTAAAAAGCAATGAGAATAGCAACCATAGTGAGGAAATTATAGAAGTATATGATTGTGATTTAAATACAACAGCGACACAACATGATGATTCATTTAAACAAGATGTTATAAATAACAATTTATTAATAAAAAATAAACCTAACCTCAAAGATCGGCACTCGGCAAATGGTGTACCGCCTTTACGTTTTTCTTTCATAGTTGATTCGGATATCGAAAATAAATCATGTTTCAAGCGTATTTTGACGTTTATTCGATGTTGTAAATAATGATTAAGTAATGTATATAAAAAATAAACTATATTTTTTTTATTTATTGTTATTTTAATTTCTTAATAATTATTTTTTATGCATCCACTGTGGCGGAGTGGTTGCATTTGTATACACGTTTGTTTTGTGAATTTGATCCCTACTCAGAGGAAAGATTATATTTATTTAAATGATTTCCATTTTCCCGCTCTGGTGATTTCGATCGCCAAGTATCTCTCGACACTTGTTTCTCTATGAGAGAAAAAGAAAGAAACTACGCAAAATTTTATTTATATTGAGATTTCTATTAAAATACCTTTAAGAAACACCTTAAAACTTCGAAAAGTTAAAATACTTTCCATAATAAAACCAAATAAATAAATAAACTTATGATATTTACAAATAATCCTTGGACAAAGTATCAAGAAATTGAAAACTCCAAAGAGTGTCAGTTTAAAATATATATATATAAAAAAAAAACATTGTAATTGTTGTCTATCTTCAAAGCAATATTTAGAATTTATTTTTTTGTTATGGACAAAAAAATCTTAATATCTAATATTTAATATTAAAAAGAAAACAATAAAAGGTAAAATAAATAAAACAAACAACATTAAATTGGCGAATTTATTAAATTCAATCACTTGACTTCCAGTAATTGAAGTACTTAAAAGTAAACCTGTCGAACATTAGGTACTTGCAAAAGAGACATCACGACACAAAACCATCGAAAAGTTTCTATTTACACACATTTATCTATCACATTGCAACACGAGCCGTCAAAAAGGCATGGTGGTTGAAAAAAAAACACAGGAATGTTATAATCTCTTACTGAACTTAGTTTATAGTACATATGTTATTCCTTTCAAAGCGCACAGACTGTATATGTATATATATGTATAGTCCAAGCTAGAAACAATTCAAATAACTATTGATTTCTTGTAAAAAAAATAAATAAGGTATAAAATGCTGGTTTTTTTTATGTATATATATGTATATATAATTTGTTTGGATGTCGATGTTTGCTTATTATACTTTGAGATCCGTTATGAAAGAGACCTGCTCTCTGCAGAAATCATAACTTTATTACAATTGTTCGTCCATTATTTACTACAATGTTAAAGTAAGTAACTTTGAAACAACCTTTATATTTATACTTGTTTAAATTTTATTAATTAATTTTAATTTCATTTAACATGGTTACATACAAACGCGATAGCTGCGTCATTCAATACTACGATTCTGTTCACTAGAATAAGACATGGGTGAAAATAGGTTTTTTTTTTTATTATTTTGTTAGAGTAAAGATAATAACATTTTTAGGTTAAAAAACAATAAAAATCCATTAAAAATAAATAATTTCATAAGCCACGTAAATATTGAATGAACGCAGATTTTCCATACACATCTAATATACTGGCCAAAACAACTAAAAAGTAAGCCAAATTCTCTTGTATTACTTTAATGCCATAACTACTAGCGTAAATTCGAAATTTAAAATAAATGACAGGTTGATTATTACTATCTCTTTCTAATCAGAGAGAGACAAATATAGCTGAAATGATTTTTACTTTTTAGTTCCTTATTTATAAACTATATAAAATTTTATGATAGTATGGCTATCCTTTTCTAACATAAGGAGATTTTATGAAACAGCTATATGTAGGTATAGACGAAAAGGTGTTAGTTTTTAAATTATATCGACGGTGAAGTGGCAATACCTCATAACTGACGTTTTTAAAATTATTTTTTTTATTTTTTATTGTTTTAAATGCACTGTTAGCATATTTTAGCGAAATCCCCTTAGTTTATTTTCAGTTGCAATGGCATTCAAATGAAAAGGTGGAAATATCTCACAACTAACCAACGTGTCTAAGCGTGTTATTTACAACGATAAAAATTAAATTGAATTTATTAACCCTTTCGCTGCCATATATGTGACGACCCGATTTTCTTACCAGAGCCCGGCGTCACAAATATGTGACGGGCGATCACTACCAGTTTATGACAATAGTTTGTCCCAGATCGTACCGTACATAGATGGGCTATGTCAAAGTCAAAGTCAAATAATTTTATTCAAAATAAGAAGTTACAAGCTTCATTTTTTGAACGTCAAATAATTTACCACCGGTTCACTAAATTTAATGCCTCAGACCTGAGAAGAACCGGCGCAAGAAACTCAGCGGGACTTGTTTTTTTTTTTTTTTTGTTATATGTTATAAAACAATAAAATAGATACAGAATCATGTTGGCCTGGCGATAATTACTTTTTATAAAAGTCTGGGCGTCACATATATGGGATGTATCCCACAAAAATTAATGACAATTGATATAATATTAAAATAATAAACCGTTTTGACTGTGGTGGGGATTTGTCTCCTAAGGCCTTGGTAGCGAAAGGGTTAAACATGTCAGTTAGGAGGTATTGGCACTTGACCGTCGATATACAACATCATTATATGTTATAAAATTCAACAATTGAGTAAAATTTTATTGCTTTATATGTAAAGCTGTCCTTACATTGTCTTTATCATTGAAAAAAAAGGTAATCTGTTGCTATGAGGAGTTAAAATATTACATGTTTAATAATAAAAACTATAGAGATATACATACAGTTAACGCCTGTCGTGGCGCAGAGGCACAAACGTGCGACTGTTAACGCGACAGGTTGTGGGTTCGATTCCGACTCCAGGAAATGTATAATTTAGTATTTTCATTTTTCTTGGGCTTGGTAACAAGGCAAAGCGCGGCGTTGAGTTCCGCCACTCAACACGCAATGCCTCAATTCGGCGGAAAGTGGGGAACGGAATTGTTGAAAGAGATTGGAGTGTCTTAACACTAGGTTCTCTGGTTCTCTCTGCCTACCCTGCTATATGCGGGTTACAGCGTGACGTTAAAAAAAAAAGAATACATTAAATATTACTGTTATTGTAAAAATTTCAATAGAATTTTTAGTTGTTATTTGCAATGTATCTTTATAATTTTTATTATTAAACGTTATATCGATCCCAAAAAAAAGACGTTAAATATTAAAACGAATGTTACATGAAGTACTTCTATTTTAATTCTTAATAGGGCATCCATTTTCTAATGAGATATCTTATTAGATCAAATGCATATCAAATAAAGAAACAGAAAGTAATAAGACTCTTAAATATTAATTTTTTTATCTATTTCTAAAGTGAAATCTTGAATTTGTGAATAATTCGCCATTAATTTATTAAAAATTTTGACTAAAATTTGAATACGCTCAAAAAAAATAAAGATGTTATTCTTCCACATACTATATGTATATATAATATGTTATATTTTTTAAATTTGTATGAAAGCTGTATTTTGACTTATATAAATGAATAAATTTTTATGAATATGCAAATTGGGAAGAACGTTTATTTTACCAAATCATAATGTTAAAGTCAATCATCTCTCAGCATAACATAACACGCATAGTACGTTAATTAATCACAAAATGGCGACTGTGTAATTGTTTACTAGCCTTTCCTTTCAACATACTCGTATATATTGATATATTTCTTTATTTTAATTATTGCTTGATTTTATTTCGTTATGTATTAAATATATATGATGTACTATTTATAGAGAAGATTCAAATCAATTCATTAGTACAAATCTAAGAATTAACAATTCCTGTTTTAAATACCATATAGTATAATATAAAAAAAATATTTTATTTTCGAATTCATTTTCATATTTCAAGACGATTTTCATATTTCAAGAGAATTTAGAAGTTTATAAGTAAATCAGTACTTCTGTTATAATCTTTTTAATTTTTCCTTCTTGCTGACAATATAGCAACAAAAAGATATTTCATATTATATCGTTTTGAAAATCATAAATAATTACATAAACCAAAATCAAAATTGTTAAATTCCTTGATTTTTCTCATTTAACAGAGATACTAATAACGATTTTTATTTTAAAGTTAATAAATAGATTAAAAAAGTTGTCAATAATCGATTTTCACTTCATAGCAACAGTAGATAAAAGAATATTACATAGATAGTTCTTCAAAATCATCATATTACAGCCATTTACTAAACACCAAACAAATATCCAAACAAAATCAAGTTAAAATGATTTCATAAAGCATTCATAATGAATTAAAAATTGTATATTAGCCGGTACCCGGCTGCCGGTATCCGATGACCGGTGTCCGATGTCCGGTTACCGAGAACCAATTGTCCGAGACAATTGTCCAGTTATCAATGACCGACAGCCGGTGGTCAGAGACCGGTGTCGAGTTACCGATGACCGAAGGCGGGTGGTCAGTGACCGGTGATCGGTTACCGATGACCGGTGTCCTGTTACCGATGACCGGTCACCGATAGTCGGTGTTCGATGGTCGATTACCGGTGTCGGATGACCGGTTACCGGTGTTGGGTATCCGGTGGGCGGTGTCCGGTGTCCGGTGGGCGGTCACGAGGAGGCGGGCAGCGCGAACTCGCGACGTATGTAGAACAGTATGTAGGGCTTGCAGGACGCGACGGAGGCGGCGTCTGCGGGACGCACCGTCTGGTCGTTGAAGTGGAACCACTGCTCCTCGTTGATGGCGAACGCCGTGTAGTGGCCCGACCCCGCACTGGATATTAGACAAGTAAGTTATACTATCAATTGTGAAACTTATCTGAATGAACATTACCGATTTCTTGTATGGAGAAAGTATACATAGGGTAGTGTACGTAATAAGAATCGTAATAAGAATAAGGCAATACAGGCGATGTCATATGTGACATCACCTGCTATTATTTTTAAGGGGTCAGGATATGTCCTGAACCGGAAAAGGTATCAGATCCAAGAGGGCCATATACAAAAAATGATCATTATAATGACTTCACACAAACAAGAGAGTTCATTCAATATTTTTTTTTACATACCTTAATCGAAACATCTACGCCACTAAATATCATGCATTCTATAAGCGTGTGTTAATAAAATCAATATAAAGGTTCTTATAATAACCTAATTATTTGACTGAAAGCACACTCTACATATACTTACCCAGAGCCATGATGCACAATAACCGCGGCGAGGTCATACAAGAAGCTGCCGCGCCCGGAGCGGCGCGTGTCGGGCACGTTGGCGAGCACGAAGCGGGACATGTCCAGCGAGCTCAGCGGGAACGAGATACTCGTGTCCACTTTTGTCCTATTTAGATAAACAAAATAATATCACAAAAGTTGATATTCTTAGCTTCACGCTGTATCCCGCCCATAGCAAGATAGGCAGCAGGAACCTGGGAATCTAGTGTTAAGACACTCCGTTCTATTTCAACATTTCCATTCCCCACTTTCACCAATTTCCGCCAAATTGAGGCATTGCGTGTTGAGTGGCGGAACACAACGCCGCGCTACGCCTTGTTACCAGACCCAAAAAATGAAAATACTAAATATTATTTAAAATTTTCATTTCCTGAAGTCGAATTGGAACCCACAACCTGTCGCGTTTACAGACGCACGCTTGTGCCTCGAGACACGACAGACGATAATATTTTTAAAAGAATAGATAACATCTATATTACTTGCTTTTAGCTTCACGCATTCTACCGCATACCAGGTAGACATTAAGAAAGTGACGCAATTTAACGCCGCGCTTTGTCTTACCAGAAATGAGAAATAAAAATAATATAAATAGAACCATTCCCCCAAGTGGGAATCCAATCCACAACCACAGTTCACAGTCAGACACTGTCACTGTAAACGTCATTAAATGTACGCCACGATGTTCACGTTAATCCATCGTATGTCGCATTACAGAACCGTTATTCTAGTCAGAACCGTTATTTTTCCTTAATCGCAAAAGCGAAATGTAAACAGGTTTTTCTCTTTGAGAAAAAATTGTGCAGAAAATATCTGTTCGTAGTTTACACAACTGATGATTGAAAAAACAAATTCCAATACCATACGCTGTCCTTTAAAAAAATCGGAACACTTATATCTTCCATGTAACTTTAAGTGTCTACTGTAGAGTTAAATAAGACAACGTGGGCTGATTTAGGCTATGTTATATGTTAATACATAAAAAAATGAAAAATATTGGGCTCTAAAGGAAATCATGAAAAACCCAGGTATACCAATCGAAGGAAAAGCGAAAATATTTAATACTTGTATTCTACCCAGCATGACTTACGGTTGTCAAACTTGGAGTTGTACAAAGAAAAATATCAAATCACTAGAAACCTGCCAACACAGAAAGGAGAGAAGTATACTCAACATAAAACTGAAGGACAAAATTAGGTTGACTAAAATAATGAAACGCACCAAGATCATAGATATTACACAACAAATAAATCAACTCAAGTGGAAATGGGCTGGTCACCTTATCAGATGCAAAACAGAAAAATGGACCAAACAAATGACAGAATGGTGTCCTAGATATAAAAAGAGAAACAGAGGTAGGCAACATTGTAGATGGGAAGACGATATTAAAACGGTAGCAGGACCCACTTGGATGCGAAAAGCAAGGGATAGATCTCTATGGAAAAAACTTGGGGAGGCCTATGCTGAAAAGCAAAACAATCAAGAAACCGGTGTCTAACATAACATAAGGTAAAATGTAAATAACACTTAAGGATTGTGAATAAAGGCTATTATTATTATTATTATTATATGTTAATACATATAAATTTAGTGAAATCTAAATATAAAATAACATACAAAAATAACAAAACAATATAAAAATTCTTACCTAAAATAATTATGCCACCGAAACCTCTTCAGATGTAAACACAGCACATTAGGCAGTCTTCGTATCCAAAACTGTTTGGTGGACTTCTGCTTACACTTGCATGAACTGCAGAAATAACGCTCAGTATCCGCTAGTTCTTCTATCTAGAGTTTAAATATTATATATATTTTATTATAAATTTTAAAAAAGAGTTTAGAACTCACTGTAAATAAGCATGGAAAGTGATAGAAAGTGGTAAAACTATATTTTTAGAAAACATATAAAAATTTGATTGCAGCGGGACTCGAACCTACGCCTCTTGGAAACCGTCCAAGCGCTTTGACCGCTAAACCATACGTTTTTATCTAGGTACGTTGAAATTCTTATACGCTTGTTACAACTTATTTTTGTTGTTAGCATCTCTGTAGAGATTTTTTTACAAATATCTGCTATCTTAATTTTTTCAGATTACTGTTACTATTATTACAGAAAAACGTATTATTTTTTTATACGTTTTCTAAAAATGTTTATCATTTCCTAAATGTGTGACTATATTTCCTATTTTTTTTTTTTTTTATGGATAACGGATGGCAAACGAGCAGAAGGACCATCTGATGGTAAGTGGCTACCTTCGCCCATGAACATCTACTCCACCAGAGATGTTGTAGATACGTTGCCAACCTAGAGGATACAGATGGAAGGGGAGGACAATGTAGTAGTTCGCTATCGGAACCACCACATTCTGGGGAAAGGATGGGGTGGGAAAGGGGAAAATCCTGGCTTACATGCCATCTAACCGGAACACATCATAAGATATTTGGCGGTTCGTCTTTGACATGATAGTGGTCGCGAGCCAGACGGAGGACGAACCTCCTACCACCACATACCATCACACCATTGTGTGACTTACGTTTGTGTGTGTCAAAAAAAATTTATTAATCAATTAACCATATGCACTGGTTATCAATAGTGGACAGTACATAATTTTAACTGCTTCTTGTTTTTGAAGGAACCATTACTAACAACAAAAATAAGTTGTAACAAGCCTATAAGAATGTCGACGCAGCCGGATATAGAACACATGGCAATTTCATGGCGGTTTCCAAAAGGCGCGGGTTCGAGTCCCGCTGCGTTCAAATTTTTATACGTTTTCTAAATATGCTTATTGATTTTTTTTCACGCTGTATCCCGCATAAGAGGGTAGGAGAGAGGTAATAATATCAAGACACACTGTTCACCACTTTCCGTCCGGATTCACGACATTGTGAGTTAAGTGGCGGAACTTAACGTAACTCATTGTCTTATCAGAGCTGAGAACTGACAATAATTTAAGTGTAATCAAACCCCTGAATGGGAATCGAACCCACAGCCAAAAACGGTGCAGTGAAACGCTGTCCAAATACACCACAATGCCTTCTAACTTCTTAGTCATAAGAATTTACGAAGCGATATGTTTATTTGTTATAGTTAAATCACAATAATAGTAATTGTTCCAAACAATCTATCCAAACATAAATAACATCAAAAGATATTGACATTCATTATCTAAATATCGACTATTGAAAATTTGGATCTACCAAAATATAGCAAAAATGGCGGGATGGCGGAAAAAGGGCGGATTCCCACTCCAGGAAATGAAAAATTCCATTTCCTGGAGTGTGAATCGAACCCAAAACCTTTCGAGCTTACAATCGCACGCTTGTGCCTCTCCGCCATGACAGGCGTTAATGGCGGAATTTACGTTCAAAAACTACTAAGACAAAGCATGTTGAGTTCCGTTACACTCCTATAAAGGGCCGGAAGCATAAAACATGTCTTAACCCTAGACATTGTTTTCATTTCACGGCGCTAATAAGATGAAAGGCGGCGGTAAAATCCGCCAGTTAATACGCAAAACCTAAAATTCAGGCAAAAAATTGTGAAATTAAGAAAATATTTATATTTTAAATAAATACCATACCTGTACAAAACTAGTTAGGCAATCTGTTAACGCTACGGGCGCATCATGTCGCCCGGTTTCCGGTAGCTCTAAGGATAAGTCTAGGAAGGGATCAAACTTCTTGCTTTCCGCCCCACACGCGAGACAACGCACCTGAAAATAAAAATATTATATATAAAAAAATCTTAATACACATATATTTTAAAAATATAGTGAAAGTATAGCGTAACATTTATTTGGTCTGTATTGTTTTGATTTTAATTTACATACATACATACATACATAGCTTCACGCTGTATCTCGCATATAGCAGGGTAGGCAGAGGGAACCTAGTATTAAGACACTCGGTTCCACACTTTCCGCCGAATTGAGGCATTGCGTGCTGAGTGACGGAACTCAACGCCGCGTTTTGCGTTGTTACCAAACCCAGGAAATTAGAAAGTCCATTTCCTGGAGTGGGAATCGAACCCAAAACCTGTCGCGTTGACAGTTGCACGCTTGTACCTCTGCGCCACGTCAGACGCTATTGGATTTTAAATTTATTAAGGGGAACGTTTATATATAGTAATAATGGTTTTTCAGTGTGGATACACTAGGTTTTAGTTTTAGCAATTTAAAAAACAAAAGTAGAAAATAAACAGTATAGACTGGTTCTCTAATGCACTGTAAAATAGACCCTGAATTTCTTCAAACCCTGTTTAACTTAAAACTTTATTATAACAGTAAAGTTATAATAAAGTTATTCTTATTATATTAAACGCCTGTCGTGGCGCAGAGGCTCAATCGTGCGACTGTAAATGCGACAGGTTGTGGGTTCGATCCCCACTCCAGGAAATGTAAAATTTAGTTTTTGCATTTCTTGGGTTTGGTAACAAGGCAAAGCGCGGCGTTGAGTTCCGCCACTCAACACGCAATGTCTCAATTCGGCGGAAAGTGGGGAACGAAATTGTTGAAATAGAATGGAGTGTCTTAACACTAGGTTCTCTGGTTCCCTCTGCCTACCCTTGCTATATGCGGGTTACAGCGTGAAGTTAAAAAAAAAAATAAAAAAAAAGTTTAAAGTTTACTCTACTTAACTAAGCTATACCTTCACATCTCTGTACATGCGACATACTTATTATCTCTAATATACAGAAACAACTATTAGTAAGTATTTGTAATAATATAACGCACCTCGCTCTGCAGCGTGCCCCCGAACACGGCGGTGACGATGGAGGCGGGGCGCGGCTCCGCGCGGTCCGGCGGCAGCAGCTGCAGCAGCTCCGTGTGCAGTCTGCGACAACAACATCTTTGTTTATTTTTTAATTCACGTTTTTTAATATAAACCTTATTAATATAAACTTTTCCTTATGATTACATAACGAGATAGGTAAGGAACTGATTTCGATACGATGTTTTCTTCGTTTTCCTCCAAAATTCTAAGTGGCTGAAAACAACTTTTCGCTTTGTCTTACCATAATAAAAAAAATGAAAATACTTTAAATATAAGCATCCCCAAAATCCGGATCGAACCATCACATTTTATAGTTACGCACATTCAAATTACGCCACAACAACTTTATACTATAATATTTTCAATAAATCATAAATAATAGCTTTATGATTGAATTAAAATAAGGTAAGATCAAAGTACATTTGTAAAAAATATATTTGCCTAATCAAGTTACAGATATTGAGACATCCGAGTTTAATTTTCGTCATGTAATTACGCAATACCTCCAAAATGAACGAAACCATACCCTAAGTAGGGATCGAACCCACAATCATCGCAATTGTAGACAAACACTCTCCCACTATGACATGATAAATCTTTATAAAAAGCAAAAACAATAATAATCTCATACCTGTCTAGCATATACCGTAAAAACTCATGAGCGTCTTGTTGTTGATATCCTCTAAAACGTGGAACCACTTTCCAAATTACAAGAAATAAACATTCCGGTGATATTGCACCTTTTGAGCCACATCCTCCTGTATTCAAATTTATTAGCACCTGCAAATATTAAAGCATTTTTTAAAATTATAATATTTCATTTTTCTAATATATTTATATATATAATTTTTCTATTACATTTAAAATAAACTATTTTCACTTATTAAATTAACTTATTTTAATCGCATTAATCGCATATATTTTAGTATTTAGAAATACATTTTTAGAAGCCCGACGTTTTAACCCGACGTTTTTCTTGTGACCAGTAGTCCGGGGTCACACGTAGACTCATATATTTTCGAATACAAAAATATATGCGATTAATTTGGTGAAAACAATTTTATTTAATATGTGTAAAAATCGCGAAAATCAAAGATGTCATTATTTTAACTTAATTTGACATTTTTTTTTTCTCTGGATTCTAATAAATCAGCTGATCCATTGGCAAACTATACATATGCCAGATGGTAGTGAGTGTGATATATTTTTTATCAATTTAATATATATCTAATGAATTATCATAAAAAATATATCGAATTTCAAACACCTAAAAAATTTTGAAATTTTAATGTTGTCTATGATGTGTTTATTATATATTAAAAATAATGATGGCAAAATAATGATTTTTATAAGTAAATAATAATTAATATTACAATTAATAAATCAATACAACATACACAAATAATTCATAATAAAATATATAAGCCTACCTTCCTAAGTTCTTCAGCCATAACAACGTCATGCATTTCCTGTCGAGTGTAACTCCTAGAATGGTATACTTTCCTTCCATTGCCCTTCATTTCCAAAGATGGCAACTGACTGAAGTAACAACTGAATTCTTGTATATTATTAAGACTTTGCAACACTGCATTCATAAAACATGTATTGCCTAAATTTTTTAAACCTACAATCTTTTTTTCCCGTTGACTTTTGCCGTTACATGGAGATGTTTTCTTTTCTTTGCTTTTAGTACTTGGAATTTCTGTGTTATTGTCTTCGGAATGAGATCGTTTCCGCGACCGAGGCCGCAAGCTTCGTACTGGCTCTTCTGTATTCTGTAAATATTGTAATATTTGATTTTTATTACAGAAGTTACAGGTAGATACACATCTTATCTGTAGAAATGCATAACAATCTTTTAAACGCTTGATACTGACTATTATATCTATATTAATTTAAATATTAATGATAGATAAGATACGCGCCTGTCGCGGCGCAGAAGCACAAGCGTGCGACTGTAAACGCGACAGGTTGTGGGTTCGATTCCCACTCCAGGAAATGTTAGTCTTTTCATTTCCTGGGTTTGGTAACAAGGCAAAGTGCAGCGTTGAGTTCCGCCATTCAGCACGCAATGTCTCAATTCGGCGGAAAGTAGGGAACAGAATTGTTGTAAGAGAACGGAGTGTCTTAACACTAGGTTCTCAGGTTCCCTTTGCCTACCCTGCTATATGTGAGATACAACGTGAAGTTAAAAAAAAAAGTAAATATTAATTAAAATATAATTGTAGAAAAAATAATTTCATAGAATTTATGTTTAGTGTTTCACTAAATTATTTAGATGTAAAACAACTTCTTATAGATAAGAATTTATTTAACAACAATAAAATAAAAATGCTGAAAGAGTACATAAATATATATGATTTAATATAAAATATTGAAATACCTTGTTAAATTTAGAAGTTTTACATTCAGCAGTTTCTGAAACACCTGGCTCTATATTAGGTGCCTCGCATGAACTTGTGGGGGTTACATCAACAGATTCTTCCATAATAGGTGACAATTCCAATTTATTGCTTATTTCTAATTCACTTGAAATGGGACTTGCTTCGTCTTTCTCAACATTTTCAATTTGTTCTATGTTGCTATTTGGTTCAGCATTTTCAATATCCCTAATTTGCATAATACTTTGTCTTATTTTATCTATTGTTTGAACATCCACTTCATTTGAAACATAGTCATCACATTTGTAACTGGATAAATATAAAAAGGTATTATTATTTTTAATATAATTCTTACACCAATACAAAGATATTTACTTAAGATTATTATCTACATATATTGTCACATAAATACAATATTATTATGATTTTTATATATGTATTTATAAGTTGCAAAAAGAATATAAAAAATTTGACATAGCTAAAAAACCATGTATAGCAATTGTCTAGATCATTTTAACAAGTCCCAAGAGGCGTAGGTTTGAATCCTGCTATAATCATTTTTTATAAGTCTTAATATTTTTCTTATACAGATACTTTAAGTGTGTAAATGACACTAAAAGAATATAAAATGATGTATTTTTTTTAAATATATAAAACTTGTCTCCTATAATAAATAGTACTCACCAATAAACAGAGTAAGCATCACAACTCATGCACAACTGATGGTCCAAAGTTTCTGCATGAAGCTTTGCATGACCATTTGCATATCTGCCACAGTTTATTACACCACAATGTAAACACAACCAATTCTGCTCTTTGATTGCACATTCTGTGTAATAATTAAATTCAGTTATATTATTTATTATTACATTACAATATGTTAAATTTAATTTATTAACTTTAATATAACATGTATTTTTAAGCGTATGAACGAAAAATGAAAGCAGCAAGTAGTTTTCTTATCAACTACTAATAGTAGAAATTTCAAATAAGCAATTCATAATATTTAAAGTTTATTTTCTTACGGCAATGCACAAAAATATGCTATCAGCATAATTATATTCATTCAAAAGGAAAGATACAAACGCGTCTAGATTCGAAATGCTGATGTCAGAGATTAGTTCTACTACGCAAAAATAAATCTATGTTCGCATTAATGTAAATGTTTTGCTTCGTGAGTCATTATAATCCGTTTTGTATATATAATGAGGGGATGTATCGAGACTGGAGCTGCTTTTGCGGTAGTTTAAATAAACCATAAAATACTGATCAAAACCAAGGATAGCATTTTAATCAATACAATAAGTTTCATGGTGCAAAATTTATTGTTTTAAATTATTTAACGCATCGCAATCACGTCTTCACGGTCACCCATGCCGCGCCCCCTCCCTCTCCTCGTCTTATGAACAGCTGATTATTTTAGTTCGTTGTATTGATTTTTCAAGCTAACCTCCCATTATAACATACAATGCGGTATTGTTAAACTGTATGACCAAGTTATAGAAAATGTAATCCTAAAACAAAAAACAGTGCACATTTTACCTGAACAATCGAAGTTCTTTGTGATCGAAGTGCCTTCACCGAAAAGATCGCTATCCAACTTGACGTTATCTAACAAATGGGAACATTCCATTATTCATAATAATTTTAATCTAATAATAATTCAATAAAACAGAATCTTTAATTCATAGAAATCTAACTGTGTCCTCAGCACATTTGATATGAATTACAAAATGGTACTCCCGAACGCGAACGAGAGCAATTTATCCATTTCACACATTGAGTAGGAGCGAACGAGCGAGAAAACATCAAGCAAACGAAACACCGCAAACAACAAATGTTCGGATTCGGATACGCGTACTAGCACAGATTATATATTTTAATCAATATAATTTTACTTTCTTTTGCAATTTTTATTAGAATTTAGATTATGGGTTTTTATTTCATTTTAGGCATATTCATGACATAAAATAAAACATATTTTACGATAGTTCTTATATAATACTTACGAAATCATTGGCAAATAAACTAAATTCACAATCTGAATTAACTGAGAAGTCAAAAAATATTGCTTCTCTTTTTAATAGGTTAAACTATTTGAAGATTTGGTAAATGTTGTATTAAGTATAAGGGAAAATATATCGAAGATAAGATAAAGAAAATAGTTTAATTCTAATAATGCGAAATTCCTTAATATAAGAACTCTGACCCCCCTCCCACACTAGTAGGTCAATGACCTGAATTGTTTAATGAAATATATTAAATATGCATTTTTATTTAAATATTGATTAATATACAGTTGGTATGGAGTAAAGGTTAAAAACAAACAAATATAACTAGATTTTAGTATTTATTGTCCTTAATTACGTCTGCCCCCATAACCTCCCTGAGTAGCAGGTTGGGTGAGTTGAAGGCCATTGATGTTGTTAAAATCAAGCATCTTCAACATCTCCTTAGTGTCAGGGTCAACTTCAATGATGTCATGTTCCAGGGCAGACACTTCTGGGACATAGTTGTCACGCCTTTCACGTTCCTCTTCTTGAAGCTTGATGGAGATGCCACGAACTTGTGAATGTCTGAGACGTCTCATTAAATGGGTGGCAAAACTAAAACAAATATTGATATTAAGTTAAAAATAATTGTTCTTGAAATTATGTTCATAAAACTTTGTGTAAATGTTGTATTTATTAAAGAATAAAATACGAGTACATAATTAATAAGGAAGGAAATAGTTTAGGTAAAAAAAAGTAAGAAAAACATTTTTTTCCTTACTTTTTAATCATTATTTGTTTTTGGGTTTAAAAAGAATTTTCTCGAGCCTGTTCTCTAAAATACCTTAAATAATAAATTTTCTAGACCAATGTTAATAAGGCCCTTCTTTGATTGCTAATATAATTGTTGATACTGTATAATAAATTTAGAAAACAGCAGGACATTCACAGGACAGAAGCAAAAACATTTTAAATTATTTTCAAAAAGGTTGAATTTATTATATGTAAACAATAACATAGATATACAGATAATTGAATTTACAATAAGCCAATTAGTAGACTGAATACTCCGAGATATTTTTATAATATTAGGTTAATTTTTTTAATGCATTGGTTTTAGGTTGCCTAAATGAACAATTAATATATTTGACTCACCCAGCAATTTTGTTACGAAGAGATTTAGTTGGAATGATAGCTATTTCCTCGCATATCCTCTTGTTTGTATCGAAATCAAGAGTCAACTTTGTGTAATACTTTTCAATAATGATTTTCGCTGCTTTTTTGACGGTCTTAGTCCTGACACGACCCTGCAATTGTAAAGTTGAATTACAGTATAAATAACATGATAATCTTCAAAACGTTTGTCTATTACGTTGTATAACATAATTGTAACTTAAACAGATACACGATTATGGTGATATTATAGGATTTATTATAAAATAAATCTCACCATTGTAGAAACTGTGTATCCGCCGTTTGACAGTAAACAGAAAAGGACAAAACATAAATGTCAGTTTGAAAACTCTTTATTTACAGATAGTGAAAAAAAATACAAATTTCCACAGACAATAAAAAATTATAGCAGCTTTTTTAATTTACAAAATATTGCCCTTTTTTTGTAAATTAAGCCGGCAGGTATTAACGCCTGTCGTGGCGCAGAGGCATATCGTGCGACTGTAAACGCGACAAGTTGTGGGTTTGATCCCCACTTCGGGAAATGGAAATTTTCTTTTCCTGGGTTTGGTAACAAGGCAAAGCGCGGCGTTGATTTCCGCCACTCAGCACGCAATGCCTCAACTCAGCGGAAAGTGGCGAACGGAGTGTCTTAACACTAGGTTTCTTCTGCCTACCCTACTATATGCGGAATACAGCTTGAAGCTATGAAAGCTATGTATTAAATGTAACTAAAAGATTAGAACAAATTTTGAGTAATATTTTTTGGTGCTCATAACATAATACTTTTTTTTATGAATTATTAAACTATATTAACAAAGTTGAGCATATTTTATATAAAATCATAATTATTAAAATAGCAATATAATATCAGTAAAATATTATTACAATAAATTTATTAATCGAAGTTAAAAAATATGGAAGCAATTTTGCAATCTTATAATCTATGGGACATATTCGGTGGTGTGCTGGTGGCGCCCTCATCAATTAGGAGACTCAGACTTGTCTTTCTTCATTTTTGTGGTGTGGTGACCAACGCGGTATTGTACCCGATTTTGGCGCCTAGCTGAAGTGTGATATATATCTAACTAGTAATTTTCAATATACGCCTTAGTTTTAGTTTTCTGAAATCTCATCTTCTATTAGGCTGACTAAAAAAAACTACCAAAATGTTTTGGGGTAAGTAACCGGTAACCGTATTTCACCACGTGCTTACTTCTTATGGTATTTTAGGATACATAAAGCCTCATAATAGCTATATGTGATTTAATTTACATGTTACTTTCTATATTAAAGATATTTAAACAACTTATACTTTGTCTGCTATCGTACTTTGAGACCGACGTGTGAGACTTTGAAATGCCGTCAACACATGTGTCGAATTCGTTAAATGTATTTTTAAAACTTAAATATGTTCATAGTTTATATTATTATTAAAAAGTCATAAACTATAATTTGTTTGCAATTTAGCAAGCATCATCGCTTTTATTGACATATTTTTCTCACATTTTTAGGACTAATAATGGAACCGAACAAGCGGTATTCTCAGCTAGTGGAGAAGCCGTTCCATATATCACAGGCAGCTATGGACATCTCAACGGGTGACAATGACCCGTGCCAAGTGATGGTTGTTGTTGATGGCAAAAACTTCCTTGTGTGCACATTACAAAAGAACAAATGCATACAAGTACCCTTGGATCTATACTTTAAGTCTGGAGATTCAATTTCGTTTTTAACAAATGGTAACCATTTATATATTAAGTATTGTAATATTTAAGTGATTTTAACCCTAGAGGTAGTACCTATAAAGGGATGTAAAAGATGCAACAATCATATAAAACTTATTTTATAAGAGTATTAGTAAATTATTTTAATTCCCATATGTAGATTTCCTTTGACTGACTTGCAGCCTTTTACATTAATAGTCTTATAGTGGAAACAGATTAAAGCACATTTGTTATGTATGCTTTCTACGTTACACAATTGTTCCACATACATGTGATGGTTTTGGGCTTGGTCGTCATTTGAAATACTTGTAATTTAGTAAAAAAATAAGTTATAATTTATCATTACCATTTTTCTATCAGTCTTACCAAAAAGTGTAGGTGAAATGTGAAGCTTATTTTATTTGATTGTTTTATTTCATATGGTCTTTTGTTTTCAAAGTATATATGACACATATGAATGGTTATATGAAAATACCTGCAGTTAACATGATAATAGTTGTACTTTATTGAATTATTAATAATGCAGTGTTGATATTTTAATAATGCATGGGAAAAACCTGTAAAGCATGTTTGTTAAAGTTGATGAATGTTAAAATTATGTGAAAAAGGTTATCTTGTACCTTATATATATATATTGTTCTTATTTTAATGATTATTTTGAAAACCTCAATTTTGTACTTGTAAGTTAAGCAAAATAATATTTTAGAGTAGAAATAGTAGTTATGTCTTCTAAATTTAAGTTTTTTTATACATATAATTTAGAATAGCAAGAGATAGGAAAAAATGGGAAAATGTTAGAGGTGACCTATATATAATTTCAAACAATGACATGAAACCAGTCTGGTTGCATGTGCAGCCTACAACCATGTAAATTTAAAAATTCTGTAATAAAGGCTTTGTATTGTATACATATAATTACTAATATTTTTGTTCTTTGTTCGGGGTAGGTAAATGCAATGTTCACTTAACGGGTTACTTGGACCCGGAGTTTGAAGAGGAGCCTTCTGATGAAGAAGAAGAGGAGGAGGAAGAAGAGGATGACCCACCTACTCTAGTCCCAGCTAAAAATAAAAGAAAATTAGAAAATAGCAATGATGGAGCTGCCAAGAAGAAGGCTAAGGTTAGTAGTTTTTAAAAACAATTTAATATATATATATACATACATAGTTTCACGATTTATCCCGCATATAACAGGGTAGGCAGAGGGAACCTAGTGTTAAGACACTCCATTCCACACTTTCCGCCGAAAGGCATTGCGATTGAGGCATTGCGTGCTGAGTGGCGGAACTCAATGCCATGCTATGCCTTGTTACCAAACCCAGAAAATGAAAACTTCTATTTCCTGCAGTGGGAATCGAACTCACAACCTGACGCGCTTACAGTCACACGTTTGTGCGTTTACAATTGCACGCTTGTGCCTCTGCACCACAACAGAGGTTAAGAATTTTTAATTTTAGTGAATAAACTCTTTTTATATTTTTTATTTGGAATGCAATATGTTTGTATTGTATCCATTATGGTGCAATTGTGACGAGACTATACCTCCTTCAATGTTTCTTGGTGCCTCTGAATGTTTATATTTAAAAAATATTTTTACATTCTTTATGGTGGTAAGGCAAATTAGTTAATATAACATCTTTGTTGGGTCCGCTCATCTAACAATTATAATATATAGGTCAATATTTAAGAAGTATCTGAAAGCTATCTCATTACCCACCTAAATGTAAAACATATATTCTTATTATCTATACTAGTGTCCCCATTGACGCATTAATATGCATCTTAGCAACGTATCTATATGTTTTTTTATATAAACATGAATGTCAAACCATGGTAGTGTGTGTGACATTATTTTAAAAATGTACTATCATTCTGCACTAATTCTCTATATAAACTACTAGCGACCCGCACCGGCTTCGCACGGGTGGACATTTTTTTTTAAGCTCTCTGAAAAAAAAATTCAGTAAATTTACTCGATTTGGCCGCGTCCGCTGCGTAGAGAGCCGGCAACCTGCTTCATAGATGTGCACCCCCCTACCCTGCGGTTTCGCCGTGCGACACATATCGGCCGGCGGCCATCATTCATTTTAATACCAATTACAATTTTAAATTCGTAATATCTTTTGAATGGATTGTCTGATTGAAATAAAATAAAAAGTAATTTATAGTTATTGAAACAATCTTGCTCAATAAATAGTTTATTTGGATAAGGATTAATATTGGACGATAATGTGATCAATAAACATAGGCCAATAATTTTAATTACTTTTATTCTGTGGAAAAGTGGTTATAATGGCTAAAATATAAATGTTTGGTTTATACTATCGCGGACTTTTTTATAGGCATTATTGAGTTCTACAACTTTTATGTAGAAGTCAACCATACATCTCTAACTATTTAGGCAGCGTTCGCGAGAATCATTAACGTACGGCAGTTTTTTCGTCGACTTACTCCACAATTTTCACTACCACGAAAAATCCTATCTATTTTCCGGGATAAAATATAGCCTATACGGATTCGGAAGAATCACTCTAAGTAATGGTAAAAGAAATTTTGAAATCGGTCTAGTAGTTTTTGAGCCTATTCAATACAAACATACAAAAATACAAAGGTTTCCTCTTTATAATATTAGTATAGATAAGTGTGCCAAATTTCATGCTTGCTTGCAATGCTTCTCCGCCTGCGTAATTTTCATAAAAAGGGGTCCAAAGTTATTTCTTCATGTATTAATATATATTAAAAAGTAGATTTAATAAGTAAATAATTGTAATGAGAGTAAAGTAAATGTAATTTTTTATATTGTAACATATTGTACTGTCTATAATGAAGTTACCTTACCTAACTTCATGCTTTGTCCATAATAGGGTAGTCAGAGAGAATAGAGCGCCAAACGCTACAGTCCCTGCATACCTCTTACACCTTGTCCACAGTCATTAACCTCTTCATGTATGCCCTGCGGGGCATCTTCATACTTTTTATGTGACCTTCCTCCAGTGTCATTGATACTGTATTCTTGAAGGTCAACCGAGGTTTCCCCCTACCTCTCTTGCCACTCACCAATAATGAATATATATATATTTTGTTTATAATACAGCCAGACAAGAAAGCCAACAAGAAGGCTGTGGCCGCAGACAGCTCTGACTCAGATGATGAAGGTGAAGATCAATTACAAAAGTTTTTGGATGGGGAAGATATTGACACAGATGAGAATGATGAGTCCTTCAAAGTGAACTCTTCTGCAGAAGCTGACAGGTATTTTTTACTGCTACATAAATATTTCTAGTACCAATACTTACTTGTTAAATTTTAATTATTAATTGTTTGAACTGAGACATTATATAAAGTGATGGAACTTAACATGGCACAGCACATTGCCCTAATAAAGTGGGGAAATGAAAAATAATAGAAGACAGAAAAACACATTGTGTCATATATATAATATCATATCAGAAGTTTCTGGTAACTGTAATCCAATTCAATTTCTACAAACAATTAAGTAGATTATCCAGAGTTTTCGATTACCCATGAGCACCCATCCCCATCACTGCCCCAGATAATGGAGATTTTACTGTATACACATGTACTGTACATGTGCATTACCAGTTATAGAAATTATAAGTTTATTTTTAATAACAGTGATGAAGAAGAAGATTCAGATGATGGTGAAGAGGAAGAGGATGAAGATGATGAGGATGAGGAGGAAGAAGACTCTGAGAAGGCCGATACCACAATGGATACTAGTAAAGAAGAAGAGATTGATATGTCCAAACTATCCAAAAGTCAAAAGAAAAAACTAAGGAAAAAACTACAACAACAACAACAACAACAAAAAAGTCCACAAGTGAATGGGGTTGATAAATCAAAGGTATAGTAGTTGGTTATTTTTTTTATTTGGAAAACATTTTTTTTTGTACTTTTTGTTTAGTTTCATACATCTTCTGTATAGGGCACAGTAGTAAGAGAGAATGTAGTGTTAATATTCTTCATTCAATAGATTTTTAGCTTCATGTTGTATCCCGCATATAACACAGGTAGAGGGAAAGAGAGAACCTAGTGTTAAGACTCTCCATTCTCTTTAACATTTCCTTTTCCTACTCTCCGCCGAATTGAGTCGACACTGCGCTTTACCTTATTACCAGAGCTAGGAAATGAAAATACTAAATATTATTTAATATTTCATTTCCTAGAATAGAAATCGAATCCGCAACCTGTCGTGTTTATAGCTGCATGCTTGTGCCTTGGTGCCATGACAGGTCTCAAGTAAACAGTACTTAGATTAATATTATTTTACTGTTTTAGAAAGAAAAGCCAGAACAAAAGGCAGAAAAAAAGAAGCCTGAAGCAAAGAAAGAAGCTCAAGACGACAAGAAAGAGAAAAAGTCCCTCAGCGGTGGTGTCTTCATTGAAGATTTAAAAGTGGGATCTGGCCCCATTGCTAAACCTGGCAAAGTCGTAATGGTAAGATATTTTTGATTAGTGGCCATTTTAGTTTGTATTGTATTAATGAAATTTAAATTTAATGACATATTTTAACTTTTATTTAAAAATGATTTAAACTTTGTAAAATATTTTTTAATTTTGTATAAATTTCCTTTCCTTTTTTATTTTTAACAATTGTCTTTGAAATCTTTTAAAATTGTATTTTAAAATAATAAAAGCTTTATTTCATTTATTTATAATCTTTCCTTACAAACAGGTGTATTATGAAGGAAGGCTAAAGCAAAACAACAAGATGTTTGACAACTGCCTGAAGGGACCTGGATTCAAATTCAAGCTTGGTGCCAAGGAAGTTATTTCAGGTTGGGATGTAGGAGTATCTGGCATGAAGGTCGGAGGCAAAAGGAAGATTGTATGTCCACCAGCAATGGCGTAAGTACTTACTATTGATTTTTTTATTTTTTTAATATAAATATTTTTTTGACTTTGATGTAAATTTTCAAAAATGCTTAATGCTTTTAAATGTTAACAAGTTTCTTCTTTTCACAGGTATGGTGCTAAAGGCTCACCACCAGTTATTCCCCCAAATTCCACATTAGTCTTTGAAGTTGAATTAAAAAATGTTAAGTAATTAATAACATAAGAGTGCTGCGTCATGGACATCGTTTTTGAATGTTGAGTAATTGCCATTGAAAGAATGCTGTCAGCATGTCTTTTGTATATGAGGCATTTACATATTATATTTTTTTATTTGACATGTCTTAATCAATGTAAGTGCCTCATATTGAATATATACTGTAAGCCTGTAATTTTAAATAAACAAGTTACTTAGATTATAAGAAGTACATTTAGAAAATAGACAAGTGTAAGGTAATTTTTTTTTACATTTAAATTTTGATTTGTCTAGAACTCGACACAGGTATTGATTTGACATGTCGTTTTTTTTAACACATTGAGAGCAAAACTTGAGGTCATTTGTTAATTATATCTTCAACAATCACAAAGTTTTGCATTCAATGTTAGTTCTTAATTTAGTATGCTAGAGTTTGATTTTAATGTTATTCAAATAAAATACTTGACATTACTGATACTTCAAATTATTACTTAAGCAATGTTTGTTCCAATTTATTGTAACATTGTAAACTGTCAGTTAGTCTGTGTCAAATAAAATAAAGTCAATATTCCGTTAAATAATCTTTTATTTAAATAAAAATGCAACAAACCAGTGTGCAACCAAAATATTCCATATCCTTAAATTAAATAAAAGGTTTTCTATATAAACCAGTTATTAAACAAAAAGAGAGAAGTTGGAATTAGATGCTTTTGTAAGTATTAATACTATGAAGAATTTAATACATTATTTTCAAATATAATACATAACCTTACATTAATATGCGTATGATGCATGCATGTTATTCAAGGATAAGGTCAAGCTTGGTATAAAAAATAAGGAAAGAAACATTTAGCATAGCATATGTGAAGGTCATATTATTCTGATTTTAATCGGACGTCTGCGTCTTTTGTTGTTTCTTGAGTATTCGTTTCTGAAGCTTCCGCGTTTTCATTAGTAATATTCTTAGGCTTCCTGCTAAAGGCGCAAACGCCACCTTCGCATTTAAAAGGGAATTCTGTTTTTTCATTACCATCAGCGTCCTTTACAGCCCAAGGGTTCCAAAAACGTAGTACGTATGGCTGAATAAATTTATGCCATAAAAACAAAAGTACAGGAATAATGAAACACGGAACACACACCATTGTTAATAACTCAAAGTAACAATTAAACTTAATATGTATTAACGGGTTTATCAGTGAAATTTTGTAGATCAACTAAACATTTATCCTAATTATTATGACAAAAAGTTTGTATCGTTAGAATTTCTGCAGTCATTACTGTCAATGTCATAATCATGTGACGTTGATATTTAAGAATAACCAAGATTTGTCAGTTTTTAAATATTGAATGTTGTCATATGCAAAAATTCGAATCTTAAATAAATAAATTATCAGCACCTTTACAAACCCCAAGAGGTTATAGATTTCTAAGTAATGTTATAAATGTAAAATTGTATTTTTAACAAAACTTTATGTATTAATATATAACATCAAGTATAAATTTCTAATATTTAACCATTAATAATATTACTTCATAAAATGATAATGTTAATGGAGAGAAATATAATCGAAAACACACATTAATATATATTAACAAATATTTTAATAGGTATCATATACCATCCAGACCAGAAGCCATCGTGACGCAGTGAAATAATGTTAGATTGTAGACTCCACCGAATGATTATTAATTACTCTGCTTTCGTAGTTCCGCCACTCAACACGCGGAATAATTCAAAATTTAGTGAAAAATAGAAGTTCTCCTTTCTCCTCTCTGATTACATGGCTACTATGGAGGAAATGCGTAACAAAAATATAGATATTTAAAATAAAGCATAAGTAATTTATCCAGAAAATGTACTTTTGATCGGAATTTTCAAGACTTTTTTTAAGTAGTTAAGTACAAAAAATGGATACTTAAAATTATCTGTAAATTATTTAAACTTCTTAATTATCTATAAGGTCACGTAAAGGTATGAGGAGCCCCCGGAGGGCATATATGTAGAGGCTAATCACAGCGCACGAGGTGAAAGAGAGTAGGGACAGGTAACGGTTGGCGTTTCACTCTCTCTGACTTCTTTCCCAGGGGCCTGTAAAGCGTAAAAATAAAAAAGAATAAAAATTTACTAATATATTAACTTTGATGAATATTTATAACGATTTAATCAATTTAAGCTTTAATCAAATTAATATCTATTTATCGATGTCTTATTATTCTTTTACAGTTAATAGATAAAACAACTTGGGTGAAGATAAAGTAATGTTTGCGTGAGTTAGCATAGACATATAACTTAAATATTTAAATTAAATGAATTGGAGAAAACAGCAATACATTTTAATTATCAAATTTCCACAAAATTTTCAACTCCTCATTTGTTACGTTTTTATTTGAACCTAAGACATTTCGCTTGACATTTATAATACTGTAATAAGTATATTTTTAATGTAGATATTGTAATAACTACACTGCGTTCTTATAACTAAGATATAAGATATATGCTGTCAGATCTTTGCTACGCAAAATTAGAACAAACAACTAGAATTTATTAAAAAGCAAATATAAATTAAACTAGGTCTATTTACATTTTTATCGAGTTCAAAGTAGGTAAATGCTACAATTAAAATAAATTCACAGCAATAAAAAAGATGTTCAAAGAAAACAATGATAAGCCAAACACATTAAAAGGTATATAAATATATTTATTTCATCTAACAACTTTTACGACCTCCCAGCTACGACAATACAATAAATTAACCTTTAATAAATAGATATTTTATATCAACAATAAAAGTTAAAATAAAATTTACGTAACGAGCAAATATATTTTATTTATATACATTTTATTATAATTATACTTACAGTATTGACTTTTGAGATCTTGTTCACAGCACATTTACTCAAGTCAATAGACTTACATAAGAATGTGTTATCATTATTAAATTAATGATAACATATAATTAGCAATATCAATAATAACGAGACAATTTAAATAATTAACTAAATACGCAGTATAAAAATAATATTTATAGTATAAAATTTGATTTTACTTTTAATATGTAAACCCTATTTTTAACAATATAACAGTCTTCATGGCACAGGTTTTTATTAAGCTAACTAGAGGGCAAAGGTTACTACTTTAAATTATGCGTTTATCACAATCAAGAAATAAACATTCATACTAATATAATATTTCATATTAGACATTAAAAATAAAAATAATAAATTATTTTGTTTTGTAATTAGGCTGTTTTTGATGTGGCTGTTGCTGAATACTTCATTGCTTAAAACAATTTTCCAGTTAACATACATCGTTTGAAATGTCATTTAATTTTAGTAATATCGAAGTTATAATATGGATAAGACGTATAACGGTTACAATGTAAAAATATTTAAAAGGAACTAATTAAAATTAATCATAAGATAAATTACGCTCAAAATACTTTTATCACTAATTATAGCATTTGATTTTTTATAGTAATAAATTAATAACATTAATTAAAACGCGTTGTGCGTTATTTCATAAATAAGGTCACATGACTGGTTTTATATTTAGTAGGCATTTATTCATTTTCTCTAATAAATAAAAAAAATTTCTTCTACAACGTAATATGAATAAAATATAAAGTAAACTTTGTTTGTAACAATAAACCGTATAACGGTTGTTTTTAAATAAGGCAGAACAACTTACATTTTAGCTCACACATTTAAAAACGTGTTAACCAAATTAAAAAATATATCTCCTTACGCTATGTTTTAAACTATGTAAAAAGCACCATGGTAGTATATATGGAAGGCACTTTATTGCATTGCATAGTCCGCTTCCACACTCGTGATCGCGCTCCGCAACGACGCTGGTAATTCTGGCACTTTATATATAGGATCCGATATAGGGGGTAATATCAACGAATCCACTGACTTCTCATAACTTTTATATGATAAATACAACTGTGACACCCTGTTTATTTCATCTTCAGTCATTTTCACTGCGCGCAATTGTTGTTTTAAATCGTGACTGGTAGATTCTCCACATTTCGGACAAATATCTTCAATCAGACATGGCTTTGTTCCATGTTTACATCGTATCGGTTCAATGTATCTGTATTTCCTCAATTTCCTAGGTTTTATATCTTTCGGTTTATTTTCGAAGAGGACGACTAGCTTGTTAGTTTCATTTTTGATGGTGTGAGCGATGACTTCACCGCCACCCTTCATTAAAGCACTGCACAATATGTCCGATGGATTTTCAAAGTCGTAGTAGACGCAGCGTGAGTTCGATGACGCCTTGTTATTGTTCTCAATATGTAGATTATATCTGAGACAAATTTTCTTTGGCTTGTTTGGAAATTTCAGGTACACTTGTATAGGTATGTTTATGGACGCGCAACCGGACTCTTGGATTTCATACGGCGGCTCTTGGCGCACTGGGAATAATATAAGTGAATATAAGTAAATGTGTATTGCGAGGCAGTGATGTTTACACATAGCTTGGTAACCGCTATCACTCATGATAACGATAATGAGTTTGTTTTATTCAACATATTAACATTATTAGCATCTGTAAACATGGAGGGCGTTTGGCAATATGTTTTATTATAAAATAATATTTTATTGATATAAATGAGTATAATATAGTATGTAAACTATAAAAAAAAATCATGAATAACAATTAATAATATAAGAAAGCTAGCTTTCCACCCGCGGCTTCGCCCGCGTGGAATTCGGTTATATCGCGCGACTTGGTAATAGCCTATAGTCTTTCCCAAGGTCTAGACTATTTGTCAAAATTGGTTAAGTGGTTTAGGTGTGAAAGTTGTAAACAGTTGAACTATCTTACATGATTTTATATTTGACAATAAGGAACTTCCATAAAAACTTTCATTCCCTATTTCAACCTCTTCTACCATTTTTTTCGCAATAGAAAGTATTCTATGTCCTTTCCGAAGTTCAGTTCTTCTTCATACCGAATTTCATCAAAATCGGTTCAGTGGCTTAGGCGTGAAAGTGTAACAGACAGACAGACAGAGTTACTTTCGCATTTATAATATTAGTAAGGATAATTCGGTGCGTTTTTATAATTTAGGTTAACATTTAATTATATACGACTAAGTTAACAAAAAAAATTAGTAAAAACTTTGCTTTGTATATTATATAAAGTATAATACTTTATAAGAGTGCAAAATCATCTATTACGAACAATGGGTAAACTAAATAAAAACAAAAAATAACAGTTTTGTACGATTTTTTTACGTATTAATCAGTAATAGATTTGGTGTAGTTGAAAAGTGGCTGACAACATACAATAGTTAAGGATTCGAATACTTCGTTCACTTTTTTTTGTAAAATAAGTTATTTTACTCAACACATATTGATTCTCTTTGGACCTAATCCGTAAAATCGGCGATATACGCGTATATAAAGTTAAACTAAATGTACGTACATTTTAAGATCAATTCGTTTGAAGCAGTAAAATACAATAATAATATTTTAACTTACACAAACATTTAACGTTAAGTACACTGCAAGGTCAACTACACTCTACAAGAGAATAATTGTAAAGATAACATCAATTCATCATGAAAAAAGATATCCATTTAAAATATTATAATAGAATTACTGTATACTCAAGTGAATTCTTGATAACCAATGGATCTTCATAAGCTGAGAGTCTCATGGTTATGAAATACTTTACGTAATATTATCATAATGTACTTATGAAGTGGTATCTATTGTTATATATTTTTTTTTCTTCACGCTGTATCCCGCATATAACAGGGTAGGCAGAGGGAACCTGAGAACCTAGTGTTAAGACACTCCGTTCTCTTACAACAATTCCGTTCCCCACTTTCCGCCGAATGGAGGCATTGCGTGCTGAGTGGCGGAACTCAACGCCGTTATAAATTATAAATTAATATAATATTTAAACATGTATCAATATACAATGAATCATGAAGATTTCTATATAGAATTTACATTATGGTCTGTTCATTGCTTAGTATGGGTGTATCATAGGATGAATATACGTAGCTCATTCGAATGCCTACAATCTGTGTAAGATATTTTATCCTATTTACTTATTAAAAGCAACGAACAGTACGCATAGTTGTTTTATAGTGGAAAAAACGTGCAGTATTATGAAATGAAATGAGGCATGTCAATATAATCCTAACAACAGCCTATAACAAAAATTAAAGTCTTATAATAAATAGGTACGTCATATTGAAACAAAACATTTAATATTATTACAGCGTGTTCAGTTTTCCTTACGTAATCAATGCGTAACAAAATGAGGCTAACTCAAATAAATTTAATTTATTTAAAAGTTGTAAAAATATTTTTTTCAATAAGGCATAACATATTAAGATTTCCCGCTAGGAGTTATAAAAAAAAATTTAAATCAACTTTTATAAATGTTAACTTGATATTGGCGGTATTTATGTAGAACACCTATTTATGTATAAAATTAATATTAACACGGAAGTAATGATATCTGAAAATATAAAATAGTACATGTGTACTTAATTTTGAGATCAACATTCTACTCACGGTAGGTACTACTAATACTAGTAAATATACATTTATTATAGTTTTGTATGCCAAATATTCTCAAAATATGAATAAGTATTGGTCATATGCTTATAAATAGGGAATATAAATATATTTAAGAAGTAAGAAGATTGTGGGTTTGAATCAATCACTCCAGGTATTAAATTTAACGTTGGGTTCCGCTCCATTATTCTGTGTTTGTGTTTCTTTTTGGGTCAAAAGTAAAGCGGAGTGAATTTTCACTAAATTTACTCTGCCTAATTCGCAAAGTAAGCTTCACACTGTATCCCGCACATAGCAGAGTAGGCAGAGGGAACAAGGGAACGTAGCGCAGAGGCACAAGCGTGAGATTGTGATGCGACAGGTTATGGTTCGATTCCCACTCCAGACAATGAAAATATTAAATATTTATAATAACTAGTGTCCCGCGTTAACAACGCGTTGTTGTTGTTAACAACGCGTTGTCTTTAGTATGTCACTTTATATAAACACGGATGTTAAGCTATGGTAGTGTGTGTAACATTTATTTTGTTAATTTAATATACTTTTTATGCATTATTCAAAAAAAATGTTAGCATTATGCACTCCTCTACATAAACTATAAGTGTACCAAATTTCATACTCCTCCGTTCGCGTAATTTACGTAAAAAGGAATCCAAAGTTTTTGCTTCACGTATTTATATGTAGATTAGAGAAAGCAAATCGCGGCGTTGAGTTTCGCTACTCAGTACGCCTGAATTTGGCGGAAACTGGGTAACGGTAATCCTCGCAAAGTAAGGTAACGGAGAAATGCATCAAATTAAAAAAAATATGAGAGCCATACCTCGTTTAGGATAAACGAAAGCGGACGGTGGGTGTAATTTAAAGACCACCTTCTGCACGAATGCGCTGATGTCGCCGCGAGCGCCCCGCACCCACACGCGCCAGTCCAGCGAGAGCGCGCGCCCCGTCGCCGACTGCCGCGGCTCGCAAGCGTGGCCCACCTCCAGCCACATGCGTATACACATCTGTAATTAACATTTGAAAATGTTAACTAGTTCCCTAAAAAATATATATTTTACTTTTAATTTTAAATACAAAGATGAAAGGGAAGGCATGGAAGAGTAGAAATTGTGTTCTATACTGAACAAAATTATAGCAACGCATTTGTAATATTAAAATATTTGGTATTTTATTTTTTTTAAGTATTGTATGGTTGTTATTAGATATGGTTATAGCATTAATAATAAGTATAATAAAAGGTGTTTTAAATTTTAAATATGGTATTGAATTAACGAGCTCTACTTTATACAATAAACATAATATAAATCATAGGAACATGTAAACATTATTGTTTCAATATTACGTTCTCGAGAAATACCTGTAAGAACTCCTTGAAAAGCAAAAAAAGCTTTTCATAAGTTGCAAAAGCAGAGGAGGACAAATCTTTCATAAGCTTTATTTTTGTTTATAATACTGCAATAAATTCATTTATAAATAATATTATGTCCGTTTGACAGTAATCGTCATTTTCTATCTTCATTTTTTGTCTTCTTTATCTCTTGTTACCAAATAGATAAAAATATATAGGTAAAGATTGTCTATTGCATTGAATTGTTTTTATTCTAAAAAAAATAATGAGGTGAAGCTAAAAAAAGCATAGAAAAATTATCAGAATGCCACATTTAAAATTAAATATGGTTTGTATAAATAGGAAAATAGTTTAATTAAATGAATTGAGATTTTTTCAGCTTCACGCTATATCCCGCACATAGCAGGGTAGGCAGAAGGAACTAGAGAATCTAGTGGTAAGACACCCCGTTCTCTTCTAACATTTTCGTTCTCCGCTTTCCGCCGCATCGAGGCGTTGCGTGTTGAGTGTCGAAACTCTACGCCGGGCTTTGCCTTGTCACCAGAGTCAGGAACTGAAAATACTAAATATTATTTAATATTTTCATTTCCTGAAGTGGGAATCGAACCCACAATCCGTTGCGTTTGTGTTTACAAACATACGCATGTGCCTCTGCGCCACAACAGGTCATTTACGCGACATTTATGCTTTAGTTCTTTCTAGTTTGTTTAAATATAATTTATTCCTTAACATAAAATTTATTATTGATTTATATTTGACATTTCTTTTAGAAAGAAAATGTATTTGTGACAGGCCGATACTATATATTTCTGGGGCTAAATAATCTCAATACATTATGATAAGGTATCATAGTTATTTATTTTGGATACCCCTCATCATTAGATAAGAAGATGGGTATAGATAAAAAAAATATATAACATTCAAAATATTTAAATTAGGAAGTTACATTTACTGTACCGTAAACTTCTCCAAATATGTCAATTATTGAGATACAGCGTCACGTTTCTATACTTAGCTACTATATATATTGCTGTTTCAGATACACATATATATGGAAAGTATATTTAAATAAATAATTATTTAATCTATTCATAAGATTCTCAATGTTTTTGTGAATATGTCATAATATAGAAATGGCTAGTAATTATTTAGTCATATCATCGATATTGATAAATTATCATATAATATGATAATTTATCAATGTCGCATATGATTATTACATTTTTACATTAAATATATGGCAATTATTAATGTTCTATATACATAAACAGCTGTAGCCATTGCATATATTTATTTAAGTTCTTTTTTGAATAATCCTGGTGTTTTCTCTTTATCGTTTTTTTTAATATTATTTAATGTAATAAAACAATTCAATTTTTTAAATTGAATGAATTGGCTTAAAGAATTTCCGAAACATTGCCAAGAACAGCTTTTTACAGATTTTTAGACATTAGGTGCCATTGTTCGAATTCTGCTTTATATTTAGCATATAGGCATTTTCCATACATAACATACATACATATGTTTTCATATAATCACAAGCTTTAAATAATAAATATAAATGTAATTTAAAAACTTAATATATATTACATATATTATTTATATTATTAAGTAGTTACTCACTCACTAGCGGTAATAATAGTCATGCGTCGACAAACAATATGTCTTATCAGAAACCAATCAAACTTTTTTGTTGTAATTCCTTAGTTTATGGCTTTGAACCTACCAGCCTGAGTTGAGCACAAATCACTTTGCCAATTTTTTTTTTTTTTTTTTTATGGATACCGGATGGCAAACGAGCAGAAGGACCGCCTGATGGTAAGTGGTTACCTTCGCCCATGAACATCTACAACACAAGAGATGTACTAGATGCGTTGCCAACCTAGAGGATACAGATGGAAAGGGAGGATAATGTAGTAGTCCGCTATCGGAACCACCACATTTTGGGGAAAGGATGGGTGGGAAAGGGGAAAAAATACAAATGGGACATTGAATCACAATTGGTTGTTCACTCAGTAAAAAGTTACGCGGCAACATACATAAAAGAACACATGAGAACCTCCATCTTTTTTAGGTTAAAAAATCTCATTTATCATATG
>JAKGSA010000525.1:123182-148312 GCA_033558755.1 Philaethria dido
AAAACCTGGCTTACATGCCATCGAACCGGAACACATCATAAGATATTTGGCGGTTCGTCTTTGACATGATAGTGGTCGCGAGCCAGACGGAGGACGAACCTCCTACCACCAAACAAAAATGCCAATGTCACATTGTACGTAACACTCGATGACCAATCAAACTTATGGACAAATAAAAACGTCAATTTTATTAATTTATGTGGATAGTTCCATAATTTACGGTTTCAACACAAGAAAATGATAATTAAATAACATCTACAATTCCGTTTTTGCCCATTTCTATATTTCTCTTGCCTTACATGTAAATAAATATATGTATTTATAAAATAAAATAAATTAATAATAATTATTATGGCGTTTCATATTAGCATTAAATTAATGAATATAAAATATTTGTCACCTAATTCTAATTCTGTAAGTAGAACAAAAAATCAAAAAATTGATCTAAAATCAGTTAAATATAAGGCAAAGCGAGATTGGTGCCAAAACAACAGCGTTACTGCGTCACACGACGGCCTTGGCCGTGACGTGTAACCGCCACTATGAACCGTGAAATAGCTTCAATGAGTAATCATTATATTGTTATCTTATTAAAATATATTGATAGGCATACAAAGGACAAGGATTTTATCTTTAAATATTGACGATTATACTACGATAAATTAAGCTCCATATTGATATTCGGTTACTATATGAGACGACTTCCATTACGAACATTTAAAATAAATTGTGACACTTTTGAAGTCAAACTTTTTTAGATTCGATGTGATTTAAAAGACAATGTAACGAAAAAGCAACACTAAAAAGAGACAAAGAGTACGAAAGAGTAAAATAGTATAACATTCATGTCTAATATTACCCTAAACAATAATATATAATAATACAATATAAAATATAAAGATAGTTAATAAAATATGAAATTGAATGTAATTCATAATCATAGTTTCGCTTCTACCGTGTGTGAAATGCACACATGTTTTTTTAATAATAATTTGATGAAGGAAGAATTTAGTTGGACACAAAGAATGATGTTTAAGGTAAAAATAAAAAAAAATAAAACGGGAAATTCGAATTATACCCTGATATAAATTTATTTACAATAAGTTTTCTTGATATTGTACCTTACGTGTTAGATATTTCTCATTGACTATATGAATTCAGAATAAATTGATTGTAAGCTGCTCTAGGACACAATAAAACTCGTTCAGTCACCCGTCACTTATACATTCTCCACCGACTAACAATACAATTTGTAGCAATTTTAAGCTATGATTGTATAGTATCATTGATTATTCATATTTTCCATTTGGAAATAAATTACATTTCTACGTATAATATAAACCATCTCGTGCTTTTTAGCGGAATAAAAAGTTCTTCAATCTTTTGAATTTTTTATCTGTGCTATTAAAATATTTATGTATGTTGAAGAAATTGTTCTGTGTAATTAAATCTACAAGACTTTTTTTATTTCGAAAAGCTCAACAACTCATCGATAGCCTCATTAAATAAGTAATCACTGTATTAAAAATATACACGTATAAGTTAATAAGACGTCATGCAATTATGCGTTGCCATAGCAACGTGAATGTCAAATATGTTTACGCATATATTTAATGAGTTTCTAATGTAAATTTATTACATTAAAAAATGGCTTACTATTTTTTCAAATTAAATTTGACCAATCCAAATTTCATATATTTTCGTTTGAACATTTTTTAGTTATATAACGCTATATTAATATCAAAGTTCGGATGTAAGTAATAAAGTGTCATCTTTGCATACACATGAAGTGATAAATTGGATGTGATAGAGGGGAGTTAAGTGTTGTAACGATCGAGTCCCCATGAGCTATTAAAAGATACTACTGTCACCTATCTGTAACAGCTTACAATTGCAGTAATATACCTATTGTTAGTAAATACATTTAGATTCAAAGATCATAAAATAAAGAGTGCCATAATTTCAGTAAAATTTAGCAACGCTTCAGTAAATATTTAGTGATTAAAATATCAAAATATTCATATACAAATATTGAAAACTTTAACGCCTGTCGTGGCGCAGAGGCACAAGCGTGCGACTGTAAACGCGACAGGTTATGGGTTCGATTCCCACTCCAGGAAATGTAAAATGTAGTATTTTCATTTCTTGGGTTTAGTAACAAGGCAAAGCGCGACGTTGAGTTCCGCCACTCAACACACAATGCCTCAATTCAGGGGAAAGTGGGGAACGGAATTGTTGAAAGAGAATGGAGTGTCTTAACACTAGGTTCTATGGTTCCCTCAATTGTTGTAGCTCTTCTGCTAAAGTTTATGTGTAACAGAAAACATACTTTATATACATACAAAAACTTTTTCATGTGTCATTAACTTTTTTATTACTACAAATTGTTTAATTTGGGACTATACCGACATAGCAAGTAATTTTAGGCTGCGGGTAGGCGTTTCTACTTAAAGCGTGTTTATAAAAAAATATAAAAACTTTTTTGACCAATTATAAATACTATATATACAGACAGTGGAATGGAAAGTAGTGTATGAAGTCTGGTAAATTGTTAGCAGATGTAGAAAATTGTATAGATGCATCATTACATAGTATAAAATAAAGTCGCTTTTCCTATCTGTCCCTTTTTATGTATGCTTAAACCTTTACGCAACGGATTTCGATGCGGTTTTTTTAATAGATAGAGTGATTGAAGAGGAAGGTTTATACATATAATAATATTCAATATAGAGTAGTGAAATACTGTAATTTTTGACGTTTCTAATGACCCTACGAGAATTATTAAAATATATATTTTTTTAACTTTACACTGTATCCCGCATATAGCGGGGTAGTGAGGAACCAGAGAACCTAGTGTTGGCACACTCCATCTTCTTCAACAATTCCGTTCCCTCACTTTCTGAAAACTTTTACTTTCTTTACTAAATAATGGCCTTTGCTTAAAAATTAAATTAGCTCCATGCCATAGACACCCACATCTAAAATTAAAAAAGCACAATTATTTTCAAACTTCACTTTGCTTTTTGACACGCAGTTAGCCTCAGCGAGGGTAACATCGACTAGTAGCAATTTCTATTAGTCATATTTAGAAATTAAACTATAGAAAGTTATATAACAATAAAATCAATGTTTTGACGCAATTGTTGCGCAGCGCTGGTATAACTACACGTGAGTTTCTGCAGGCCTGGTGAGTTCTTTTCTTCACGTGCATTAAAACAATTTCATTGAGCCGAACTCCAAAGCAAAAGTATATTAATCTAATATTTTGCATAACAATATTATTTTTATCTAAAAGCAAAGGGACAAAAAGCCTTTAAATACCCCTATATTCCTAAACACAGAAGCGTGGTGGATATTATTATGAATTGGAAACCCTGCTGGCATCAAAAATCATTACGCGTTGTTCAATTTATACAAAATGTATGTCAAACGCATGGTGGTGTGGGTAACATTTATTTTATTAATTTTATGGACTTCTAATGCATTATTGTGGCGGAAGACTGCAATTAGTGAGTCACAAGGTATCTATACATTATATGATAATTCTTTAACTCTCTTCGGATTGATTCCTATTGGAAGAAGCTTCATTTAGAAAACAAGTTTGGCACCCGCCGTATAAAGTTTTTAAGAATCATACATTTCCAAGAAAAGGATCTGTAATGCATTCTTTCTATATGTTTGCAGGCACAACTACATATATAAGAGAATAAGCAATAATTCAAAGTTAACAAATTTATTTTTTATTTTTTTATTGATAACGGACGGCAAACGAGCAGAAGGACCAATTGATGGTAAGTGGTTGCCTCTCTCGTTCATAGACATCTACAACACCAGAGATGCGCCGCAGATGCGTTAGTTAACCCAGAGGATACTCGATGGAAGGGGGACAAAATAGTGGTGCAGTCCATCATCAGAACCACCAGCCTGGGAAAGGGATGGGTGGGTATGGGGAAAATCTGGCTTACATGCCATCGAACCTGAACACATCATAAGATATTTAAGTAAGCCTGTCTTTGACATGATAGTAATGAGCCAGTCGGAGGACGAAGAACCCTCCTACCACCCAACAACTTAAACCAAATCTCTAAACTTCTTCATAGGTCAGCTCCACAAGGTCAGGTTTAATAGAGCGAAATCTCCTCTAACATTCAATAAAAGTTCTTGGTCTGAATACATAACCACTTTATTGCTCATTTTCTGTGCATATATTTTAGAAGCCGGTATTGGTAGGATATTTTCAAATCTGTTTAGATTATTGCGGAGCGCTAAAAGCATTTTTTAAGAGACCCTTCAACCTACGCTGATCCCAAATCCTAGGGCAGCAGCCTACATGATGAATCCGTCGAACACTATGTTTCATTTTTTTATACACATAACTCCATTTTTTGTACGTTGAGTGCTGTATGATCAAGTTTGTCCGGAAGCAGCTGTGTTAATACATTTCTAGTAGTACAAGAATGTCATTCTCTCACAGCTGAATACTAGATTCTTTCAATTTTAATTGCGAATTTAAAGTATATTTTATCTTGTATTCAATGATAAAATTATTTATTATTAACGCATGACTTACCTGAAGTAATAATATGAGCAAAAAATTAATACCAGCATAAATTTTGCTAATGAACTATTTACTGTCGAGTAAAATACTATGCATTCGTCTATAAAACATAGTTATTAAGTTTATATAATGTAGAAATGAATTTTTTATGATGCTTTTATAAGAAAAACTTTATAAGAATAATAATATTCATTATAATATAACTCACCAAATTTTACAGACGCGGCCAATACTGCAAAGTAATGAGTCAGCCGTGAACTTAGTTTCTGGTGTTTGTTTTGCCAATGAATTGCTTAATAGAATAAAGTTCTTAGTTAGGGCTAAAAGCTTATGGTCCCATTTTTAACTCATCTCAAAAGAAGAAAGAGGGAGAACCCTCCTTTCTTCAACTGTTTTTTTGGCAAAATCACAATTTTTGCTAGGTTTTAACCAATTTTGATGGTTCTCATTTTATATTAGCTAGTGCTTGTGAACTGGTGTCGTTAATATTTATTTCTAAGATCTGGCGAATAGTTTTGAGTTATTCGTAATAATATTGTTAGTTTTTAAAAACCACCTCTTCTTTCAACACCTGCTGTTGTGGTTTCCGGCATTTTAAAGCGGCGGAACTCAACGCCACGCTTGCCTTTGTTATCAAAACCCAAGAAATGAAAATACTAAATTTTACATTTCCTGGAGTGGGAATCGTGAATCTACAACCTGTCGCGTTTACAATCGCACGCTTGTGCCTCTGCGCCGCGACACAGGCGTTACTTGGTTCTCTGGTTCTTCGCCTACCACGCCAAGCATGCGGGATAAGAAGTGAAGTTAAAAAAAAAAAGTTTTAGTACATTTTTATCTGAAGTTAGTTTTAATTTTTTGTTAAAATCTTGATTATGTTATGTTATCTAATACTGCCATGTTTCACTTATTAAATAATTTTAATTCATTTTCCTTGAAAATTAGCTCGCTTGATCAGCAATGTATTCACACTCTTTACCCACCCTGTTAAATGTAGGAAGATGTCAGACAAAAGTGTATTTTATAATGTTATTAGAGATCAATGCAAGAGGAAATTCTTTTCGTGTCATTAACGACAACACGAGGGTGGAACTAGAAACATATTATCTCAAAATGACGCTGGCATTGCCCCAAAGTGTATTAAATTTGTTCACATAATATTTCACGTACCTAATTATACTACGACTAAACACTGCTGTAGCTGCTGTCGCCGTGGTGGCGCTTCGCATCAATCTGTCTCCTGGGCCCCGTGCTAAACGCCCTTTAAAATTGATTATCCATTTGACTCTCATGAAGCCATACAGACAGGAATCTCTGTATTGTATGTAGGTTGTCGATGACCGAATTAGTTGGCGCTAATATGGTTCGAGGGCAATTTAACCTTAAATGAGAGCTCCGCAGAGCAAGATTAATTTGAGAAGGGCAATGGGATGCGGTTCAACCGATTTCCCCGGGCTCCTGCTATGTCGAGGACGGCAACCGCAGGGTTTTAGTGGGTGCAAATCCGCCATAACTCCGGTTGTTTCAATCGGGTATCTTTGGAAGATTTCCGCGTTAAAAAAAAAAAAAAAAAAAAAAAAAGTAAGATTTTCAGGCTGCTTATGTCATGTTGGTTTGAATCTCAATACATACAGCTTGATTGCGCAAAGAGAGGAAACATCACCAGTACCAATTTTATTAAAATAGGAGAAAATTGGAGACCAATTTGTTATTTTTCTTCTTTTTTTCTGATCTTGGGCTTCATGACTCAAAAGTGAGGTGGGCAAGTAGAAAAACATAATACACTTACTCGCGCCTTGTCGGCGCAGAGGTACATGCAAAAGGGACTGTAAACGCGACAGGTCAGGGTTCGATTCCCACTACAGGAAATAGAATTTTTCATTTCCTGCGTTTGGTAACAAAGCAAAGCTCGGCATTGAGTTCCACCACTCAGCACGCAATACCTCAATTCGGCGGAAAGTGGAGAACGGAATGTCTTAGCACTAGGTTCCCTCTGCTTACCCTGCTATATGCGAGATACAGCGTGAAGCTATGTATGTATGTATATATTTCAGTTTTTCTTAACTTACATGCCATAATAAGTGAAAAACATTACAATATATAAATAAATCTATATATTGCATTTTTTTTAACTTACAAGTTATTCCTAACTAACAATTCATTTATCAAATAATTCTTAGTACTCATATGCTTGACTTTAAATAAGTATTTGTTACTCAAACAAAGTACAGTAGAAGCGTGTATATAAAATGTATCTTGTTAAGTGTACAAGGTCAAAGGAAATTCCGTATAATATGACGGTAAAACTTTGGCCGAAATAAAGGCAAAAAATAACAATACTTTATTTATAGTACCTAGATCTTATTTTTGGCATTTGGTTATTTTTGGCATATGATATGACGAAGTGTTTTATAATAAAAAAATTATCTCCCTATTAGGTACATAGAAAATCTATTTTTTTTTAGCTTCACGCCGTAGTCCGCATATACAGAGGAAGTTCGCAGTTGGATGTTCGCGTAGGCAGAGGTAACCTGAGAACCTAGTGTTAAGACACTCCGTTCCCCACTTTCCGCCGAATTGAAGCGTTGTGTGCTGAGTGGCGGAACTCAACGCCGCTTTGCTTTGTTACCAAACCTAGAAAATGAAAATACTAAACTTTTACATTTCCTAAAGTGAGAATCGGACCCACGACCTATCGCGTTTACAATCGCACGCTTGTGTCTATGCGCCCCGACAGACGTTAGGCAGAAAATCTATTGATATACTATATTAGCTCATGAAGACACTTGGTTGTCAATATAGCGTTAAAGTCGAGCTTTGAAAGTAGACAGGCTCATTAGTCCAATCTAGAGGGTAGTCTTTTCGTTATTAAAAATCGACAGTCGGAGACATATTATATGTGGGGTCACAAACTGTTCTTATCCCAAGGACCGGGTATATATAGAAGGTTTGCCATACGTTTAAAGAAACCAAGACATATATATACAATACTGTATGAACAATCTTAAAAACCAATTTAAAAAAATATTTTAAGCTTTTACTTTAGAAATCAAAATAAAATAAAACGTATTTTTACTTTGGATATACCCATTTTTACAAGATTGTCAACATTCCATATATTGAACACATGCAGCAGTGATAAGTGGGTACGCCCCAAAATAAAACCAGTTTTAAATTAGGCCTCTTGCAATCTTGTTTTATATGTATATTTTCCTACTTCCTTTAAAAAGTAAATAAATAAATAAATAAATATTGTTGAATCCTGCAGTGGACGATTTTATTAAAGACGCAGGTCAAGGTATGTAGTCAATTCAAACCCATACATGCTTCTGAAAATAAGGAACCTATTTGAAATATACGAGTTTTTTCATTATAATATTTGGATATCCTACTAATGGTGTTCTTCTCTATGCCTGCTTGTCTAGTATTTTTCTTTGATAATGCCAAATAATATAAGGTAATAGATGTAAATATAAGTGATGAACTCATCAAGAAGATATTATTCAAAGTTTTAAATTTAAATGAAAAATAAATAATTCAAGGCCGCAAAACAAGTATCATCTGGGATTTCCCTTATCAGATATTAATAACTGCAGGCTGCCGCAGTGTTAGATCTGACGTCCAGCCTAACTCATATTACACACTGCGATAAAATAAATGGGGTAATATGCCACTTACGTTTCTGTGCCAAAAATATAAGAATCTTGGCACAATACAATATAAAAAAGGAAGTCTATTTAGTCCAATTTAACTCTATAGAGTTAATCCTATAGGAATACTATGAATTTTCGGTATAGATTTTTACATTTTGTTGTGGTGTATTTTAATTATGAACTAATATATTTTATGTTAATATATACGAATAGGACTTACCTATTAGAATTAATAAAAGGAAAAATCATTAAGATAATTTTAGAGCACTAGACAAATAGAGACATTATCTAATCCTAGATTTTTTATTTTTTCTTGTTTTTAAAAAGATTAAATGGTAAATATTTCACTTAAATCTTCACGTTCACACTTTAGTCAAAAACGTGTCACTTGTTATACGGAAATGTAAATTGCAAGCTGAATCTTTAATCGAATAAAAAAACCCACTTATCTTTGTCTTGATATTTTTGTACATTATAATATTAAAATTTTCAATACCAAAGGCGAGAAGTACACGAATATAGCTAAAGTTATCTAAATATATGTCAGAACCCATTATTAAAACAGATAAACAAGTCGCGTGTCGTTAATTACGCTGAGATTAGGGCCCTATTTACGTATGTTAGATAAAATATTAAACCTTAAATAATATTTAAATAAGTGGATACGTTAATGAATATGTATTGTATATTCCAAATAACTTAGATATACAAAATACAACACAATTCATTATTTTACTATTACGTCAACGATAAGGAAAATATGTGCGTGAGTTGTAATTTGTTTACTTTTTGAATATAATTTAGAACTAGTGATTCTTGTATAAACCCATCGAGGCATATAACAATAACAATGTACATAGATCATAACATTGCAAATATGAGTAAAAAAAGGGTAACTTTATAAAAATAATACATGTTTAATATCCCGGAAGTTGTTATTGAATAGATTGAATTTTAGTTAAAGTATTTTTTAAATGAAATAACATAAATCATTCGAAGTTTGTCTTCAAAAACCAGTTACATTTGGTACGCGGCAGAGCACTGACACTGCGCGTTTAGTATACATATGTTTAACAATTGATAAGGTCCAATGGTTAATATATTTGCAAGGCAGTCGACTATTATTAGGTGAGGAAGCGAGTGTTTAAGTGATATAGTTATTTAGTTTAGACGTCATTGATTGATAACGATAAGAAAAATACGGCGGCTCATACATTCTCATATTAAACACACCGGTCAGCTTCCGAACGTTGGACGTTTTTAGTCACGGTCGCCGGCGAGCGGTCGACACGCGATACTACAGCGAGCACTCACCGGCTTCTCATGTCTGTTCGGGAGACCTTCAGTCATTTTCTAAGATGTGATAAAATCGCCGCTCCTCGTGCGGTGACGGCTGACATCTGTAACATACCGGCGAGGTCATTGCGCGTCAATGGTAACAAGCGTCACTGGCGACTGGCGACTGGCGAACACTCACTTGTGGTTTGTTGGTAGCAGGCAAAGATTCATTAGGCTGTGGGATTTCCGCGGCAATTCAAGCGCGCATGTCGGCGATACGTCGGCGGAGCGCGATTATCACTAACTGAATGAGTTTCATAGAGTTCGGGCACTCGGTAGTGACGTGAGTGACGTCGGCGCCTCGCGCCCTCCGCCTCCGCCTCCATCCTCATGCCTTTCGGTGTGACGTTAGAGACCGCGTTCCGTTTTGCGTGTTTTATTTTATTTGTATTATTAAAAATTTGATAATATGTATATTCTACCTCATAATGGAACGTAATTAGGTGTATAAGTAAAAAAGGAATCGGAAGGCCAACTTCTTAAGTGTCCTTATACATTTTAATTAAATAACGGTATCAAAGGTTTTGGCGGAAAGTAGGGAAAGGAATTGTTGAAAGAGAATGGAGTGTCTTAACACTAAGTTCTCTGGTTCCTTCTGCCTACCCTGCTATATGCGGGTTACAGCGTGAAGTTAAAAAAAAAGGTATCAAAGCATAATATCATAATAAAAGAAAAAAAAAATTAAATTTTAAAATGAAAATGTACTTTAATTTTTTTTTTATTTTATTATATAATAAATTATGCGTAATGACCTATTTTTTGCAGATCATATATTTGTACAAGTGTTAGCTATTTACCTATTATTCATACACAACGTATTAAATACTGACAGTAATTAATTTCAAACATACAAAGTTATACCTACCCATTTATTTTCAATATCTGTATTGTATAAATACCATACTTATTAAAAGAAAATGTAATACTGAAATATTTATATATAATTGTTGTGCTCTATCGATATTGCAGGCATATACTAAAAGTAAATGTTTCACCATTCTAAAGTATTGCTCTGTTATTTTTGTAAGGCGCTTTTTTTAATTATTTAATTAGTTTATATTTTAAAAATCAAAATGTTGACACTATTTTTGCTAAGCACACTGTGATTTTAGGTTCGATTCCCGATTAGATAAAGAATTCAATATTAAAAATTATTTTTATTTCTACAATGTTGAAGAACGCATTGGTTTTTGGTGAAATTTATTAAACGAGTTATTTTTTGCACTTTTATGCTCTTCTTCCCCTGTCCTGCATAATATGGTAGAAATGAAAACATGAAAAACATTATTTAAGAAATCAATATAGGTGTACCTATATTTTAGTATGTACGTACGTGCGTTAGTTATAAAATCCATTTACCATTTTCTGTTCGTTTAGAAATTTTACGTAATGAGTGATGAATGTCGTTTTTTTAATTGGACAAAAAAGTAAAGAGTGAAAAATATAAGAATAAAATAATAATAAGGAGAAAATAAATAAGTACATTTTTTTTCTGGTAACCCAATGGAACTCAGCGCTGAAATAATCTTAATAATAAATACCTCAAGAATAGTGCTTAACTTTAATTTATTTCGTAATACTTTTTACTAAATTCAACCAACAATCTTCATCATCTCTCAAAAATCCCGCCGTCTTTTTCTCGCCTTTTGTTTTGTATCTCTCCTCACGTCCAGAAATAACAAAAATGGTTGATATTAATTTTAAATTATTAATCACAAAATATAAACATTCAACATTAGCTAACAAATTTATTATAACTAGTGTCTCCGTTTGTAACATTTACCGTGGGTAAAAAAAGTATTTGCACACCTAATTTATTTCATATTACAGATAAAAAAAAACAGAATTATTTTAGTTAATTATTACATTTAATAGCTTAATCAATATATATTTCGAATCGGTTAACAAAAATTATTAGAAAATAAAAATGAAAAAACGAGACAGTAAAGACATATATTTTAAAGTCAAGTTAGTATATTTACCCACGTAAATGTATGTACTTTTTTTACCCACTATATATTAAAACATTACGGTATTCATTACAAAGACTAACTTTAATAAATATAAAATATTAATATTCATAATTAATTTTAGGTCTTCAAAAATACAAGTCGTTTATATTTCATTACCGACATACCTATTTCATTTGTATTCATTCATTCATTCGTTGATAAACGATCAAAGTTGATAGCACATTAAATTATCGTGATATAGATATATCAACGAATACAAATATACGTATAAAGTACCTAATATTGTACGTGTTAAGTCTGTGTTCATTGGTTGGGTTTTACCACCCAGCAAGCAATATTTCACAAGTATTAACTTAGAATGGTTTTTATGTTTATCTGTAATATTTTAGTATTCATTGAGCCATCGTGGCGTAGTTGGTCAGAGTCTGACTGTAAACGTGGTGGGTTGTGGGTTCAATTTACACTGGAGGGGATGATTATATTTAATTTAGTTTTATTTCCATGTTCTTGTAAATCAATTCGCGGCATTGAATTCTTCCACTCAACATTCAAAGTCTCGGGTATGGGTGGAAAGAGGAGAACAGAGTATCTTGACACTAAGTTCTTTCAGTCTATTCGTGATAAAACGTGTAGGTGTAAAAAAACGTGTAGATGTAAATATATATTAATCTTTTTATTAACATTAGACATCAAAGTAGGAGGACTACGTCTGTTTTTTTAATTATTTACACGGGAACTGCATTGAACACCAGGCTAAAAATTATAAAAATCAAACACTTATTAAATTTATTGATTAAACACGTATTGATTATTCATTGTATATTAACATTTATTTACAGAACAAAACAAGCACATATCTATTGTCTTTCAAGTTAAGGTTGCAAGAAATATTTTTAATACCTAATAAAAAATTCGTAACACCATGTCTCCAGTCAATTACAGTAGCTTCAATAAAATATTGAAGATCTCTCACACCCACCTGTCTCAATTCATCACACACTTTTTATATTATAAGATTAATGCAATTCAATAATTATAACTTTTTTTCTCTCTTTATAACCGAACTATCTCCTTTGTGTGTTCTTTATACAACGTGACATTGGCAAGTGATATGTGCTCAACTGGCCCGCTCAAAGCCATTAATAAAGAATTATAATAATTATTACAAGATTTTTAAAAACGTTGTTTGTTTTAAATTTATTTTATATACAAACCTTGTCCTGCCAACAGCGATTCATTTTTGTTAAAAAACATATAAGTAAAAAATTAATCTATATATATTTTTCTAATATTTTAAACCTTAATAGTAAACTGATGAGAAAGAATAAATATAGGTATAAAACACCTTATAACTAACAGTCTTTGCTCTCCATAATGTTTTTCTTACATCAATATTCTTATACAACTATTTAAAATATTACCAAATTATTAGTAATTAATTTTAACACAAGCAAATAACAAATATTATTTTTCCAAATATACGAGTATAAATGAATAAAAGTCAATCTGTTATTCAGAAATACATTAACTATATAAATATTAAATATAATTAATTTTATTTGTATTCTAAAAACATAATTAAAAATCGTTAATATTACTTATTGTTTATTTATATTACCTTTTTTTATTTTATAACCACATTAAGCTAATCGTCATTAACGATAAACTCATTTACTGAATTTTATTTGTCTGATTCTAATAATTATTATGCGTAGCTTTCACTGCATCCCGCGCATAGCAGGGTAGGCGGAGGGAACTAGAGAACCTAGTATTAAAACACTCCGTTCTCTTTTCACAGTTCCGTACCCCACTTTCCGCAGAAATGAGGCATTGCGTGCTGAGTGGCGGAACTTAACGCCGCGCTTTGCCTAGTTACCAGAGCGGGGAAATGAACATACTAAATATTATTTAATATTTTCATACCCTGGAGTTGAAATCGAACCCGCAACCTGCCGCGTTTCCAGTCGCAAGGTTGTGCCTCTGCACCACGACAGGTAGACAGGATAGTTATTACTAGATTAAAAAAAAAATATTCATATAGTTTCCAAGGTACTACTGAGAAAATTATAAATAGAAAAAAGATCTATTCTTTTAATTTTCTATGTTATATGTATCGTAATATATTTACTTTTTCCTTTTTTATAGTCGAATTTACATGGTAGATTGACGGAGGAAAGTCTAGTAATTCTTTAGGTACTACAAATTATAAAATATTATATTCAGTGCAACTTACTACAATAAGTATAGATATAAAAAGCACTAAAGTGCAATTTTAATCTGCAACAGTCTACTTTACCAAACTAATTATCCGTTACGCTTCCGCCACAGCAAAGTCAATCAATGAAAATAAAACAATAAATAAAAATATTTTATTGTTGACTTCATTTCTCATTTATCGCATACTAGGAATTATATTATCACACTTGAAGACGCCGAAATATATCAGTAATTTTGATCAAGATAGGGAAATGGATTCTTAAAAATGTCTTATTTGCGCGTTTTGTATTATCAAATGATTCTAATTTAGAGTATGATTTCACTTTTTGTTATTCATATAAAATATAATAAAAGTTAGCTCTACTACCTCTATAGGTTAAAATAGACATACAAAAGAGCTGAATATTAATTCTGACATAATAACTTTGCTTGTAAATGTTTCTGTTGTTTGATTTTCCTCTTATTTTCCTCTTTCTCTGGTTCGCCCCATGGATTTTGGCATAATATCTTAGTATTTCTGCAACGATTGTAACACCATAGGTACTTCACCTACGTTATAACTGTCGTTGCAGAAATACTTAACATACTATTGTACCTATTAAAGTACTTTCGATAAATAAGCAAAATGACATTAAATCGCAGTTTATTTAAATATTTTTGCGAAATGTGTCCGGAACGGCTAAGAACCGTGTCCGGGGGTAATCGACGACATAGTGTCCGGGGCTAGCTGACCGTTATCATGAAACATTTTTAAACAAGGCACTCCAAGCGTACAAGAATTGTTATAAATACTATTATAATCTTTAAATGTAATAAGCACTGATGAAATTTGACAGGGGCGATGATTTTTTTTAGGCGGAAATAAAACATTCTCTCACGACTAATTTACTCAGCGTCCGCACCGCGATCAAACTACATCTGTTTCTACTCTAGAGAAGGTATCTTTACAGTACCTGCCCTTCCCCTACAGACATTTGGACCATGATTATATATTTTTACAGTTCTACGCTTCTTCCCGTCCAGCAGTGTAGGCAGAGAAAATAAGTGTAAACAAGACGGAGTCATTCGCTTCCTTCCGAATTTAAAACATTACGTGTTGGGTGGCGGAACTCTGCACCGCGCTTGCTCTTACCAGAGCGCTGAAATATATAATAGATAAATAAATCAACACAAAATTTGCATATTGCATTTTTTGTTAAAAAAAACTCGAACAATACATTTTTATACATTGGAGCTAATTACTTTAATGATTCTTCTTTAATGTGAATTGTGAATTGAAAAGTCTAAAGTGGGTTTTCTCATCTTTTCATTTTTATCACTTGTGGAGATACGTGATTGTAAAAAGAATATATAGAGCAATCGATTTTATTCAAATTGAATTCGTTATTTTCTCTTCCAAGTACTTACTTATAAAATCAAGAAATATATTTAAGAACTTTTTAAATATGCAATCGAAAAATATTTATGTCTTGTAAAACTAATTTTCTTCTCTATTTCAGGTTGACGTTTTATCTTCCACAGTAGGGTAGTGAGAACGAACTTACTCGTAGAGTAGTAACGTTTCATTCTCCGTTCTTTATCCGAATTCGAGACATTGTATATTGAATTTTGTCTTACCAGAGCGGGAAAATGGAAATAAATTAAATATAAAAATTCCTAACGGCTGTTGTCGCGCAGAGGCACAAGCGTGCGACTGTAAACGCGACAGGTTGTGGATTCGATTTCCACTCCAGGAAATGGAATTTTTCATTTCCTGGGTTTGGTAACAAGGCAAAGCGCGGCGAGTTTCGTCACCCAGCACGGAATGCCTCAATTCGGCGAAAAGTGGGGAACGAAGCGTCTTAACACTAGGTTCCCTCTGCCTACCCTGCTATATGCGAGATACAGTGTGAAGCTATGTATGTATGTGTAATTATTCCTTAGTTAATAGGTAATGATATCATGGTGCCATAGTAATGATATCGTGGAACCGCCACCTAACACGCCATGTCCGAGACGGAGTTAATAGAGGACGGAGCTACAAAAAGATTAATTTAATTGAAAGTTAAAATGTACTCCTTCATTCTAGATAATTTCTATATGCTATATCTTTTTATAATTGGTTTTACTTGTCTACACAAGTAAAACCAATTATAAAAATGAGAATTGATACGAAATTACAATTGTTATATTAAGTAATATAACTTGCTGATAGATATAAGTATTTTGATAGCTCTATATTACTGAATACTAAATATTCATTAAAGAAAAACTCTATTACATCTAATAAAGGTTTATTATATAATAATAATTTATTTATGTTGTTTCAAGTACTTTTTAATGAATTTATGTGAATAATAAAAATATTATCTTTACGAGTATATATCGTATTTTTATGCCTTAGTATGGAGAAACTAACAATAAATCATCCCATTCTTCATTTGTGCCCTTAGAGCTAATATATAAATGCATACAGCTTTACGCTGTATCCCGCATATAGCAGGATAGGCAGAGAGAACCTAGTGCTAAGAAACTCCGTTCCCCACTTTCCGCCGAATTGAGGGATTGCGTGCTGAGTGGCGGAGCTCAACGCCGCGCTTTGCCTTGTTACCAACCCAGGAAATGAGAAATTCCATTTCCTGAAGTGGGAATCGAACCCACAACTTGTATCGTTTACAGTCGCACGCTTGTGCCTCTGCGCCACGACAGGCCTTAGAGCTAATATTACACTTATTCGTAATAAGCCAAAAAAAAGCACTACTAACTAGTTAATCTTCTGTCAATCATGTTTAACTCGATAGCTGTGGCGAGGTAGATTGGAAGTCAGTATATTTAGGGAAGCCGATATATTTAAAGAGGCCGGTATATTTAAGAAAGTCAGTACATAGAGGAGAGCCGGTAGATATATGGATGACGGTATGCGATGTTAATTTTTTTTTGTAATTTTACTCTCAAATTGGCTACCTTTACTGGTATATAATATATAGTTTTTTGCAATCTCACTCCCATAATTTTTTCGATCTCGTATTTTTTGGTATTTCTGATCTGCTAATAAATCCGCCACTAATTTATTGTAATTTACAAAAGGTAAGCCGATGTGAGTTGTGAAGTCCCCTATATAGGAGGCTTCACTACTGCTCGATAGCCCGATCGACGGTGGCCCATAGGTGGTGGAGCTTTTTAAAGCTTTGGTCTTTTTAGGGATGCGTCATTAAATTACAGCGGCCATTTCGGGCTAACAATAATATTGATTATATTTTAATTACATTGCCATAGGACCTAAAGATGTGTTCCAAATTCCTTATTTTTATTAATTGTTATTCTCTTTAAATATTCTCTGACTTGATGATTGATAAGGATGCAAACACTCAGGTAAGTCCCCGAACAAATCACTTTTAAAGTAGGCAGTTCCAGTAATATGAATGACAAGCTTTTGCTGCTTCTTGACTATTATGATATAGATATGAGTATTATTTTTTTACTGTTACACACTGAGCAATTGATAGTTAGTAATTCCGATTTCTATTCAAAAATATTGAACATAACAGACTTTAAACCTGTATCATCTAAATTACAAGCAGACAAACCAACTTAGCTACGAGTCTACGAGCTTCAAAGCTAAGTAACATTCATGTTCACTCAATCATTTATTTAAGGTTGTGGTCACATATTTAACTTGTTTGAACAAATGTGTGTGAATTTCATTGCCTTTTTCTTGTAAATTTAATATTTTAATACATTTTGAAATTCTATTTAACTTTCGTGACAAGAGGATTGACTATATCAACTCGAGTCGACTATATTTGTATGTATCGGTCTACCATAAGTAGTGGTGATGCTGATGATTATGGTTTATCATCTCAGTCTATAACATTGTTCTAGCTGTTATGTATGTATCTCTTTAATTTACACACACAAACAAACATTAAACAGATAAAATCAATAATGTATGATACTTATCTTAAATATATAATCACGTAATAATTGTTAATTGGCTAAAATAATTAACATTTATACCTCATTATCAAGATAATTAAATAAAGAAGCAAGTAACATACATGTTCACACAATTTTTTTATATTTTGATGTTGTGTTCGCACAATGAATTTTCGTCCTGTACTGTCTGTCTGTTTGTTCCAGTTAGTTTCTTGAACAGCTGGACCGATTTTGACGGGACTTTTACGGGCAGGTAGCTGATGTATTTAGGAACAACTTAGGCTACTTTATATCCCTACTAATATTATAAATTTGAATGTGAGTTTGTTTGTTACGCTTTCACGCCAAAATCACTCAACCGATTATTATGAAACAAATTTGACTTATTCTTAGAGATAGTCAAAAGGACACACGATGCTTTTTATATGAAAAAATATTTAAAAAAACATGAGAGGTGTCAAGGGACATCCGGATGGAACGAAGTTCCTTTCGATTAATTAGTGAAGGAATTGTAATAAAATATTATTTGTTTTTAGTTATAAAAAACCTGTCCACACTCAACAAAAATAATCAAGTTCAATGCGAAATAGAAAGACGAAACGAAAATAACTGGCTTGCTTTCTAAGAGAGAAAAAATATGCAGGAAGGGAGACAGAAACACGCACACGTCGCACGGCTTACAACTATTGCAAAAAGTTTCGTTACAACTTTTGGTCTCAATTTTTTCCGTCAAGCCCCCTTTCACAACACGCGATAAGGAATTTCGTTCCAAAAATTACCAGACATGATTATTTATCAAAAAAATGGAAAATTTAAATACTTTATGTAGTGTATTAGTTATGTGTACGAGTGCATAATCATAAATAATAATAAATACTCTTTATTACACACCAGATACAAAATAAAAACATTTTAATATTTATAATATAGTACAATGGGCGACCTTATCGCTAAGAGAGGATCGCTCTCTTAGCGATAAGGTCGCCCATCTTCCATGTTAGGTAGAGGAGAGAATCTCAACCTGGCAGTTAAGAATAAATGGTTGAATAAGCTACACGCATTTTATTTTGAATACATCAAAGCCTTCAAATTAACGCATATACGCGCTACACACTACAGTATGTACTATGAACTGACATTAACCACGCGAGCGAAGTCGCGGGAAACACCTTGTAAATCATATTGACCTTAGGATGTTACGATTAGAATGGCCGCCAATTCGAGACATTTATTAAACACACCTTGAGATTATTGGAAATGATTTCGCGATAAAAACTAAATCTGAAACATATTACTTGATAAGATATGTACATACAATTTATGTATTACGTGTATGTATTTTGCAGTGCCGCATTTTCCACGAAAATAATGCAATCAAAGCTGCTATAGATAAAAGATGGTAGGTAAAGGACTGAAAAATGATTACAAAATATCTACTTCTACTTCTTTTGTAACGCCTGTCGTTGCGCAAAGGCACAAGCGTGCGACTGTAAAAGCGACAGCTTGTGGGTTCGATTCCCATTTCTCCAGGAAATGGAAATTTTCATTTCCTGGGTTCGGTAACAAGGTAAAGCGAGGCGCCGAGTTCCGCCACTCAGCACGCAATGCTTTAATTCGGCGGAAAGTGGGGGACGGAGTGTCTTAACACTACATCTTTTTTTTCTACGTTTCTTTTTTCTTTTAGAAACTTTTCATACATTTTAATTTAATTTTACAATATTATCATTATAAAATTGATATAATACGTTAAAGAAAATTTTGTGAAATTACCATTGATAAATTTCATAGAAAATCTTCAGACGGCCAATATTTTTGTAATAAGTGCCTAACATTAATAAAATAAATATTATACATATTGCCATGCGTTTGACATATAGTTTTGTATAGAGTGACATACATGTTGCTAAAACAACGCGAATTTTACGCTGTTTACGGTTACGATGTGGGTAATTAAGAAATCGCATTTAAGAATAGTGATATTCCGAAAAATATTACCTATCATCAAAATAGATCAAAAGCTCTGCCGTTGCCGTCTTAAAAAATTAGGCGACACATTTCTATGTTTTCTTTATGAGATTTATATAGTCACTTTTGTATCACAAAATAAGTTTCTCGTCTCATATTTAATAAAAAGATTTTATATTGTTCTATGTATACAAATTATAATCAGCTATTGTCTTTTGTATCTACTATTAATAATTCTGATATTATAATCGTTTATTTCCCTATATCTCATTTACATTTTTCTAAAGACATTATCTTTGCACAGTGAACCTTTTATTAAAGTAAAATATTTTTACATACATATATTAAATTAAATAATAACAAAATAACATATAGTAGGGAAGGTAAAGAGGGGATTTTGTGCGCTACTTAAGCCCGTCAGAAAATAATATTGGAAGAAACCTCGTACCCTGTCATATACCCCTACCATATATGAACCCTTAATGGGGGTGTTCACTGAATAGGCCCGTTAAAATTAATAATAAAAAATGATCCACAGAAATACCCGAGCGCGTCAGATTAAGAGAACGTAAGTACATGTAAAACAGTATATATTTCAAAATTTTGACAATTTGAGAGGGGCATAAGGGAATGGGAGAGTCACAAATAAAAAACAAAAAAACGTTGCCTTGAAATACGGCCGACCGCGATTTATTGGTTTATAGCGCGATTATTTGATTTTTTTTTTTATAAGGAAATCTTTTAAGGATTACAGAGAAAATATAATTTGACGTTTTTCATAGAGCAATGTAGCTAAAACCATAGAGTGTGGAGCGTATAGCTGCTGAAAACTGTGTATTTTCAATTCATAAAATACTTTAGATTCAGGTACGATTTCTTTTTAATATTGTAATATAAAATAAATATAACTAATATTTTAATAAAAAAAAGGAAACCACCTTCAAATAAAATGAACTGAAAAGTATTATTATAATGAATAACTTAGTCTCTCACTCACTCGTCAGATCTTAACTAAATTTAAATGGGACTATATTAGAAGCCCTAGCTATAATATAAAAGAAGAATCATCAAACTCGGTTTTCTTAGTAACATACATGTCTTAACACATTTTTTACATTTTTGAAGGTTTGTACATGCTCTCCTCCCCATTAAAATGGAAAACTTAACATAAGCTTTTTTATGTTTTAGGACCTAATCTTCACAATACAATAATTCTCCATGACGCTTTAGTAGCTGCAAATTTAGCATTCCTTTTTTTAGGGAGGAAATCCTTACGGATATCTGCCTAAACGGGGACTCAGGACGGGTTATGTAGGAGTCCAGGCCGAATATAAAATCTCACAGTGCTCCTCCTAAACCGCCATTGGCTAAGGCCCAAGCGTACACCCGAATCATCCGTAAAATCTCGACGACAAATTTGGCATCCCTGCCTTCCCTACTAATATGACAATGCATCCAAGGCATACGAGTAGTTGACTGTTGACAGCAATTCTACACGCTCTATAATTTTATGTTAATTTTATGAATGCCTTAAATAGAAGACAATAGATAAAACGAAAATAAATTATATGCTGATAACTTGTATACACCATTTATTGGATTTTAGTGCATTATGTGCACGATTTCTATATACGTTATCTTAAAATCAAATAAGTTACTAATAATTACTTTAATCTTTTTAGCCGAATTTAAAACAATGAGAAATTTTTATTTGTCGGAATATTTGATATTTCTTGTTTACATGTATTTTCCCTTTCTATATTTTCATTTACTCAAAGATGCCTAAATTAATTTGTAGTGGCCTACTTTATTTTTTTTAAAGTTAAATATATGATATACGACTTATTGAGAACCAACTGTTAATGAATATTATTATAAAACAAAATAGAAGTATTGTATTTATTAGTTTATGAATGTTTTGAATATGTATTTTCATTGTATTTATTATTTTCAGAACCTAACAGAGCTTCTTTCATTTCATCATCTGCATAAAAATCAGTGTACTTAATGTGCTTACTATTTACTTCTAATAAACCGATTGTCTAGTCTACGAAATGATTGATTGAATTTGACTTGGTAAAACGATAAATTAAATTGTTTAATAGCGGTTTTGAAGAATTATATAAGTATATGTAGCTAAATAGTGATAAATATCAAGATAATTATAATTAAATTATAGTAATAGACGATTATGTGAATAATTCCATTGAGTTTTCTTGTAAAAATAATATTTTAATTCATATTAACTTTTATGATAAATGAATTTATGGCTTGAACTTTATGATATGCCATTTAGTTTCAGTTACAATAAACAACGACGATGCTGATGAGGACATATTATCATATCCTACCATATTACCATTATATGATTAGTTTTAAAGTGAAAACTTCTTTAGTGGCGTTGTGCCCTTTTTGTAATAGGTAAAAATTGTTAAGCTTGCGTCAAAACACGTGACCCTGCTCGAAAAGTTGTAAGATGTTGTACGGGGTATACCGTACAAGTTAGCTTGATCTTTTTGACAAACGCGCTAGTGATGGGAAACAAAAAATATCGATACGATAATAGGATGGAATGCGTAATTCAAATTAAAATTAAATTTTTTTACCTTATTTTTCTAAAAAGAGTTATATCAGCTAAAGAGACCCCGACTAATAGCCAAAGGGACCTCAACCAAAAGGAGCCCCGTTCTTAACAATAACTTAACAATGATCTTTAATAATGATTTTTTGTAATCGATATTTGTAACAGTTACTATCTGTTTTCGTGTCCCATCCGTCCGACCGATGTAACATTGTACAAGCGTCTATTATTTACTGTTTTAGTATTTAAATTTTACTTTGAATCTTTGGGACGTTTGGGGTTATACATATAACCTATATAGAAATTTTCACAATGTCATTTCAAATTGTCATTACAAAAATAATTTTGTAATTCGACATAAGTCGATCAGAAAAGTTATTTACATCTGTCAAAACGATCCAGCTACTACTTATTTTTTTTTTTTTTGTTTAATGGCCTGATTTTGCGATGACAGGAGCAAAATAATCTGCCAGTGTCACGTATAGTAAACAAAGCACGAATGAGATATGGCAGTAAAAAAAAGCTAGTGTAATATTTCTTAAGTGTCAAAATTTTAATGTAACTAGAGACTGTTTACGGTTTACTTTAGCAACGGATATGTCATTTTACATAAAAGTGAATGTCAAACCAATAATAATGTGTGTAATATTTCTTTTATTAATATAATCTATTAATAAGTATTACATACATTATTATAAATAACGTTTTCTGCACTTTTACTCCATATAAGCTTTAACTGTGCCAAATTACACACTCTTTCATCCTCACCATTATTGTAAAACGGTACGCTAAGTTTCCCTTCAGTATTTCTTCACGTATAAATTATCATATTTGTGTAGAATAGCACAATAAATAAATATTGTATTTTACCTCATAAACGATGGTACTTTTATAATAAAAGCAACTCGATCAAAATTATGCCATAACTATTCCAAAATATCAGAAATAGACAACGTTAATATTCAAGTTTTCACTTCTGCCGGTACTCCCGGAGTGAAATGCATTGTATTTCCTTTTACAGTTATTCATGTAATAAATATTACTTAATTATTCCTTCATATATTACGTTCTATTTTTTTTTACTTTAAAAACATAAAACGCATATTCATAAAAATCATATTTTTGTGTGATCTCTTCGGCGGATAAAATCAGTGTTGTATGATACTTATCTGAAATATATATCTAAATAAGTACCTACCTCCTTATTAAGATAAACGAATATTGTGTTATCATATGCATATGCGTGCGCAATGTTGTGTAATAAAAGTTGAGCAACTTTTGCTAACGAGCCTTTCCCTGATGTCTTACAGTTTAGCTATTTAACTATTATTCTGTATCAGATTTAGGAGTAAACACATCAATTATACCTTATATGACTCCATAGGGGGCCAACCTTTTGTTTGGTGGTAGGAGGTTCGTCCTCCGTCTGGCTCGCGACCACTATCATGTCAAAGACGAACCGCCAAATATCTTATGATGTGTTCCGGTTCGATGGCATGTAAGCCAGGTTTTCCCCTATCCCACCCCATCCTTTCCCCAGAATGTGGTTGTTCCGATAGCGAACTACTGCATTATCCTCCCCTTCCATCTGTATCGTCTAGGTATTCAAGGCATTTATAACACCTCTGGTGTTGTAGATGTCTATGGGCGAAGGTATCCACTTACCATCAGGTGGTCCTTCTGCTCGTTTGCCATCCGTTATCTATAAAAAAAAAAAAAAAACCTGTCCTAGACATTTTTGCTACAAAATATAAAATAATAAAGCTTTAGTGAAATCAATCCAGAAACCTCGGCGATTAACAATAATTATGATTTTTTGAACCCTAACTTCCCTTTGAATCATTTTCTTTTGAATCTTTGTCCAAGAAATTATGTACAAATAGAATGTTGTATTACTAATGACTGTTTTTAATGTATATATCGATTATTGAAAACGATTATTTTTAAGTATATTATTATTTTGCTACTTATTACTTGTTTTTTATTTTTCATGTTCAAGTATAATTCGTATAGTGTGGGTTAAGTTTACTAAGAGAATTCCGTTGTCAGTTTTCCGGTCATTTTAAGGATAATAATCTTAGCCGACTTTACATGCGAATATTGATGCTAGTTGCACTGTGAACAAAAGACAATTACGAAATAAGCAACGAGAGACGAAATAAGAACGCACGTCGCAAAAAAATATTATGTTTTATTAAGCTTATGTATTTCTAGTGAATTATCCATTATAGTTATGAAATATATTGGTTTTCTGCATTTCATCTACAAATATTAAGAATGTCGAATTTCATACTTCTCCGATAATTTCAGTAAACGGGGTGACAAAAATCCTTTTACGTATTATTCATATAATTTATCAATTATTATGAAATCAAAATAAGCTTACATACATTTTGCGTATGAAAACTTTTTTCCTCTAATTAAATATATTCGGTGTCTAGTATGAACTAAATCGCAAAATATAATATATTTCGGCTTATTCGAAACACGGCGTCTGAATTCATACGAAAATCTGAGCTTAAATTAAATTAGGGGAAAAATTACCGATGACAAAAGTATATATCTACGTAGTTTCATACCTGTAAAATATTGACTACAGACATGATAATAATTTGTGATCTATAACGGTACCAAAAATGGCCATGACTAGTACCTGGAAAAGAAAGAAAAACACTTTACAACCACATATACCTATTATTTAAAGATTATTCGTTAGGTGGTAGGAGGTTCTCCTCCGACTGGCTCGCGACCACTATCATGTCAAAGACGAACCGCCAAATATCTAATGATGTGTTCCGGTTCGATGGCATGTAAGCCAGATTTTCCCCTTTCCCACCCATCCTTTCCCCAAAATGTGGTGGTTCTGATAGTGGACTACTACATTGTCCCTCTTCCATCAGTATCCTCTAGGTTGGCAACGCATCTACAAC
>JAKGSA010000525.1:148417-197830 GCA_033558755.1 Philaethria dido
TTTCCCACCCATCCTTTCCCCAAAATGTGGTGGTTCTGATAGTGGACTACTACATTGTCCCCCCTTCCATCAGTATCCTCTAGGTTGGCAACGCATCTACAACATCTCTGGTGTTGTAGATGTCTATGGGCGAAGGTAACCACTTACCATCAGGTGGTCCTTTTGCTCGTTTGCCGTCCGTTATCAATAAAAAAAAAAAAAAATATTAATAAACAATGGAATTTCAATGTTCACATGAATCATAATTTCGTCATTTTTCTTCTAATACAAATATGTAAATTGATTATTAGACATGCTATTTTCCTTTTATCACACGAATCAATTGATATGATATATTGACATTATTATAATTTGATTAAATATATTACTTGACTTTGAAAAAGTTCATGCCAGATTTTATTATTAACTAGCTAACTAATTGTAGCCGGCGGGTGTTGCTACGCCAACAACTAAAATAAATTTAAGAAATTTTTTGAGTTCATCGATGACGTACAGACAAACATTCATTTTTAAATATAAAGATGAATTGTAGCCTGCGCGGTAGGAGTAGTACTCGAAGCATTGTTAATTTTCAGTGTATCTATACAAACCACATCACAAGCATATTATAGCTATCAAAATTAGTTCAACCACTAAAAAGTGATACGACATCACACATAAAATAATACACTCGAATTGAGAACCTCCTTTTTTAAGTTGGTTAAAAACAATAAAATTACTACGAATAAAGTATACAAATCAAATTGAATGGATATTTCTTCTAATCCTTTGATACGTTAATTAGATATTTGTATCTATTCAATAATTTTACTGATAACTAACATAGTCTTCTACTTCTTTATATTAATTTTATACGAACTAGTTTTCATTCAATATGTATGTAGGCGCGAAAATTAAGTCGATGTTTACGAATTACTCAACTGTTAGTTTTTAAGAATTCTAAAGAAAGGGTGGATCAAAATCCTTTTTTATTTTTCGAACGATAATAAAGAACCATGGAATGGAGGTTTTATAATGAATGGAGGTTTTATGTTATAAAAATTACATAGTTTAAATGTGATCTTTGTTTATTCTAATACTTCTGCGACAGATAGCGATAATTTTCATAGACGGAACTGATAAGTGTTACTTGAAATAGCTTGCTTGCATTTCCTCTCAAATAGACAAAACTGTAGGTGTTACAGTGACACTAATCAGAAATTAGTGTAGAAGCATCCAAAATTATTCAATTCTCCCAAGTCCTATACTGATCTGGTGCCGGGATATAATGCCGATATAAATGTTATGTGGGCAATTAGTAAATTACATTACACACTAATTAAAAATATACTTGACATTATAAAAGTTTTCCACAATCAAAAAAGCAGTAAAAGCAGAGTAGAGCAGTAAGAGTAGAGAAGAGAAACATTTTCCAATTAAAAAAAAATTGCAGCAGTATTGTTTAATTACAGCTACGTCTCAGATCAGTTGCTGTATTTTATATAATTTGAAATAGAACGGGAATTACCCGCGATAGTAACAATTTTTTACAGATATAGTTGAAAATTGTTTTAACGCGTTCACGGTTTTAAGATACGCCTGAATATCTCCCAAACGCGAAGCCTTCTGTATCGGAAGGCCATAGGCGGTAGGCCATGCCGCCTCACGCCGCCTGTGATCCATACCAGAAATATATTTTTTTATTTTATTTATTTTTATTACAATTGGGAAAACAAACAACATTTACAATACATCAAATTAACACACAATTAACATAACATAGGCCAATAAAGTTTCCACTTATACATAAAGCGTGGAGTGAATAATAAAAATAAATGAATAATAAATATTAGGCTAATACTAAAATAATGTAAATTCTAATAAAAGGCTAACTTATTTTAATTACAATATTTCATATAAAAAAAAAACAAAAGAAATTTGAGGAAAAAGAGCAGTATTTGTACATTTTAAGAAGTAAAAAAGCGGCCAGCGCTATTTAAACTCATTGAATATCTTAGAAACAAAAAGTAGTCATTTCGTAAGAAAATGTTTATTTAAAGAAATAAATTTAAAGTGGTATGTAATTTTAACTGCCTTTATTGGTTGATTGATAATTTTAGCAACTATAACTATTTTTCTTTGTTCTATTATCACTTTGTGAGTTGAGTCACTACGCATGTCTAATCATGTACAAAGTTTTGGTAGGTTATGATCGACCTTACTTATTATTTCGTCATAATGAAAAAATATTATTATTGTGTATTTTAAAGGGGAATAAATAGGTTTTTGAAGGGTCGGCAACGCGTAAGTGATGCCCCTGGTGTTGCAAGCGTCCATAGGCCACGGTAACCACTTACCATCAGGTGGGCCGTGTGCCTTGTTGCCACCGTCGTGGTATAAAAAAAAAAAAAAGTATGTGAAGTATGGAATTATAGCTCATTTCGTAGAGTAGATGCCTGATATGATAGCAAATTATTTAAAGAAAACTGAAAGGTTAAACTTTGTACGTTAGATTAGTATCTAAGACAGTACTTGTAGTTTGGAGGTAGCTCTTTCGTGCTGTAGGGATGATATTTATAGGCTTTGATTTCTTTTAATTGAATTAAACGAGAACGCATTCGATTCTTAAATTGATATTCTGAATGAAAATATAAAGAAGAAGAAATTTCTAATAATTTAGTTTTTTAATATAATATTTAAGAAAATTAAAAAAATATAAAGCTGGTAAAAAACATATTAGGATAGCCCCAGCATGTGCTTGATATTAAAACGTAGCTTAAAAAATGTCAAGATGTCATTATTCTAATAAAATTGTTTTTTTATCAATTACAATTTACAATTGAAAATAAAGAAGTTAAGATTTAACACACAATTTAATGCAAAGCTCACCATGCCGGTTGGAATCTATATATAATTTTTATATTAAAATCTGTTTAGAATCCATTAATAGTAAGAAAAGGCAAATTATTATTTTGTATAAATATTAAATCGAATACAAAATATGGTGATTATAATTTGATTTTTTCAGATTCAATAATAAAAAATAACAACAGAAATATGGAAAATGTTTATATATTTGTGTACTAATTCTTATCGACTATAGTATGTAAACGTTAAACTGTATATAAATCCTTTATCATTTATCATCCTTTATTGTATTGTTATATAGCTGGGTTATATAGTGCGTGACCTTACCTGCGTTGTCTTATCAGACGGGGGAAACACCTATTTATAAGGAAATTAATAACTTTAGTAAATGACCGGGGAATCATTTTAATTCATACAAATAACAAATTCAAATTATTTAAAATAATTCAATTGTAACATTGTAATTACAAAGAACTGAAAATAAAGTACAATTTAATTATAAGAAATACCTTAAGTATGGTGCTTAACTTTCTTTTTATCGTAATTTTTCTTACTAAATTCAACCAACCATCTTCACCATATTTAAAAAATCCGCCGTCCTTTTCCCGCCTTTTTTTTATTCTCCTTCCCTTCACGTTGAGAAATAATAAAAATGGCTGACGTATTAATTAATAAAAAATAATTATTAAACTTTAGCCAATAAATTTAATACAATTACTTTACGCAAGTATTTTATAATTAAAGGCGTATATTCATTACAGTATTTATTACATCTAACAATTAGAAAATATGAAAAAGATCTTTTACAATAAATACAATTTGTGCAATTGATTGCTACTTAAGACTTTAAATAGAAATTGTTAGGTTTGGCGATTTTCCGTCTACGAAAATGTCTGCCATGCTAAAAACCTACATATGTGAAACTCGTAAGGACAGAATTATTTTTATAAGTAAAGGCTGAAATACTGTTTCTTCCCGTTTTAGAAAGCATTTTGAGAAAATTCTTAGTACTCTCTCACCTTCTCCAATGGGCCTACAAGCCAAAATCCAGCTTTCTATGGCCAATAGTTTCGCCTGTAAGTCACTTCCAGTCGCTCAGTCAACTAAAGCCTTTACATACTACCTGTTACCCACGGCTTCGCTCGCGTGGTCAATGGCAGTCCATACTATAGTATATAGTTTGTGCGTTAAATTTGGAGTTGCTAGATTAGAATTATTATTTTTTTTTAGTAACAAATATCCTATGTCCTTTTTAATACCTATAAGAACAAGAGTACATAGTTTCATGATAATCGGTTGAGTAGTTTTGGCGTGAAAGCGTAACAAACAAACTTACATACACATTTATAATATTAGTAGGAATGTATGCAATCAGTGCAACGATTTATATAAATCTATTGACAAACCTTCTAGGAAGCACCTTATCAATCGAAGAACTCACATTAAATTGATGAGTGCAATCATTTATCAAAGATAATAAGTTTCCATAGCACGACTAATGCGACTTCGGTCTTTATTTTCATGTGCCAATCTAAAAGATCTATTTTTTTTCGTTATCATAATTTGTGCGATTACAATAGATGATATCTTTAATAAATACTTTTATAATTTGCCGATTTTTTTAAAAAAAATCTTTTTGAATAAATAATAATATATCTATTTAAATGCCATTTTTAACTATTTTGCTTCTAATACAAGCAATGATATTTATGTTATAGCGTCATACAATTAGCTTCTATTTTGGGAATCCTCGTTAACACGTGAATGAAAAATTTGCACCTCTTTTTACGTAAAGACCAAACTACCTAAGTTTATAAGAAAGGAATACACCAATATTTTTAAAAATAAATATTACACGCATACTACAAAACTCATAGTACTAGTACCAGTGTACTTTACTTTAACATGACATATTCTTTACATATATTCAACAAAAATTTTACGCATCAATAGTTTTCTTTTTTTTTTTTATTTTTTTTTTTTTTTTTTTTATAATGGATGGCAAACGAGCAGAAGGACTACCTGATGGTAAGTGGTACCTTCACCCATGAACATCTACGACACCAGAGATGTTGTAGATGCGTTGCCAACCTAGAGAATATAGATGGATGGGGAGGACAATGTATGTAGTCCGCTATCGGAACCACCACATTTTGGGGAAAGGATGGGTGGGAAAGGGGAAAACCTGGCTTACATGCCATCGAACCGGAACACATCATAAGATATTTGGCGGTTCGTCTTTGACATGATAGTGGTCGCGAGCCAGATGGAGGACGAACCTCCTACCACCAAAGTAAAATGTATTATATCTTTTAAAATGTATTATATTCGTTTCTTTAAAATGTATTATATTTCAAGCCTCGCATTTATGAAGGGAATAGCTACTGTTAAGATACTCTGTTTTCCACGTTCCCTTTTATATTATGATCATTAAAAAAATATTATTTTACGTATATACACGCCATATAAATTATTATTATAATAATGCCTGTCGTGGCGCAGAGGCACAAGCGTGCGACAGTAAACGTGACAGGTTGTGGGTTCGATTCCCACTCCAGGAAATAGAATTTTTCATTTCCTGGGTTTGGTAACAAGGCAAAGCGCGGCGTTTAGTTCCGCCACTCACCACGCAATGCCTCAATCCGGCGGAAAGTGGGAAACGGAGTGTCTTAACACAAGGTCCCCTCTGTCTACCTTGCTATATGCGGAATACAGCGTGAAGCTATGTATGTATGTATGTAATATAAATAGGTACAACGGAACCTCTAACAAACACTCTATTTGTTGCTATCCGTGCAAATTCGAGACATTGTGTTTTAAGTGGCGGTACTTATCGCCATACTTTCCCTTTCTAGAATTGGAAAATTATTGCAATTTAAATATAATCTGTCCCTTAAGTGAGAATCGAACCTGTAATCATTTATTACTATCAAATTAGTTAATCTTTGCTTTCACAATTGACGTTGAACTTTTAAGCTAGTGTAAACATATTTGCTGCGGAATTCTAAAATAATTATCAGTAAATCAATTTTTATTAATTTTCTTATCAAATAATTGTTTGTGATAGCCAAAACGTCATTTTCTAAACTGCGAAGTATTAATCACGTATAGATATATGAAGATAATCGTTTTATATATAAAGTACGTCTGAACAAGCCCTTTATTCATTAGCAATTTTTGTAGTGGTATTATTACCATATATGCAATAGTGACTGTTAAGTGATAATCATATTAATCATGAAAGGTATAGTACATTATGATTTTAAACTACTACACAAACATATTTATCAAGTAAAGTGCGGTAAAATAATAATTTTTTAAATAATATTTTATTTTGTATTTCGTTTTGTGCCTATCATTAGGGCTTGTGATGGTTTTGTGACAGTTAAAAGTTTTTGAAATCCGAACACGAGTCTCTTCTACAATTTATTAAATTGATCTTAAAAATAATATACTACCATTAAGTGTAAGATTTCCTTCAAAAGCGTGAAATTTTAAAACATTTTACTAACAATCATTTCATTATGTGATTTGAATTTGTTCTCGTCAAAGATTACCGAGTGAACCCCCATTTCAACATTTCTTACCGATTCTTTGTTAATATCATTCAAATTGATTTGTTACAGTTATAGTGTTTATGACAATTATAAATTTAGATTTCTCATTTAAATTTGTCACTGTAAGGGCCTGTCGTAATTCATTTAATCTCAATAAAGTTATTGGGCAACAAGATCTGCATGTATAATACCCTAGCTGTGCTTCCATATAAACTCTATATACAAAATAATAACTAATGATCTACAACCAAGCCCCCTCTCGTTTTCAATTACAGATTCTTTGTCCACTTCTTCAATTCGTTTTTTACCATAAACTAATAAATTTCAGTAAGGCTTCCACGAATAACCTACAAAATTTGTGAAAATACTTATATTTATATAATATTTATTTTAAATCAACTATTTAATTTATTTTTTTACAGTCGCTGCCATTTTATTGGTGTGCGCATTCGTCCACGGAAATAATATAGAATTAAATGAAGTCGGGTGTCCAAGAGACTACAACATAGAAAAACTTTACCCTCATGAAAGTTGCAACAAATATTATCAATGTACTCACGGACAGCTAATTGAACGGATTTGTTTCATGGAACTTCAATATAACGTTGACACACAACAATGTGATTGGCCTAATAACATTGACTGTGGCAACAGGATTATTCCTGATGCAAACGGAGTTGATAATGGTAGTGGGAACGGTAGCGGTAACGGAGACAACATTGGTAACAACAATGAAAACAGTAATAACGGTAACGGTATTGGTAGTGGAGTAAACGGAAATGCAGGCAACAATGGATGTAATTGTAATTGCAATTGCCCTGATCCCAATGAAAATGGCAATGGAGATGGCAATGATAACGGCAATGGTGGCGGAGACAATGGTGATGGAGACTGTAACAACGGTAATGGAAATGGAGATAACGGTAATGGAAATGGTGACAACGGTGATGGAAACGGAGGAAACGATGGCTCCTGCAATTGTAATCCTGGAGAAGCACCTTTGATATGTAGTAGGCCTGGATCTGAGGGTGAACTTGTAGCTCACGAAAAGTGCAACAAATTCTATAAATGTTCTCATGGAATCCCTGTTCCGCAAGTATGTTATGGTATACTCCTGTATAATCCTTATAAAGAGATATGCGATTGGCCTCAAAATGTGGACTGCGGTGATAGGATTATTCCCGATCCCAACGAAGGTGACAATGATGGCAACGGTGGTGAGGGCAATGGTGATGGAAATGGTGACAGCGGTAATGGAAATGGTGACAACGGTGATGGAAATGGAGGAAACGATGGCTCCTGCAATTGTAATCCTGGAGAAGCACCTTCCATATGTAGTAGACCTGGATCTGAAGGTGAGCTCGTAGCCCATGAAAAATGCAACAAATTCTATAAATGTTCTCACGGAATACCTGTTCCGCAAGTCTGTTATGGTATACTTCTGTACAATCCTTATAAAGGGGTATGCGATTGGCCACAAAATGTAGACTGTGGTGATAGGATTATTCCCGATCCCAACGAAGGTGACAACGATGGCAATGGCGGTGAGGGCAATGGTGATGGAAATGGTGACGGCGGTAATGGAAACGGTGACAACGGTGATGGAAATGGTGGTGGTGACTGTGACAATACTAGTAATGAAGGTGATAGTAATGGTAATGGAAACGGTAGCGAAAACAGTTCCAATGAAGAGAATATTGAAGAAAATGGCAACGGAAATAATAATGGTACATGTTATTGCGACCCTGCAGAAGCAATTCCAATTTGTAAGCAACACGGATCCGACGGAATTCATGTCGCCCATGAACACTGCACCAAATATTACAGATGTTTCTTTGGTGAAGCTATACCACAGCGATGTCCTAAAGGATTACATTTTAATCCTTACCTTTCTGTCTGCGACTGGCCGAGGGACGTTAATTGTGCTGATAGAATAATTCCAGAAGACGACAGTGAAGAAGATGACAGCGAAGAGGATGTTAAAATAATTATATGCAATTGTAATCCCGAAGAAGCTCCACTGATTTGTGCCCGAAATAACTCCAATAGCATTTTAGTTGCAAATGAATATTGTAACCAATACTATATTTGTGATAACGGAGTACCAGTTGTTCAAAAGTGTTCTGGAAATTTACTTTATAATCCTCATAAAGAAGTGTGTGACTGGCCACAAGATGTAGATTGTGGTGACAGAGTTATTCCAGACCCACAGGAAATTGACAACGGCGGTAATGAAAGTTCCACTGAAAATATTATTAATCGTCCATGCAATTGTGACCCCGATCAAGCTGAAGCTATTTGCGCTGCAGAAAATTCTGAAAGTGTTCTGATAGCCCATGAAATATGCAACAAATATTACATATGTAATTATGGTTTACCGGTTGCTCAAACTTGTCAAGGCAATCTCCTTTATAATCCTTATAAAGAATATTGTGACTGGTCGGCAAACGTAGATTGTGGTAATAGATTGAAACCGGGACAAAATAACACTGACGACAGCTGCAATTGTAATCCCAGTGAAGCTCCCTCAATATGCGCCCAAGAAAACTCAGCTGGTGTTGTGATTGCTCATGAAAACTGTCATCAATATTACAAATGCTTTAACTACAGACCAATGGTCCTATCATGCTTCAATTCCTGGCTGTTTAACCCATACACGAAGGTATGTGAGAGTCCTGAAAGTGTCAACTGTGGTCACAGACATCGCATAAGTAATGAAAACTAAGATAACAGAGTGTAAATAGGTTATTTTGTAGCCTTCATACATTCTGTTAAATAATAAGGTTTTTTGGAAATTATAACTAGACAAACTCAATACAACAATTGTAATGTTATTTATACTTAATAGAAGTTATAGAAATATATGTTAATTTATTAATGCATAGATATAGAAAAGCACCGGGGGTCGATCAATTATAAAGTTCGATGGTTATTAAAATATTTTATTGTAAATAAATACTTTTGTGTTTATAAATTCTAACGGAATGAAAAAAATTATTTGATTTAATTACAAAAACGAAGATCGACTCTAGTCAAATTGGCTTTTATAAAAATATATTTTGTACTTTTTGAAATAAAAATCATACGCATCTAATAGTCTACTTTTATTTTCTATACTCTTTTTTAATTATTGGACAACAGCAAAACTAAAGACACTCTTCGGGTTCTCTCTGCTTAGCAAGTACTTGTGAGACCGAACCAATGTGGTTGACAATAAGTAGATCAAGGACAGTATTATATACCGGCTAAATCACGGTGTAATAACAAACCATATGATTCGAATACCTCCGTAACAAATAAACATCTACATATTCTAAGAAACCATGAGGGATAATAAGTTAGTTTAAAAAACTAATACTAAAAACAGTTATTAACAAATAATATGCAAAAGAATTCTCAATCAATTATAAATTAAAATTAATCATCAAGCAAAGTGACAAGTTTTTCGTTACAGTTTTCTATTATATCGTTGGCAAATTGACAAAGGGACGTATCTGCAAATTGGTTGTTTCGAGATATTACTGATCAAAAATCCTTTTGTCATTGCGGGAACTGCAACTCTGGCAGATACGTCCTTTGGTCACGGCTTCTCTTTGCGTTTCGAAGGAAGTAAACGCTCGGGGGTTCCCATAACTTCATAGAGACGAGTCTAGTGGTACCTTTAATGAAGTTATCTCAAAATGTCAAAATTTGCAGATTCGTCCCTTTGTCAATTTGCCAACGATATAATATGTGTTTAAGGAATATCTAAAAGGACATGACAGTGTTCTGTGATGAAAAAAATGATCATCTTTAATTAGTAAGATTTATTACACAACAAGATATTCTTTTACGAACACAGATTGTAATCTACTTTTAAATACTTTTAAATTTAAATCTTATACTTATATTTTAAAATTAAGAGGACATTGATTTGCAAATATACATATTAATATGTCGACACATAGGGCGTACATTGTATATTTATTCGGGAGACGACCCTATCGACGACAGGAACACGCACAGAATGCTATGCCAAACACCTTCAACGTTCAATCTCAGTTCGTTGCGATGGAAATCGGATTTGTTCCTGTCCCTTCTAAAAAAGTGCCTTGAATCGTCGTACTTTCCATAATCTTGCTAAGAAGTGGTCGTCGTTCTATAGAAACCCGGGAGGGACGACTACGCTCAGAACTAAATTCGTAAACAAACATGTTCTTTAAATTGGCAGTAGGATGAATAGCTTCACAGACCAAGCGCGAAAACTATTTGCATCTATTTTTGAGAAATGCACGCTAAATGTAAATATATTCCTTGGAAATGGATAAACGTATTTGTATCTTTAGAGACAAGGATATTACATAATATATGTTTTGTAATAAAGTAAATAGAGAGGACACTTTTCTTACATTTTTACAAAAGATTTGGGCAAAACTATTATATATTAACGTAGTTCGTTAATCCACTTATATATTAAATAGCAAATTAATAAAATACTTTATTATTATTACTAATTACTAATGAAACATCGACGCAATAATTATCACGCTCTCATCCTCTTGTACTCCGTTCTGTACCTCTCTTCAACTCCCTTGTACCTCAAAGATTTACATCCCTTGGTTCTCATTCCCAATCTTTCAATCTCCGTTCAAGATATGACAATGTCTGTGAATGTGGAGGTACCACTGTTTGTAAATGCTATAGTGAATTATTCACTATCAAGACAGTAAAGCTGTGGAACGAACGACCACGTCACATTAGATAGAGTTAGTTAGGCAAGCCGGTAAATTTAAAGAAGCCGGTGTATGTTTAAGGAAGCCGGTTATTTTTAGCAAAGCCGGTATATTTAGCGAAGCCGGTATAGGAAGTTAAGGTATTTCATAATTTCACTATCGAATTTTGGTAATGACTTTTTTGACCTTGGTTTTTTGTTTTTTTGTAAACTTCATTACAATTCGACTCCACATTTTTCGGGCAACTTTTTTTTCAGGTCTCGTACTTGTACTTTAAAAAGTTAGGCAAGCCGGTGGGAACCGTGTTGTGTGGGGGCGCCGCGACGCTCCCTGAGACGGCGGCGCACGTGTGCATTGCACTCCATGCACTAAAGGTTAAGTCGCCCCTGAATATAGTATAAGTATACATTTTAAGCAAACTTTTTGACCACGTATCCCTTATCCCTTATCCCTTATCCCTTGATATTGCGTTAAGTGAAACTTTTCTTAAAGAGTTCAATTTTCAATCTTATTACCGTTTCAATTTAAATGCATGAAAATTGAATCATGAGCATTGACCTTAAGAAAAAAGTTGTTTGCTGTTGCTCTAATAATTTGAAAGCTTAAACTTAATCTGTAAAAAGCGTGCTTGAAGTTTTCTATAATGTTTTGCTCACATGGTTATAAAATTAGGTGTAGAGTCTTCTCAGTGGCGAGTGGTGAAAATTTAAATAAGGCAAGCCGATAAATTTAGAGAAGCCGGTATAGGATGTAAAGGTATTAGTCATTTCACAGGCGCAAGCTCAAAAGGAAATGAATCTATCTCTCATTATGTTTAAGGAACGAAGTTTCTTATCGCGCGTTGCAAAAGGGGGCTAGACGGAAAATATTAAGACCAAAAGTTGTAACGACACTTTCTGCTATAGTTGTAAGCCATGCGGCGTGTGCGTGTTTCTCTGTCTGTCTCTCTCTTTCTCTCATAGAAAGCAAGCCAGTTATTTTCGTTTCGTTTTTCTTTTTCACATTGAACATATATTACATTATATTTGTTAATAATAAAAAAAAAAATTTTATTGTAATTTAGAAGAAATAAAATTTTATTACAATTCCTTCACTAATCAATAGAAAGGAAGTTCGTTCCATCCGCGTGTCCGCGTGTGACACCTCTCATCTTATTATTAAAGTATCGCCAGCCAGCTACCCATCAAATCATATATGGAATGTCGTAAATAAAGACGTACTTAAGTTTTTAAATGAAGTTATTCGTGCAATTTAAAAAAAAACTCGATTTATACTTTGCGACAAGCGCACGTATTATAATTCATAAATATTATTATAATTCATAAATATTATTACAATACATGTATACAAAGATTGCTAATTATTTTGAATATATTTTTGTCATATTTTTTGTATTTTGTCAAATACATGCATGCATGCATGCGTAAATGCGTTCTTTTTTAGATAACTGAAATACAATAGCAAAAACTCAAACTTCAACAAAGAAACAAAATAATATGTGCATGTGCAATTGTGAATGCACGAGAGGATGCGCCTGTATATTTTTTATACTTATTACCATATTTAGAAGTATATTTTAGCTACTGATAAAATATATGGCTTAAGCCAGACATAAATAATATATTAATATGAACTGTTTTTCAAAGGTTTTTCTTTAGTTACTTCCCAATTCAAACTTTATATGCTGAATAAGATGTACTCTTTATCATTTAGGGGAACGGCGGGTAGCCCCGGACACTTCAAATTCTAAGAAACTAAACGCCTTGCTTAGACAAAGAGTTATTGTAAAGATACCTTTTTTAGAATAGATACAAATGTAATTCAATCGCGGTGCGAACGCTGAGTAAATTAATCGTGAAAAAATGTTTAATTTTCGCCTCAAAAAATTGATCGCTAATGTCAAATTTCATCGGTGATTATTAAGTACAATAAATATTTTTTTATACTTGTCTGCTATTCAGAGTTTTACTAAATTTTATGTATTTAAAGATTGTAATAGTATTTATAACAATTCTTGTATATTTGGAGTGCTGTGTTTAAAAATATTTCATGGTCGGGTAGGCCCGGACACTACGCTATTTGAGGCCCCCCGAACACGGTTCTTACTTTTCTTCGAAGTGCAATTTAATGTCATTTAGCTAATTATTGAAAGTACTTCAATTAGGACCACAGTATCTTAAGTACGTTAAATATATACATCTAAGTAATAACATTGGTGAAGTATCTATGTTGTTACTATCTTCGCGGAAAGACTAAGTTATTATGCCAAAATTCATGGGGGCAACCAGTGAAAGAGAATAAGAGAAGAATGAAATGACAGAAACATTTACAATCAAAATTAGTATAATTGAATGCAAGTTTTCAGCGAGATGAATGGCAGAAAGATATGATGACCACCAAGTTCACGATTGACGCGGCCATGAAAGTTCAAGAAAGTGAGATTATTACATCTTCACGATATAAAAAGTGAAGGAAAAACAGGAAAAAGCAATAAAAAAAATCAAATAGAAATATAATATGATGGAGCTAAAAAGGATTTAAAAGCAAAGGAAAATATCCAAAATCTTTCTTAGAGAAAAAGAGACTGAATAGATTGTTCGCGAAGAAATATTGAAAGAAATGATGAAAGTCTGAATTCCTTGTCAAGAATTGTGTGTTCATCTAATATTTATAATAATTATGATATTTGAAACTTAAACTAGACCATAATATAAACAGTATATTTTCTTGAAAAAATGTAATATAACAGTTCCGGAATGTTTAATATAAATAAAGAAGTTCCCAATGTAATATTAAATATGAAATAAGAGAGAAAAAAATTTATTCTGAGATAAGAAAATGCTCATCGCACTGAACAACTGTTTCTCTAATTACGTTACCTGTCTTCCTAGTTACGAAAACCAACTATTAACTGATTTACTTCATCTTCGTCTTTTTTAAAGTCTCTTATTCATATCTCTTTAGGTTTAAATAAGGTGCTAATATCCACAGATCTTAATATTTTTATGTCAACGGAAAGTGGAAAATAATTACTCTTGACAAAGCATGTATCGGTTAATATCTATGAGTTTATCTATTTTTACGTGCCTTTATCACACGCAAATTAAAATAGATTAAAAATTAAAAAAAAACCAGGTGGTAGAAAGTCTCGAACCAACTTCTTTATTGAAATTAGGATGTTTTTTTATTTCAATAGCCTCGTATTGAAGTCAGCAGTGTCAAACATATAGCAAATAAACCCAACAACTACATCAGGTTTGATAAATCTCATATACTTCGCTCTCATCGCTCGCGCCTTAGGATGATTTCAAAAGAGAAAATGGTTGGAGACCTTCTATCACCTAGGACCCACTTATTAAATCTTTGAAGTCTCAAACCCACCACACTAGAGGGCCAGATACAGTCACCTCATTCTGTAAGAATCCAGGGCAGTACGCGAGGCAACTAAGAAATCGTTGGCGGTAGTTTGATATAATAATTGTATCAAATGACAGACGAATGCCACCTCACTCTACCTGTGACCACGGACTACTGTAAAATGTTCGAAACGTCGTGTTTCCAAAAATGTAGTTTCGAATACTAAAATATACGAGATTAATCCGGTTAAAGTAGTTTCATTTAATATGTGTAATAATCACATAAATCAAAGGGCTCATTAATTTTTATCTTAATTCCTAAGTTTAGCTAAGTAATGTGAAAATGTAGTGAAGGCTGACAAAAGTTACGGACCACGAGTCCGTAGTAATCAGAATAAATATTAAAAAGAAAAAACCGGGTTCTCTTATTATTTTATCTCTACCCCGTAGTTGAAATTTTTTGAGAAATATAAGCAGTACGTAAATATCCATTATTTAGGGCATAGTCATCATGACAAGCAAAATGATAATCAAAATACTAGAAGTTTTGGCTAAACGTAAACGTTATAAATCATATCGTATTGTTATCTACTTAGATATTATTCCTAGATTTCACCTATTCCTAGTTTGTTCATATGAAGTTTTTTTAAAAGTAATTTATTTCCTCTATTTTTCTTTCAATTTAATACATAAAATTTATGTAAAACATGAAATGAATTAAAATTTATTAAGATATAAATTGACCTACTTAGGACGTGCGCATAACACAAAATGTGACCTATATTAAAAAAATCGATTAGCAGAATGTCCCTAAATCTTACAATATCGATTTATCAATAGATCGTAAAAGGAAATAAAGAAACTGCAAAAGCACATATGCATGTAGGTGAAAGAAAAAAACAATATTATCTTGAGAAATTTATTTGTGGAATTCTAGATTTTTCTTGTAGGAAAAGAACGAGAATAACATTTAAGAGATTCTAAGCTAAACTTAAAAAGTAAATTTTGACTAAATGTCAATACCGAACTAATTAAATTTTAGACAATCATTTTTCTTACAACTTTTATTATCTGTTAAATTAAGAGAAAATAAATTTTGAAAATAGAAGGAAAATTTTTAGTTACATAATATATGAAATACATTGCATTTATATTTGCTAAATAATTTTAATTTTTATCAAAAAGTACATGGTGACGTCGAGCAATACAAGTAAAGAGGTTAATGATTTCAATATAAAATAGTTCATACATTGGCGTAAAGGACTCGTCTACTCTCTAAATGTTTGTTGAAAGAATTGACACAACCAGCTCTGTAAGGGTAGTCACATACCTGGAAAATAAATTATAATAATTGTTAAAAGTTAATTCTAAACTTTTTTAATTTTCGTCATCATGAGCACTAGACACAGACAGAGCTTTAATAAGTCTATAGATATCTAAACTAAATAATAAATTACTTTTTTTATTTTGGAGACACTGGCTGAATGAAATTTATGAAAGTACCTCCAAATTTGGGCACAAAATCCAAAATATTTATTATAATCAATTAATCGAACCAATCGTCAACCATGTTAAGTACTTATTAAAACTCTATCAATAAAAAAGTAAATAACTTTACACACTTTTACAAAATATTAAAATTATTTTTATCATCTTATTAGTGTACTTAAGTCGAATATTGAGAAGAGAGAACAAGACGGTAAATAATTCAGATTTTACCAAAAAAAAAACGTTTTGGAATAAATTGCATTAAAAAGTAAAATTATTATGAATAACTCAAAACTACTCGTCAGATCTTAACTAAATCTAAATGGAACCACATCAGAACCTCTATCTATCATATAAAAAAAGAATCACCAACATTGATTCACCTATTATAAGTTATACGGTAAAACACACTTAAAGATAAATACAGTCTATTATTCGGCTACCTTCACTTTTCTTGAAGGCGCTTAAAAATATATTTACATTTGTAAATATACGTACTTTTTATCAAATATAAATCAGACAAAGATTGTCAACTAACCTGTAGAACTCTGTTGAAATGCGTAGTAGCTGGGCACTCTCTCAGTTCTCGTCTACCCCAAACACAATAGTAGAAAAGACTACATTCTTCTTCATGTGGAATCAGCCAATGTATGTGGGGGTCTACGGGACAACCATAGGAATTCAATTCCGGCGTTGAGGCAGTTGCACTTGTTGACGCTTCAGTTGTAGGCCATGAAGATGTAGTTGGAATGCTGGTGGTCGTTGTCGGTGCTGGGGTTGTCGTTGTGGTAGTGGTGGTTGTTGGGGCTGGAGTAGTAGTAGTTGTTGTTGTAGTGGTAGGTGCTGGTGTTGTGGTAGTTGTTGTAGGTGCTGGTGTTGTCGTAGTGGTTGTAGTAGTTGTTGGTGCTGGCGTTGTTGTAGTAGTTGTAGATGTTGTAGGTGCAAAAAAAAAAACTGGTGTTGTTGTAGTTGTTGTAGGTACTGGTGTTGTTGTAGTTGTTGTAGGTACTGGTGTTGTTGTCGTGGTTGTAGGAGCTTGAGTAGTAGTAGTTGTAGGTGCCAGAGTTGTGGTAGTGGGCGCGGCACTTGTAGGTGGAGGCGCAGACGTCGATGGTAAAAATTCATCAGGAATAATCCTATCAGTACAATCCACGTTATGTTGCCAATCACATTGCCATGTTTCCAAGTTGAAGAAAAGATCACCATAACATTTCATTGGTACGGGAACTCCAAATGTACATTTGTAGAATTTATTACAGACTTCATGTCGAAGAAGTTTTTCTATAGTCCAGTCTTGCTCCTGTTCTGACGGACACTTGTCGTCAGCGGCCGCTGCCAATGTCGTTGTTAAAATCAATATAATCGCTACAGCTGAAAATTATAATCATATTTGTTATTAAAAAATATTTATTTTTATTACTACATATTTAGATCACATTTTTAAAACATATCCATTGAAGCACAAATATTTGTAAAGATTTTTTTCATAGACCTACGTAAAAACGTACCTTTCATTTTAATAACTTTACAATAAACGCGTTTGGTAAGCTTCGTATTTACATTATATATACTTTTAGGTAATCAAATACTTTATCACATAAATCTAAATTATTCCTAATTACATATGTCCGTATCAATATATTATCATTTCCTTTATCAGTTACATTTGAAAAACAGTTTTAATACAGTCATAGTATTGTACGCGTATTTTTATAAATAATGGACATTGCATGGGTTAAAGAATCCGTAAACGATCTATATATGTGTTGAGGAAAATATTTAGCTTAAGATAATTACCTTATGACAAAACTACAAGTACTTTACGAGAATGGTTAGATTTTCAGTCTTTTTACATAAATTTCATTGTAGAATTGTCAGTTTACAAACCAATACTAAACTTTACATTTCTTGGAGTGGGAATCGAACCCACAACCTGTCGCGTCTACAGTCGCACACTTGTGCCTCTGCGCCACGAGAGGCGTTGATGGCATTAGCTTTCATTGTGCCAGTTTTGGCCAGTGCCATCTGCGACATTGGCTTATAATTATAGTGTAGAAATATATAAATGTTTCATACATCATATGAAAAAACAAATATCTATTATTTATATGAACGGTTATCTTCTTAAGAAATCCATTATATGTATTATAAAAATTTGTAGCTTACATTGTGAGAATCAAAACCATTAACAATTGGCAGATCAGAACAAGTACGAATATATTATGAAAATAATCAAAAATAATAATTCGAAGAATCATTTAACGCAATATAAGTACCTGCTCATGAACAGACTTTTTTTATATGTCTAAAAGTCTAAAAATGGTTTTCTTTTTTTTTTAATCTTATTTTACAAGTTCTTTATATCATCAACCCCATGATAAAAAGCCCTGTCTTAAACATTTTTCAATAGCTTTTTAATATGTAATTATTCTATCTGGCTCTTGCTTTATTATTTTGTATTATAAAATTATAGATAGTTTACAAATTATTAAATATTACACTTATTAATTATGAAATTTTGTTATTCAACCGAAAAAAATATTATATAGGTCAAAATTAGATGAGATTCGTATTGGCAAGGGGAGAATGGCGCCGCCACGGCGGGAGCTTCTATAACCTACTCGTCGCGGAGTCTGCATACAGTTTTCGTCATCGCCGCCCGCCTTCCGTTACATACTAAGATAAGTTTGATTATGACTTTTCTTAAAAATAATTAATAAATATTTATGTAAAAATAATAATGTTAATAAAATTTAAATTAGCCTCGTTACTTTTTATTTGTAGTTTACACGTTTATGCGTTTGCATCTACAAAAACCAAATCGGTGGATAACATAAAAAAATCTTTAGAGGAACATCAAGGACATTTGTTTGTGAACAAAAGTAAAACAAAAAATGTGCAATTCAAAATTGAAAATGTCACAAAAGTTAATTATGTACCTGTTATACCTAAAAAGAAAAAGTCAGAAAAAATGATAACGCCAATACAGTAAGTATTGTAGTAAGTAGTTTAATCTACCATTTGGAATTTAGCTTAACTTTTATAAGATAAACTTTACGTACAATAATACAATTTTTAACGGTTTTTCTTTTCGAAATATATATTATACTAGCTACCCGCCCGCGGCTTCGCCCGCGTGAAATTCGGTTATACCGCGCGATATGATAAGGAGTATCCTATAGTCTTTCCCAAGGTCTATACTATTTGTCAAAATTGGTTAATTGGTTTATGTGGTGAAGTTGTAAGCAGTTAAACAATCTTACATGATTTTATGTTTGACAATAAGGAACTTCCATACAAATTTTCGTCCCCTATTTCAACCCCCTCTATCATTTTTTTCGCGATGAAAAGTATCCTATGTCCTTTCCCAAGTTCAGTTCTATCTTCATACCGAATTTCATCAAAATCGGTTCAGTGGTTTAGGTGTGAAAGCGTAACAGACAGACAGACAGAGTTACTTTTGCATTTATAATATTAGTAAGGATAATACAAGTGTATACAGATTTAAATTGTCCATTTATTTATTATTACTACTTTTAAGAAAACATATCATAGAAATATAAGTGCGTCGAAGCTTACAATATGGGTTTTAATTTCATAGAGTGCAACAATGGGCACAGGAATTGTCTGAGAAATTATACAAAACTGAGAAACAGTTTGTCCGGCGAGATGTGTTGTCGAAAGGATTTTCTGATGCAAAGATCGAAGTACGCAATGGCCAAGCAATCGTGGAAAAAACTTCGAGAGCTTTACAGGAACTTCTGGAACGTCGAGGACAAGCTGCAGAAATGATTATGAGGAAAGCGGAAGAATTAGCTGCAAACCGATTACTTCCCCCTAGTAATTACATGTTTACAAAAAGTGATGTAAGTAATTTCCTATTTTATTTAGAGTCAACATCAAAATAATTATAATAGAGTCCATTACGGCGTTGTGGGACAGAGCCTAACTACAAACGTAAATGCTTGTGGGTTTGATTCCCATTCGGGGGAATGATTATATTTAAATTAATTTCATTTCACCGCAGTGGTAGGTCAATAGCATGGCTATTGAGTTCCTCCACAAACCTAACACGCAATGTCTTGAATTGAGGTGGAAAGTTGAGAATATGCAACAGAAAAAGTTCAAATTCCTTTTTATATGTAAGATGTTTGACATACGCTTTAGTTAAAAATGATATATACGTTGCTAACGCAATGCGTGTTACGCATGTATGGGTCTACTAGCTAGAGTATATATGTGATACATATATATCAAGTTATGTTGGACTTTTCTCTATTTTCTGCCCAGAGACACTGCGAGTAAACATTATTATTTATTAAATCTAAACAGGTAAGGTCAAAAAATTCCTTCAAATAGGAACCGAACCCAGAACTACCCAAAAAAATTTCCAACTGCATCACCGTACGATTATAAAAGTAGGGGCTAACTTTACCCTACACATATATAACATGACAAAATTTACAGCGTTCTAAAAACGCTATTTAGAGAGACTTGTTTATTAAAAGTCTGCATTTTAGGGTGTAGATGATCCAGAGGCGCCGGAGATACCTGAGAGCGATCTTGAGCTTCCTTTGAATTGCAGCAGATTAAACAAAGTGAAGCTGACGAATAGCGTCCACTTTGATGCAAACGTTTCTTTAGATTACAGCAGCGTGCATGTCGCCGCGGAGGTGTTTCAATGCGGTGAGAACAATCATTTTAAGCCTAACATATGTACATATATGTAACTATATATTACACTTAAACCTAGATATACTATTATGTCAAATACCGTTTTATTTCCGTTATAAGAAGTTAAATAAAATATGTACTTGTTATACATTTTGGAGGTATCATTAGCTTTTGAATTACTATTTTTTTTATTTCATTACAGATCCCCATGTATTAAAACATGTTCACTGGACTGAAGGACTGATCTCTGTGTTTCGAGAAAATTATGCTCAAGATTCATCCATTGACTTACAGTACATGTGTAGTGCCAAAGGATTCCTACGTCATTATCCCGGTAAGTGATACATTGTATACATGAATATGCTCAGTTTTTTTAATTGAAACCGTCGTGGCGTAGTCATAATTGACATTTATTTTGATAGTAAGCACAAACTTCGCAATTCTATACTAAAATCCTTGAGATCTGAGTGACATATAAAATCATTATTATATTATGTTAAAAAAAAAATCACGTCAATTTAATTTTAAGTAGGTATATAGCTGTTTTTGAATTTTTAGTTTTATTTTAATTTTGGTATTTTTTGTAATTTCATTTTTTTATTTTTCTTTTGTTTTAAATATAATTAAATTTTAGTATAGTAGGTGTAAGATAAGCATGCCGTCATCACCTACAATTGCGGCGGCATTTTGTAATTGTTTCAAAGTTATTGTTTTTTTTTTTTCAAATATGTGCTAATGTTCGCTGTGTTGGTGATCCAAATAAATAAATAAATAAATAAATAAATAAATAACATCTATGGCTTTCAAGCAATTGTTGATAGTTTGAATCACACTTGGAAGTATGTTTATGTTAAAAATATACTTCTTTTTAGCATTTTTTTATAGCAGAGTAGGGAACCTGAAAATCTAGTGTCAAGACACTCCGTTCCCACTTTCCGCCGAATTGGGCCATTGCGTGCTGAGTAAAAAAACCTACCTAGGTTAAATTGCTTAGGCATTATGAGACAAAAAATTCTTTTCCAAACACTAATAATAATGTATCTAATATCTATTTAGGCGAAAAGTGTCGAAATTAATAATGTATTACACAAGATACGGGAGATAATAATCATTTGCATTTCTAATAAATCACATTATAGGCAGTAAGAAAGCTCTTAAAATGTAAATTCTCATAAATTGAGTTTATCGCATAAAATATTTGCTCGTAACTATCTACAGTACTACAGTTTTTATCTTGTAATAGATTCGATGTACTATATTACAAATTAAATTGTGTCCTATGATTTAGCGAATAATGACGCAAGCCTGTAAAATTGTTTTTCTTTTGTCCATTTTACTGATACACGCGTTGATAATATTTACATATATTGTCTATTACTGAATAACATGTTGTTTAAGATATTTTTAATTAAATTCTGAGAATTATATTTCATACCAATATATGCTTTATCATTACGCTTTATTATTCAATTATTAAAAAATATTATTTTAATATATTTTTTTAAATTATGTAATAAATAGTACTGTACGACATAGTAAGCACCTGTGATTATCGTATTACATTTACATTTAGATAGTGTCTGCCTGTATACGCATCAGTTGTAGATTCAATCCCCACTCGGCATCTGACGGCAAACTTCTACATTCTTCATCTGAATACCCTGCTATACCGGCAAACAATCTGTTTCTTATAAATTGTTTTATATAAAAGCTTAATAGAAAAATTGTTACTATATACTAATAGTAATAAATAAGCGCTAATACATTAACGCCTGTCGTGGCGCAGAGGCACATGCGTGCGACTGTAAACGCGACAGGTTGTGGGTTCGATTTCCACTCCAGGAAATGTTAGTATTTTCATTCCCTGGGTTTGGTAACAAGGCAAAGCGCGGCGTTGAGTTCCGCCACTCAGCACGCAATGCCTCCATTCGGCGGAAAGTGGGGAACGGAATTATTGTAAGAGAACGGAGTGTCTTAACACTAGGTTCTCAGGTTCCCTCTGCCTACCCCGCTATATGCGGGATATGGCGTGAAGATAAAAAAAAAACAATACATTAAAAATAAGAAAACACGAAGCACTTTCTAATACAAAAATGTAATACAATTAAAGTGCAAAAATTATATTTTAGCTGCATTATGGCACAGTATGTACAAACTGAAAACAGAAGGGGAGGATTTATACGACTGTAGACTCCGACCGTGGTACGTCAGCGCTAGTGGTGCCCCCCGCGACGTACTCATACTATTCGATTTCTCTGGGTCCATGAATTCTTCGAACAGAGCCATCGCTGAACATTTTACTCATGCTCTGCTCAACGCTTTGACCGATGATGACCAAGTAAACGTGCTGCGTTACAATGTGGTTGTTGAATCACCTATCCCTTGTTTCGACAAAAAACTTGTTCCGGTAAGTATATGACTAAAGTGTATTTATTTAAACATTACAAAATAAGTAATAACACAAATTTAGTTTATCATATGTGTGATTAATCTAGAAGCATTTTATAGGCCAACCACGTTAACTCAGCGGCCATGATGGCTGCTTTAAAGAACAAAAATCCAACAAACGAAACAAAAATGGAAAAAGTGCTGACAGAATCAGTTAAAATTCTGAACAAGCAACTTAAAGCCAAAGATACGCCGAATGCTTGTCAACAGGCAATTGTTCTACTAACAGACAATCTTTATGATAATTATACTGATCTGATGCACCGCCTTGATCCTAGTGATCATATAAGGTAAAATAAATGTTCCACTTTTTAAATGAAACTTTTTAAGCCGGTCAGGTCTACCTGTGACCACGTACTACTGTAAACTATTCGAAAGTATTTCGAAATGTCGGGTTTCCAAAAATGTATTTGCGAAGACTAAAATATACGCGATTAATGGGAATAAAATAGTTTCAACAGAACGGAGGTTGGGGGAACGGAGTGTTTTAACACTAGGTTCTTAAGTTCCCTCTGCCTACCATGTTATATGCGGGATACAGCGTGAAGCTACAAAAAAAGAAAAAAAAAGTTTCAATTAGTACGTGTAAAATCGCAAAAATAAAACATCTTATTAAGTTCCACTATAGATTTACAATCAAATATATTAAAAAAAATCAATTTATACACATAAAAATAAAAGATTACCTTTTCTTGTACAGCGTTAAGTCAAGCAAACGACTGGTCTACTAGTCATTTTTAGAAAACAGCGCTAATATAATATCGTAGGTTTTTGAAGGGTCGGCAACGCGTAAGTGATGCCCCTGGTGTTGCAAGCGTCCATAGGCCACGGTAACCACTTACCATCAGGTGGGCCGTGTGCCTTGTTGCCACCGTCGTGGTATAAAAAAAAAATCGTAAATAAATAACAGATAAATCATTACAGATTATTCGTTCTATGGCTACACGACCCCTTCGGTTTACGTGACTCTACAAGATATTACGCTGAATCATTAACCTGCGAGCGTGATGGTTATTTCGCGGAGCTTGTGACGGATTCTGATGTGACTGAGCAAGTGATGAACATTCTACGGGTGATGGAGCGCCCATTAGTATCACAACGAAAACATAGACTCAGAGTATATAGCGATGTATACGCTAACGTTGAGGTATTTAGTTACAAATAATCGTATAGAGTGCCCTTATCTAAGTAATCTTTGATTTTTAGTTATTCATTTTATTTTAGCTTTTATAACGATAATTTGCAAATTGATTTATTATCTTTTAACAACTTTACAACAATTAAATGACACATTTAAATATTATTTGAATAACATAGGACCCTAGAAGAAGTGAATACTATTGGCAACAAAAAGAAAATGCAGAACAAACATATAGGTATGGTGAGTTACGTCGTAATAAAGATCAATTCCTTACAACTAAGAAACAATACGGCGATTACATTCACATGCACCACCTTGTTAGTATTATGTATTAAATATATATATATAAAATTATGTTTCAAATATATAACAAATGCATGAATCTCTTCTTCTTTCAGGAAGACCTCGGTCAATATTATGAAGGAGAGGATATAAACTATAGACTTCAAATAAGCGTTTCTGTGCCCGTCTTTGATAACACCACTTGGGAGGTGAGCTGTTCTAAATTAACGAAGTCATGTAAAGCATATTTATTCACTTTTAATTTTACAATATTTTTCATATAATACACCGTATTATTCTTTTCAGAATATCACAATTACTTTGGATGAGGTAAGATTTGTTTCTATAACTTAATATGAATGCTAACATGAAATAGCAATAAAAGATAAAGATCATGTTATATCTTATTTTACGGAAATAATTAGTTAGTTATATATAATATAATATAGTTTATTATATTAAGTAAATATTAATATCATTTGTACGCCAACCTATCTATATCTCTGCACATTATTTTCTTTTCCATGGTAGGGGTTGCCTGGAAGAGATCACCTGTGGTGATAAGGCCGCCTTTATACCAAAATTTTACTTACTTCTTTTGTTTTTCTTTTTGTTTTTGTTATAATTGTTGTTGGTGTAATAAAGAATAAAATAAATAAATAAATATAAATAGGTAGTTTGCTATAAATAAATTAGTTTAATAAAATATTTTAAACCGAGCAAAATTTATATTTTATACAATAAATTTATATCGTGTTTTCAGGAAAAACAAAGGAACTCAACCAGAACGGTATTGTATAAATTACATTTATTTCATTACTTGTTGTCGTCAGTCACTTTGTTTACGCGGACTTTATGACCTTTACCATATTATTATATTATTTCTTTTTAACCCTAATTGGCATCAAAAATTGGGACCAAAATTTCACCACCTCCACGTGAAGAGATCTTATTTTTATACACATACGTAGGTACATTTTTAGAAAAAAAAATTCTAATACGTTGAACTCTTTTTTTATATATTATAATACCTAACTGATATCTTTATTTCAGATCAGATATTACTGATTTTTGATTGTTTACACTCGCAATAAACGCTAATCAGGCTTAAAGACATTTGAATCGGTGAGTGCAGAAACAACGTAAGTCACAAAAAAGTCACTAAAATTCGTAATCGATTTAAGCTAGCTTAGAAAGGAAAAATGCGTGTTGTTTTTCTCCTTCCTGCAAAATTTGAAAATCCGGACTTACATTGTTTCTGCACTCACCGATTCATTTGCCGAGACGCCATTTTAGTATGTCTCTTAGACTGCCACATTTCATTTTGATTTGTCAACGAACAACCGGAACTGCCCAGCATGTTGAACAGCTTTTAATAAGGCAGTTTTTCCATATTTCTTACAGTTAAGCTGGTTTAATATCTACACTAGGTGTCTCAATCTTCAAACACATATATCTAGACTTCATTTAATAGCTAACAAGTTCCGATAATGCGATTATCAGCATCAATTTATAATTGATATAATATATTGATATATCCGAATTACAGGTATTAATGTTTTAATAAGGATTTAGGTACATAATATCTACTTAGTTCATTGCATTCTTGTATACAAAAACTATTTGATTATCAATATTTATAATTAGCCATTTACTAAATGAATAAGCACAGGAAATTTATAACCATGTGATAACTTCTCGTTTCCTTCTTCCTTTTAAGTTTAGAGATATCTTATCGGCTAGGCACATTCTTAATAATCATAACGACGTACCTGAGAACTGCCAAACCCCTCTCCAATCAACGAATCGGCGAACATTATTAAAGGTATTAAACCAAAAAGATCTTCTGGAACTGGACGATACATGCCCTTGAATAAGAAACGCTGCGTACATCTCCTTTAACAAAGAGTATTAGTAGCGGCAATTTTAAATATTAGTTGAGGTCATTTCATTTATTGCACCTGTCGTGGCGCAGAGGCACAAGCGCTCGACTGTAAATGCGACAGGTTGTGGGTTCGTTTTCCGCTTCAGGAAATGGAATTTTATATTTCCTGGGTTTGGTAACAAAGCAAAGCGCGGCGTTGAGTTCCGCCACTCAGCACGCAATACCTCAATGCGGCGGAAAGTAGGGAACGGAGTGTCTTAACATTAGGTTCTCTCTACCTACCCTGCTATACGCGGGATACAGCGTGAAGCTATGTATGTATGTATGTATGAGGTCAGTACTGAACAAATTGCCTGAAATTTATATAGAACCAGATATTCAAATATCAGGTTGAGCGAACCCCTTCAAGTAGAGGACGACCTCGTGCCGGAAATCCTACATTTAAAAAAACGGCCTTAGTTAAAAACTTCAAAAACATAATGACTTATTTTACTTTACAGTATCCCGTGAATCGATTACTGGGTGTTGCTGGCATTGACATCCCCATTGATCACCTGAAGTTAGTGCTGCCATTTTATTTAGTAAGTATATTGTTTAAATAAAAAAGTATTAAATTCATAATTGATTGTGAGTAACAAAATATTGAAATTACATTGTATATTTACGTACAAAGATTCAGCAATTTATGTTTTCTTTCAAGTAATTTGAATGTCAGATATCATATCTTTTACACTTTTACTACATTTTATGGTTAGCAATATAAATATTTTTCCGAGTGCGAATTGAATTTTTTTAGAATGATTAAAAATAGTTAATTCCCTTTCAGGAAAATATAATAAAACCGAGATACGTAGGAGCTTTCCTGTAAATCTAATTTCTATAAGAATTAATCATAGCTCACGATAATTTGAAGTAGCACCTGAACATGAAATCATTAACGATTTATATCAATGACTAATTGAAAGTGATTGATTGAAATGTTCATATATTAGGATAAAAACATGTTTTTCCTTGTGGAAATACTTTGATTCAGGTGATATACATACGTAAACACAAATACAAACAATAATTTCTGCTTGAAAAAATATAAATATTGTAAATATATTTACCACAACTGTTTTAACACGGTTTTTTTAGCTTTATTGTATCCCGCACATAGCACGGTAGCCAGAGGGAACCAGAAAACCTAGTGTTAAGACACTCCGTTCTGTTTTAACATTTTCGTTTCTCACTTTCCGCCGAATTGAGGCATTGCGTGCTAAGTGGCGGAACTCAACGCCGCGCTTTGCTTTCTCACCAGAGCGAGGAAATGAAAGTACTGAATATTATTTTATATTTTCATTTCCTCGAGTGGTAATTGAACCCACAACCTGTCAAGTTTAAAGTTGCAGCCTCTGATGATAAGTGAAACTGCCAAAACCATGTCTTCAAAACTTCTGGTATAACCTCATATTAACCTAAATGTCTTCTCAAAAATATATTCATTTTTTTAAGACTTGTTGTCAACAACTAACAACATAACTGTATCTGTATCTATTCTGACAATTTAATACATATAGAGTGAACAGGTTTCTAATTCTAATCCGCCTATATGTTATCGCTAACTCAATATGATCAGAACATGGACGATAGCCGAAGACAGTGAATAAGTATATATAAAGAAAAAAGAGTTAAAACAACGCTAATTCAATTTAATAATGACCGTTGTAGACCTTCATCAAGATAAATGTTCACGGTTTCATGATTTTAGAAAATAAATGGCCTTTTTCATTCTCAGGGTATACGTCATAGGTGGCTCGTTTATAGAATTTGTTACGGAATAATGAGCACGAGGTCTCACAAACCTCATTTCAAAAACTTGACATGAATTTCTACATTTCTCAAGTACTTGAATTTATATACAAAGCTGCATATGTATATGATAATTAAATTTGTTTGAAACTCGATGACACTCTGATACTTCAGTAGTAAGAAATGATTATTTCGTCATATGAATGGTTCTTGTTTACAAAATAATTATCTTTTGATTGTATTCGTAGAAAAATTGCAAGCATGTCATAGAAGTATAAAAGGAAAATATAACTCTGTATTGAAGCATTTCTAAATCCTACAATTGTTATTGTCATAAATTATTGTAGATATATGTATAATATCATTATAGATAAATGAACAATAGATAGTATCCAAAACTAAATTTGAATACATTATAGTTAATAACACCTAATATTATTATGGGACGTATATGTTTTTTTTTTCGTAGAAAATTGAAATACATGTAGTAAAAAAACATTTTGATGAATATTTATTTTTCAGGTAGGAGCTGGAGGCTCCTTATCAATAGTGGATCATCGCGGTAATATTGTTTTGCACGAAAATGCCAAACCTGTGGTAAGAACGCAAGAAGAGTGATTATGTTTTAATTTATTTAAAAAAAGATTCGCCCTAGTATCCTTTTTTACAGTAAAAAGTATTTAATCTATTTGCAATATCTAATATACAACTTATACTAATAAGGTTTTTCTGGTAATTGCAACGAATTTTGAAATTTAACCTAAAATTCAGAAGTAAATTTTAATTTTTTTTTTGAATATTACACATTCATTATTATAAAATATAATTTTGCTACTACTGATAGCACGCCACTTCCTTTGCTATTATTTTCATTTCTAGCTTAGTGCTCCTTCCTATACACTCTCCTCTCTTTCATAAAAGACTCTGAAATTAAAATCATCGCCTTCATGATCAACTAGCTTTTGCCGAGCTTTAATATTTTATCTTATATACGATGTACAAGTTTATTCAAGAAGACACTTTGATAGAATATCGTTTTATGCATTTTTAACCATTATTAAGAAATTTAAAATGATAATTTCAGAACGCCTGTCGTGGCGCAGAGGCACAAGCGTGCGACTGTAAACGCGACAGGTTGTGGATTCGATTCCCACTCCAGGAAATGTAAAATTTAGTATTTTCATTTCTTGGGTTTGGTAAAAAGGCAAAGCGCGACTCGACACGCAATGCCTCAATTCGGCGGAAAGTGAAGAACACAATTGTTGAAAGAGAATGGACTGCCTTAGCACTAGATTCTCTGGTTCCCTCTGCCTACCCTGCTGTATACGGGATACAGCGTGAAGTTAAAAAAGAAAAAAAATCAGAATACTAAAAATATGCTTCATCATTAGATTTCATTTGAAGTACAAAATACCTCTCCAAATTACAAACAGACACTATAATTGAGTTTAGCAGTATCTTATTATCTCACGATCGCAGATACTAACTATCTCTTTCTACCTACATCTCTATTTTTCATGTTCGCCGACGGAAAACAATAAGTCATATTAATCAGTTTAAATATCCTTTTATCTGAATATTGACTTTGATTAAGTACTTCGCTGATACAACCGTAACTAAGCTATTTAAATCCTATTAGTAATTAGTACTTTTGCAATATTTATTATTGTTAGGTAATTGTAAGGGCAGAAGATTTGCTAATCCTAATCAAAATAAGTAATAAAGTAAACATGTAATGTTACCATTATATATGTATAATTCTTATATATTCTATGTATAATTCTAAACTATATTAATTTTAGTTCGATGGAGATATATTAAAACCTGGGTATCGAACTGTGGATTTTCTTGATGTTGAACAAGCTGCTGAAGATCATCTACCCAGAGAATATCCTGAACATTGGAGAAAGGTATTATAGCGATATATCGCTTTGGGTGGAGAATCAAAACATCACTTCTTATCCGATGGAACCAAATATTTTATATACAAATAGTCCCATCCATGCATTTAAATCAAGCTTACAACCATAGCCCTGCAGCCACTTCCTACCCTCCTAGCCTTACCTATATCAAATCTCAGAAATACTAGTCTTAAAAAAAACTGTTCCTAAATAATTAATAAATTGTTTCAATACTTTAACTGACACAGTATTATAAATAAGAAAATAATATTTTTTGTACATAATACGAATAATAATTGATAAAAGCCGGTAAATCGTTTCCTTTTCTACGTCATTATTGTATGTAGGAAATAATTTTTTATCTAAACGTTACATATTTCGTACAGTCATTTAGATAAAATTAGCTAATCAAGGATGTTTTTGTTTTTATCAAAGGTCAATGTTGATCCTATGATTCCCCAACCAAAATTGAAAACTATTAAAAGTTATTAAAGTTGTTGAGAGAGAACGGAGTGTTAAAACACTAGATTTTCTAGTTCCATCAGCCTACCCTGAAGCTAAATGTTATAATATTTTTATGCATGTCTATTTCTTGATATAGAATATAAAAATACATTAGTATTAGGTCACTTAGTTTTCGACTTTCAGGATTATTGTAGCATACCAATACCATATACCATACTAATCAGAACTGGCATACGATGATGTTTTAAATATAATCATATCCTATATGAGAATATGCAAATATTTAGTTACTTTCATTACACATTGTTATTCGATAATATAGAATTATTTTTTTGTTATAATTCACTGTACGCCATATTAAATTCCATAGCCTACTTATTTTAAAAAATATGAATTAAAATTCATGATACATTTTTTTTTATTAGTTTCGGAAAGATTTGATTGTCGGTAAACCCTTTGGACACGAAGATATAGATGCAAAAACCGTATACGAAAACGGTATGCGGGCGATTTTAGGAAGAAAAGACTTTTATTGGAAAAGAGTTATGGATCATTATACAATAGTGGTCGCTCTTCCAAAGTTTAACTTAAAACATGCTTTATTGAAAGCCAATTTCACGCAAAAACTAGCTCAAGACGCGTTTGACAAGCTACATGACACTGAATTTGCTGTGCATCCGGAATGGTGGGTAATACATTTTTCAATTGCCATCAAAAATTGTGACGAATAAATTTTTGTTATGACGTAAAACAATAAATCAAAGATTAGATAATCGGTATTACGTAATCTAGAAGATCGAGTATCCTATGGAGTGACCGTAGTCGGCAAGAAATTTTTACCTTTCCTATTAAAAATTAAAAAACTTGCTAAATTAATAAATGAATGCTTATTACATATAATTTTGTATGTTTAAGGTTATATTGTGAACATGCTGATCCTTTAAAACTGCCATCTAAAGACTTTGAGACCCGTGAAGATGTTGTGAAGCATTTTATTGATAGACGACGCAAAGAACCTAATTTTGTTGAAAAAAAATTAAAACATCGTTTTTCACCTATACAACCTTCACTGCGCAACAAAACGTACCAATGTTAATATCTATTTTATTTTTATATGTATTTGATATACTGAGACACCTTTTCATATTTTAACTCGACGATACTTGTGGCGGCTTAAAAGTAGTGGAATAATTTCATGATAAAATACAAAACTCTAACAAAAACAAGTAATATACTTGTTCCAGTCACGGCATTATTAACCGTGGCATTGTTGCTAATTGTATTTATTTAATTTGTTTATTTTTTGTTTCTCATCGCGTTATGAACTTCCCGTTTTCAGTAAATCCTTTCAAATTGTTTACCTAAAAGAGATCACTTTTAATGCCAAGGCACCCTTTGTGCATTTTTAAAAAATATTAAGGAATATTTAAGAGTGCAATAACATTTTTTTGTCTCTTTATTGTTAGGCATGAATTATTTTATGCTAAATATAACTGATAATTATTTTAATATGCTACATACAACTAGTAACTTCTACAAAAAATGGTTCGAATTTCAAATTGCATAGCTTTAACCTTGCCCATTTAACATTTTCACCAAGTCTTAATTACGTCATAATTATTTAAATAGGTAACGAAGAATTAATGGCTCGTCTGTGTAAAGAAATAATAGCGACTGATCCGTGGATGGAAAGATTAGACGAGGAAGAATTCCCTCTTGGTTCCGTGACAGCTTTCTATGCTTCAGGTAAATAAGAAAAAATGTTACCAGTAGCAAAGTTGAGATAAATTTAGTGATGATGATCAGAATGATTTTAACTTTATTGTCGATGTATATTTTATTAGCTTCATGCTGTGTCCCGCCCCTAAAAGAGTAGGCAGAGGGAACCTGAGGACCTTTAGCTAAGACACTCTGTTCTCTTAAAAATTCCGTTCTCCACTTTCCGGTATTGCATGCTGAGTGTCGGAGCTTACCGCCACGCTTTGCCTTGTTACCAGAGCGAGGAAATGAAAATGTTAAATATGAAATTATTATAAATATTTTTTTTTTTACGGAAACACTAAGTGTAAGGTTTTCTACTTACGTACAGAATTACGATGATTGTTCTGTTAAGACAAGTTAATAATCATTTTATAATACACAAATATAAATTATATCACGTGTTTTCAGAGAGCGGTTTAACACGATGGGTAGCATATCGAGCAACCAGCTCTCATGCAGATCCTCCAGACGGCAATTTGTGGTCAGGAGGCCCCTCTGAGCCTTGGTTCCGTCGCGCCGTCGCTAAAGACATTCTCGTAATACATGCACCAGTGTCACCGATACGTGTGCTACGAAATAGCTATATTCAACCGCCGCCTGTAAGTTAAATTTTCAATTATTTTTATAGATTTGTGTCTTTTAAAAAGCGTGTTTAACCGATTTCAAAAAAACGGGAAGGTTCTCAATTCGACTGTATTTTTATTTTAATGTTTGTTACTGCATTAGTTTTTACTAGATTATCCAATTTTGATGATTGTTTTTTTATATGATATCTAACCTGCCTGTGGTGTGCCTCATTTAACTTTTGTTAAAATCTGATGAGGCGTCTTTGAATACTTCGTAATAATTTTACTTATTTGTACATTTTATTCGAAGTTGATTTCCTTTTTTTATTATTATAGCTATATTGGGTGCAAATAAACCTTGATTGTATTAAGTACACAGCAACAATATGTAGGTACTTGAAAGCATAAAGTGCCTTAGGTAATCTAATATTGAATTCCATTTCGGTAAAAATAAATACATATTGAATTGAAGAGCATTGTTCCCCTGGCCCTAATTTCTATATGGGCTGATATATGATATGAGATATAGCTAAACAGCTAATAAAATTTTGTTTATTTTCGTTTGAAAATTGTATTTTTTATTATTTTATCAAAAATAAGTTTAAGTTAATTTATTTAACTTGATTCTCATCGTCGATTAGACCTACGTAACGGTACGGTCTCAATACATGGCGTAGAAATAAACTCAATGATTTTAGAACGGATTAAACACTTCTATATGCATAATAATTTTAATAACTCAAACTCTTTTCAAAATTCATAATATTGGCTTGACATGTTTTTTATGAATACATCTACAACGACTCCGAAAAGCATTACAAAAGAGAAAAAATATTTTTGAAAATATGACAAAAATACATGTTTTAACTGTATTCTTTATATTGATAGTAGTCCATCTGGTCTTTGATCAAAATGTATACAATTTGTTTCAGATATTATTTTTTTGTTATTCAATATCATTACGATTTCTGAACGATCGTTTGAAAATATTGCAATATTTCATCCGAATAATACCAATAGGTATTTCTTTCATTTTTTTATATCCATATCAAATGTAATGTTTATGTCCTAATTAGATTTACAATGAAATATAACAAATAGATAGCTATTAAGCCGGAAGCTTAGTCAATTAAACAGTTATTATATATTTTTCACTGATATGATTGCATTGTAAGCGTTGTCTTTATATCGTTACAACTTTATATGTATTGATGAAATCCCTTATATATTAAAATAATCGTTACATATATTTAATCTCATAATATTAGAGCTTCGCGCTTTATTCCGAATAACTAGGTAATCACAGAGAACCTACTGTTAAGATACTCCGTTCAGTACTTTCTGTTAATTCCGAATTCGAAACATTGCGTGTTAGGTAGAGGATTTCAAATTCATTGCGAGTTAGGTAATGGATTTCATATTATTTTCTTTTGAAATTTTAAAATTTCAAATGAAAATAATTAATATATAATCGTTACCCTGAATGGGAATCAAACCAACAACCAATTACGTTTACAGTCACATGATGGCCTCAGAATATTAAAAGATAAAAATCGAAATATCTATTTTATGCAGCTTAGCGAAAAATATCAGTGGCTTACAGCAGCCCGAACACTGCGACGCGCTGATCACGTGATTGGCGTTGCCGGCTATCACTTCCATCCTCAACATCTAGAAGACTTGTTGGTTTCCATCACAAACCCTGATTTTGATGTAAGAATGATTAATTAATACATGTTTGAATACATTATATGGTCATATATTTTGTAGTGTATATCTGGAAATTTAGATTCACAGTTAAATTTTAATAAAGGCCTTAATTAAAATCCTTCATTTTTCACATAAATGCCTGTTTTGAATTAAATCTTTGCAAATTACTTCGGTCCCTACAGGTGTTATTTGCAAATCCGTTACCGAAAAAATGAAATAAGCTATCGTTCCATTATTTACACAAAAAAATATTGTTACATTGCATTTACAGTAAACGTAATATAATATTAAATTTAAAGTGCGAAGAAGAATGTGAACCCCGGTGTGATGAAGAAATTTGGAGTTGCGTACTCATTGATGAAGAAGGTTGGGTTGTTACCTATGTCAAGAAAGACAACGAAGAGACAGACGACCCTAAGCCATTGAGGGAACATCTCGCAAACTTGCACCCATCAGCCATGCGAGCTTTACTCGATGCGCAAATATACACGTTACATTGGATACACGACTACCAAGGAGTTTGTTTTCCAAATGATAAATCCAGTGCAGCTGTACGTAAATTTGTATTTCTTATTGTGTAAAAGTTATTATACTTTTATATAGGTACGTTATAATTGTACTATAGATAAATACAAATCCATATATCTAGCACATAAAATGTTTGTACACAAAAATTGTTAAATTGTTTTATATTTACCCACATGATATATACATATTATGGTTGATATATTTATAAAAATAAAATATTATTTTAGATACTGCCATCGTTGGTAAAGTCGGTGTGGTTTTCGATACGATTGATGCTACACGTAAGCCATGAAGTTTTGACCATCCTTACCATATTCGGTTCTAGTAAGTAAATTTTCCACAACACATTACGAAAACAGCAAGATACCATAGTTTTGAGGATAGTAGATAGTATAGGTGAACATCTCTAAAATACATATTTGGATTATTTGATATATATTTTTAATTTTAACTTGCACATTTTAAGTAAAGTTAGAAGACCTGTATTTATTATTATTTTTTAGTTTTAATTATATTGGCTTAGCGTTTAAGTTTTTCTATGACATGAGCAGATATAGTAAAGATTTTTGGTGGTAGGAGGTTCGTCCTCCGTCTGGCTCGCGACCACTATCATGTCAAAGACGAACCGCCAAATATCTTATGATGTGTTCCGGTTCGATGGCATGTAAGCCAGGTTTTCCCCTCTCCCACCTATCCTTTCCCCAAAATGTGGTGGTTCCGATAGCGGACTACTACATTGTCCTCCCCTTCCATCTATATCCTCTAGGTTGGCAACGCATACAACATCTCTGGTGTTGTAGAGGTTCATGGGCGAAGGTAACCACTTACCATCAGGTGGTCCTTCAGCTCGTTTGCCATCCTTTATCCATAAAAAAAAAAAAAAGATAGTTACGGGAATTGACACCTATTTTTAAACATGTCCGGAGTTAAATTTTATATCAGATAGTTAACCATTATTATTGTACTTTTTTAAAATAAATGTCCGTTAAAAAAATATCTTATATTTTTTATTATTATAGGCGGCTATGTAAAAAGCGAAACTGCAAAAGAAAAAGAAAAGCGACGTAAACGTTTGCGTCGAGATTACGAACGGGAAAAGTATGAGCGACTCTACGACAAGCGAGTGATTGTGAACCGGACGCGCTTTGCCGCCTGCGATCGCTCTCGACCTATTTATCAACTTAATGTAACTATTATATTCTTTTTCTATTAAAATATTACTTTTACACTATTTAAAACAAATTCTTATAAAAAAATACTTTTTTAGAAAACTTGAAATAATTAGGACATAACGGAACTTGAATCTGCGCCTCTTGAATTTTTTATACGTCTTCCAAAATATATTTACTTTTCTTATCCTAAGTTAGTTTAAAATATCAAAAATAAATGTCTATTGGCTATTTTACAAAAAATGAATTTCACAACCATTACTAAAGAATTGTTTCTTTTACTTTATCAAACACGGATCATCTTTTTTTTCTTTAGCGTACAAGAGAAAAAATGGAAGCATTAAGAAGACCACCAGCTCCTTGCAAGTGGCCGCTAGTCGGTACTGAAGTTCCGAATACTAATCTACTATTACTGGCTATAAAGAACAAATGCGATGACATTGGGAAACCTCTTAGTAATCCCCTAATAAATGCACCAGTATGTATACATATTTAAAAACGTTATTGTTAGGTTAAATCAAGTATCTTTTCTTATTTATTATTTATATCGAAACATACACTAATATAAGTATATGTAAAAAAACTGAAAAAATGCCGAAGAGGCCGAGAAGACTAAGTCATGTGACTGTATTTACTGCATTGCAAAGTTCTGTAACCGAGAATATAACTTCCCTAATAAACCAATAGCATTCGATCAGATAGACGAACTGTTTTCTAATAAAAATATCATATATAAAATAATTTAGATGTAACTAATACTATATCTAGGTACCGATGTCAGAATTAATAGAGAGTGAAATTGGCAATGGAAGACCTATGACTGCTGCGGCGAAGCTCGCGTGTCTTCGCAACCGCGTGCCGATGCCGGCGCGGACCCCGCATACACGCTGTTTTCCACATAACTACTCTATAGTAAGTTGAGTTTATAATCATTATTGTATCTTACATATCTCAACGCGCAATGTCTCAATTTGGCGGAAAGTGGGGAACGGAATTGTTGTAAGAGAACGGAGTGTCTTAACACTAGGTTCTCAGGTTCCCTCTGCCTACCCTGCTACATGTGGGATACAGCGTGAAGTTAAAAAAAAAGAAAGAAAAAATCTTACATGTGCTAGAAAATACTAGTTTTCAGGTTTCCTCGAAAATAGCACATTTATATTAGCATTAGCAACAATATATCTCCACGCACGGGTTGTAACGTTCATTTGAGAGGTAGAGAGATCGAACCTATATTTGACACTGTCCTTCACTTTATGCCTACTTCAATGATATTTATGTTGTCTTTTAGCCAGACCGGTCAAATGAAACTTTCAAATTGCGCAGCGATTTTAACATAAGATCTACACCTTTTTTATATTTAAAAAAATAAAAAGAAGCTTTAATTAAGCATAAAATACATTTACAATCTAAATTTGATCATCATATTATAATATTAGACACATACTATCTCGTTATATAACAAATAATTTGTTCATATTTCAGGAAGAAGGATACAGACAGTGTGGTCCATGGCTTCCAGATCCAGACTCCGGTAGTAATATATATCTTTCAAAATACATTATATTACTTATCGCATCTATTTATTTCTTAACATAGGTCAAATATACGTACGTCTTAATAAACTTGTAAACATCTCATTCTAAAAATAAAAAGTCCTTTAGTTAAGCGGAACTAAATTGTCCGTAAGTTGAAAAAATCCCTTGTATCAAAGTTCTCTATTAATTTAGTAATAGATTCACATCCCAGTCTTATTAAAACATATATTCAAGAATTCAGTTACAGATAACAATCTTTATTCTTTAAAATTGTTCCGTAGATGTTTGTTATATAAAATTTCAGGAAATAAACGTAAAAATTAGAACGTTTGAACACGCTATGTAAGTAAAAAGATTGAATAACTCTATAATAAAACTCCACTACATGACTCTCCATAATAAAAACATCATTTTAAAAAGTACAACTATTCTTTATCTGTTATTTAAATATAATTCAATAGTAAAATGTATAAGTGATAAAGGTGAAATAAAAGTCATAATCACATCCTCTTAATTCGTTTTATTACAATTATTATTTGGTTCGGAAATGTATTTAATGCTGAGCTGTGAGCAGTTAACAAATCACTAAACTGTCGACATTTCCTTGTTATAAATTATAATTAATAAAATTATGATATAATGAATAATTATGGCTTTGGAATGCTACAAACTTTGTATTTGGTGGGTTTAATAAAAAGTACATAAATAATAAATGAATTTTTGACCACATCACATAAATTACATTTTAAAAACCAAAATAATACATAATGTAACTTGATAACAACATTGCGGAATCCATATATTAACATTAGGAAGAACATTCAAGAACAACACGACATTTATTACTAGATTTTGAATAAAACGCATTCAACTGTTAATATTAAAAATATTTTCTATGTTAAAAATATTTGAAATAATCGAAATTTGAATCAAAATTTAAATACTCATTTTCGAATCATACACATAAACTCTCCTTAAGCTTCAAGAACACAATATATTCCACGTAGACTAAAAAAATAACTTCAACAGATTATTAAGATATTATTAAAAATTCTAATTTGGAATGAACAATTTTAATTTAAATAAAAGATTTAATTTTATTCTTACTGCTAATGATTGCTTATCTAATTTTAATCAAAAATAGATTAGAATTTTGTATCTGTTAAAGTTAACGTCCGAGTGGTTACAATATCGGTATTTTTATACGGCAGTACACGTCACTATGTTGTTAAGGACGTCACTATTGTTGTAAATATAGCATTCCAATAAATTAAACGGAATTCGATTTTGAATGTAACAGTTTTATTTGACACTAGGATCAATCTCTGCTGCGTTCAAAACTTTTATACTGAATATGATAATAATATGTTTTCCTCTATATGTGTTTTTGAGAAAATTTTGTTATTTGTAGAAATAAATAACATAAAAGTTTTTTATTATTGTATGTCATTCATAATATCATGTACGCGTATTATAAATTCAGCAGATGGTTTAACGAACAAAAAAAAAAACAAACATTCTAAAACAAAAATTAAAAAATAATTAAGTACACGTTTTCTTAATAGTTGCTTTTCCTTAATAAATAATATATCAGATGCACGATAAGTCGGACTTTAACATTAACGTCTATCATTCAAACAGTACACGTAATTATCGAAGTCTAAATATTAAAATATCATCTTTGAGCTCCTACAATGGCGACTTGCCTATCTTGTCCCATTAAAAATATTATTTTTTATTTATATCTAATTTTTTTTTAACTTGTCACGGCTCTATCCTTGTATAAAGAAGATAAGATTTGAGCGATTGCAAATTTAAGATCGAATGATTTCCATAGCCGAGATATCGATTGCTATCGAATATGCTATCTTTAAATCAATATTGAAATTAGCTTCGTAATTAATCGGCTATAATAAAATATTACATAATAACCGCCTGCTCTTAGAGTACATTAAATTCTCGAATGTCTACCTAGCTACTTGTAAAAACATGAACCGCATCAACGTCGTCCTTATTTCCTTGTAATCATTTCATATTCGTTTGGCACCATTTATCCTAAGTTAACGCTAAGGACATCTACTTATTAAATTCATTAAAATTCAGAGTATGTGATATTTTCGAATTAAATTTTTATAATAGTGAAAATTGAGAATAATTTTAAACTTCAAGGGGCGTCCAATAGTACGTGATAAGGTTTCGGCAAAAAATCAAGAAGAAAACATTTAAAAAAAATGAATGTAAAGAATTATAATCGCAAATATTTTTTTTATATTTAGTTGCTTAACATATAAACTTGCATTTACATACGGATGTAGATGGAAATTAACACACTCATAGAATTTAAAATGATATATAACATCCTTTGTAACCGATACATGGTACAGATAAATTATAAATTTGTATAAAAATACATTTTTCATTTCTTTCTATACTCCAATCAAAATAAAAAAAAAAATAGATTCACATAAAAAATGGCACACCCCTAAGACGTTCAATAAATAAAAGAACATTTGGAACTAAGTTAAGAAAATATTTTAAATAAATTAAACTTAATAATTAAGTGCATATAAATCACAAAAGATTGTTATTTCATATTTTTCTACATTTATTGCCAAGTCTTTGTATGTATAACCAAATGAAATATGTTCTTACAACACTAACAACACACAACAGCAACAGCTGTTACAAAGCCATATTATAATCCTAGTACTTAACATTAGGACAAAAATATTCAATATATTACAAATCATTTCAACTGCTTCCATATTCTTTGGTAAAATAATAATATAACATAATACTTTAAAAACATACGAATGTCTTGTAACAAAAAGCGTAATAATAAATTAAATAAAAAATAGATTATAACAAAAAGATAATACTTATCTTCTGCCTTCGGCTTAAAACTAGTTCATTAAAAAAAAACAAATGTTATTGTACTTGAAAAGTAGCGTATAATAACTAAAAGTAGTCTGAGACTCATTCTAATTAAAAAAATATATTTATTTAAATAAATATTCAAAATAAAAAATATCTTTGGTACATAATATTAATAAACTCAAAAGAGCAAAGAAACCAAACATATCAAAATACACTTCGTGCAAAAAGTATGGTAAATTGTGATGTAGAAATAAATAAAGTTTACAACATAATATGGTAATGTCATGGAATGTTGTCTTAAAAGTAATTATCATTGCTTAAAAATAATATCAATTTTCAGAAAAAAAATAAAAAAAATAAGTGAAGCGTCATCGCTCTATATTAATAAAAAAATATTTTGTATTGATACCAATATCATTTAAATAGAATAAAACAAATAATTACATAAATTACAAAAAATATTCACAAACATATTTTCTTATTTAAATGAATATAATTGAAACAACATTTTTTTTGCTTATTCAATTTGAATTTCGAACAAAGAAATCTTTTAAAAATTAATTCTTCAATATTTAAAAATTAATTGAATCTTCAAATTTATGAATTGAATTGATTTGAAAACCAATTTAAAACATAATTTGTAATTCGAATAATTGGTAACGGATTATCGCAATGATCGATGTTTAATCGAATAATATTAGAGTTCGTTTCATTCTTCTTCGGATTCTGTGTCGGAATCGGGTATCGTATTAAACCAGTTCTCCCAGTTCGAAGGGTTTCCCATTGCGTTTCGACTAAAAAGTAAATTACAATAATTTTATAAAAAAATATAATGTTTATAGAATAATAATAATAATAATAATCCTTTATTGTACACCCATATTAATTACAAAAAAAAGAGAAACATGAAACAAAAATAGTTAAATTGTACAAAAGGCGACCTTATCGCTATAACAGCGATCTCTTCTAGGCAACCTTAAGGCATAGGAAATAAAGGAAGGGAAACGGGGCAGAAATTGTTTGACAAAATATTAAAAGTAACAGAGACTCAATTTTTTATCTGAAAGCTTTACAATGTGTTGCTGCTTCCGATAGTTTTCATATTTTTTTTGTTTTTAGGAAACGAATTGTTCCCTTTACATTGCATCAAACTACACAATACTCATGCGTAGTTGTATGATAATACATTCATTCCAATTTTAAGTACTCTACTAATAATTTAAAGTACCTAAGAAAAATGCTAACTGTTTGCGTCAGAGTTATGCTCTGGTGCCAAAATATTACAATATAAGTTCCTACTAAAAACCCTAAATGCATCATATCGGTCACTCTACAGGGATTCCACTGAGCGATATATAAAGTGTAATAATGTAATCTCACACCGTATCCTATATGTACAAGCAGGGTAGGCAGAGGGAGCCTTTGAGAACTCTAGTAATAAGACACTTCGTTCTCATAACAGTTTTCTTCTCCACTATCAGACGAATAGAGGGGCATTGCGCTGAGTGACGGAACTCAACGCCAGCGCTTTTATCTTGTTACCAGAACGAGGAATCGAAAGATCATAAATACATATATTTTTCATTTTCTGTAGTAGGAATCGAATTCAATAATCCGTCACGTTACATTTGACAGGTTTCAAAAATCAAAATATTCTTTATTCAAGTAGGCTATTACGAGCACTTTCGAATCGTCAATTTACAAGGTGTCAGTGGTGCTCAGTCCTAACGGAAGCTACCACCGCGTGACGAGTGACGACCGATATCGACATATGTAAGTACTCACCCGTGCCTGGTGACGGGCTGGGCCAGGTAGCGTGGCGGTGGCGGGGCGGCGCGGGCGGCGGGGCGCGCGGCGCTGCAGCGTCTGCGTGCCCCCCCCACCCCGACCCTCCGACCCCGCCGCCCTCTTCCCACCTGCATCGCTCACAATTTCAAACATCGTATACTTTATATCGACGTGCGAATCCGACACATTCTTACTATTTTTTTTTATTTATTAAATACTCTATACTATAATGACTAATCCGCTAGAGATAAAAACTAACTGTAACCCGCATATAGAAGGGTAGGCCGAGGGAACCTGAGAACCTAGTGTTAAGACAGTTAGTGTTCTCTTACAACAATTTTGTTCCCTACTTTCCGCCGAATTGAAGCATTGGTGCGCTAAGTGGTGGAACTCACGCTTTGCCTTATTACTCAAACACAGGAAATGAAAATACTAACATTTCTGGAGCGGGAATCGAACCCACAACCTTGTCGCGTTTACAGTTCTTTTTTTATTTATTAAATACTCATACTATAACGCTGACTAATCCGCTAGAGATAAAGCTGAAGGTGAATAAAGTAAAATGAAGTATTCATAACATTACACACAATTGATCCGCATGATCCGCTGCGCATATCTGCTTTAAGTTATCAATATTTGTCTTTTTTTTCATTTATTTGGAAAGTTGGGTTATTAACAATAACATAAATGTTTGCTCAGAACTTAGATCACTTTCGCAATAAAGTTATAACTATAAAACATATCTACAGTGTCGCGGAGGAAAAGAGCAGTAAATCATATACGAGGTGTGTTCAAAAAGTAAGGTGGACTTTTCAAATTTATGGGCAATTCCACTTCGATTATCGATTTTTTATTTTGCTATGTTGGTACACTCTTCCCGGAACATCTGTACCAAGTTTCCAAGTGTATAGCATTTTTTGTTTGGTTGAAGAGGCGTAAAGGTTATAAGTGTTTTATGTGCTCGGCGATTTCTTGCTATCGAAAAATATGGATTTTGCATCAAATTTCGTGTAAAAAATAAAATAAAAGTGCTCCGAAAAACACTTAAAATGTTGACAGTGGCATACGGTGAAACTGTTCTGAGTAAAAAAATGTTTACAAGTGGTACAAACTTCTTCCAAGATGGCCGAAGATGCCAATGACGAGCCTCGCTCTGGACGCCCAAGCACGTCAACAACTGATGAAAACGTTCAAGCAGTGAAGAAAATTGTTCTGGAAAATCGTCGAATCACTATCAGAGAAGTTGCTGAGAATGTTGGTATATCGCTTGGCTCGTGCCATGAAATTTTTTAACGTTTTGGGCATGAGACGTGTGTCATGAAGTTTAATCTGAATTGCTCATCATCTTCATCTTTGTTGGTGAGAGATTTTTTGCCAAAGACACCACAATCATGCCTCAGATATTCAAATATTCACCGGATTTGGCCCCATGTGACTTTTTCTTGTTCCCAAAACTAAAGAGACCTATGAAAGGACGGAGATTTGCAACGATTGGAAGAGATAAAGACTGCATCGCTGGAAGAGCTCAAGGCTATACCGAAAAAGTGCTGGGCGTGAGAAGTGCTTTGACGATTGGAAACCAAAGGGCATAAGTGTGTATTGTATCTGGAGGGGGATTACTTGAAGGGGACAACATAAATATTGATAAATAAATATTTTTCTTAAAAATACAAAAGTCACCTTACTTTTGAACACACCTCGTATACCCACACGTCGTCTTGTATTCAAAATTTAACGCATCATAGCAATTATGTATACATAAAAATAATCTCTTTAATTCAAATCTTCATGTCCCTTACTGTAGTGTCTATGATACGACCGCGTAATAATTTCCAGCCAACTTACTCGTACAAGTCTCACTAAAATAAAAATGAGTTTTTCTAAATGAGAACTCTTTCATGTTTCGATGGAAATATGTTTTTTGCATAGACATAATGCAAATTAAAATCAGAATTATAAATTATATAAAAATCGTGCTTGGAGAATACTTGCTGACAGATTTGAGATGATTTAGATATTTATCTCAAATCTCTGTATCTATAGAATATATACGATAAAGGGTCCCCAGCTTGACTGAGACATGTTGCTTATCAATGGTAAAATTGGCATGTTGGCCCAAATGTAACTCCGTTGGTGTATCTTGTTCATTCATTATAAAAATAACAGTTGGAACTTAGACAGTTACTTCGAATTTGTATAAGAACAGTACTTTCGAAATATATATATTAAATATCTATAACTGTAATATATGTATTGTTATGTAAAACATACCCAGAGTTATTAGCGGCGGAGTGGCAGTTTTCGCACTCGCTGCGGTAGTCGTCAGTTTCCGCGTCGCGTGCGCCCTCATAGCTGCATACGCAAGATGGCTGCAAGTTAAATGAAATGCTTGAAGGTGCTTTTTTATATATTAAATTAGTAGTATATATTTACCCAGTGTCAGATCTGGTTGTCTGATTTATGAGATAGAAAGATAATCGTATAATAGAAAGATAATATGTCGTGGCGCAGAGGCACAATCGTGCGACTGTAAACGCGACAGGTTGTGGGTTCGATTCCCACTCCAGGAAATTTAAAATTTAGTGTTTTCATTTCTTGGGTTTAGTAAGAAGGCAAAGTGCGGCGTTGAGTTCCGCCACTCTACACGCAATGCCTCAATTCGGCGGAAAGTGGGGAATGGAATTGTTGAAAGAGAATGGAGTGTCTTAACACTAGGTTCTTTGGTTCCCTCTGCCTACCCTGCTACATACGGGATACAGCGTGAAGATAAAAAATATATATATTACGATTATCCGTAAGAGCCTAACCGATACTTAAAAGTAATTAAAAATATTATCACATGCATTCTGCATATAACAAAATATACCTTGTCAACGGTGAGAGGCAGCGTGGGTGCTTCGGGTTGTTTGGGTTTCTCAGGCTCATCGCTGTGCGCACGCGGCCGTCCCGCCCTCGCGCTCTGGCTTCTATATACACAAAATTATATTTAAAAATATCAAATTTCATTTACCTACCTTAGTTATTCAATTCATTTGACAATAATTAAATAAATCATTAATTTTTTTAAAATTGTTTCTATTACAGATAAACGCAATTACCCACGACTTCGAAAAAGAAATTACACACTACAAAAATGTAGACATATAATAAATAAATTCAACTTACTTATCATCAACAGTATCAACAGGACGCGGTGGCTGAACAACCGGTGGATTAGCCACTTGTGGGGCTGGAGGTGGGGGGTGTTGGGGGTGTTGGGGGTGCTGGGTGTGTTGGAGGTGTGGGGGGTGCTGGGTGTGGGGGGCGCTGTCGGTGACGGAGGCGATGTTCAGGTTGCGCGGCACGCTGCGGCCGCTGAGCACGCGGTCGCGGTCGCGGTCGGCGCGCGCGGCGTCGGGGCGGTGGAAGGAGCGCCGCACCTCCCCCTGCAGGGAGCGGTCGGCGCGGGTGAAGCCCATCGCCTCTAGTGTGGAGGTGTCTACGGCTGTCGATATACGCGGTATGGTGCGGTGCCTGTGGATGTTTTGATCGGTCTCTCAGTAGTTTGTAAAAAATTTTGGTTGATGAGTTTTGTTTTTATTCTATACGACATATGTAAAGGTTTTAGACTGAAATGTATATTGACAGATGTTATGTTGTTCACAGCACAGGAAATAAGTTCTATTTTTTTTTCGTCGATATGTAAAATATGGATAATTTTTTAACGCATTTTTCTTATAACATGTTATTGCACTTTTAAAAATGTCCGACTATTCACTATTTTGTTTGATTGTTATAATTTTGGTCTTGATATTATGTAAAAATAAATATTTTCTTTTGAATCACTAATAACATAAATAGCCTTTGCACCTAAAACCAAGTGTATGTAGATATATGAGTCTGCACACGCCTAAATCTGTATTTGGAAAGTACAAGTATGTGTATATATACACCCATACCTCGCTTTGCGTCGTTCCAAAAAAACACGACGCAAAGTGAAAATAGATTTTCTATAGCAAACCATTTAATGATCAAAGATAGGTTCCAGGCTTACGAAAATACTACCTTTTAAAAATAAAATTGAACAGTAAAATTTTTCAAATAAAAATAATATACAAAAAACGTATTCAATTAAACAAAATAAACTACATATTCATTTAATTTATGAAAGTTTAATTAGAATTAATCAGTGTCTGATGTGTCCATAGTGGTTGTCGTCGTAGGTCGGCTTTCTTTCATAAAAAAATGGTCCAAAGTTTGTTGAACTGCTTTTTTTTCAACGTAAGATTGGGTAAATATTTATGTTTTTTATAACCAAAAACACCACGTAAACGTGACGCAAACGTAACGCAAACGTAGCGCAAACGTAGCGCAAACGTAACGTAAACGTAACGTAAACGCAACGTAAACGCAACTTAAACGTAACGTAAACGTAAACTTTGCATATGAAATTATGTTTTTAAAAAAGCACAACACACTACCTCACACTACGTAATTAAACTGAACTCTAAAATAAACAAAACGAAGTTTTGTATTAAATTATGTTATATTGTATTAAAGTTATTTTGTAAAATTGTATTAAATTTGCGTTGATTTTTAGTAAGAAAGGGAATCCCCAAATTTTGATGACATGGCGCAGTTAAAAATAAAAGTGTTGCCATATTTTAGGAAAAAAAAAATTAAAGACTCGAATCCAAAACAACGCAACTTCGAAAATCTATGTTTTTAGCAACTTCAAAAAAACGCAAAACGAAACGACGCAATTCGAGTTATTGGTGTATATGTATTCGTACTCACAGCGCGGTGTGCGTGGCGTAGAAGCCGGGCACGTTGTGCGGACGCTCGTGGTCGTCGCGCGGCACGCTGAGGCGCGCGCTGATGGCGCCCAGCGACCCCGTCAGCCGCGCGCCGCCCACCACGCCGCCCGCCGCGCCGCCCGCCACGCCGCCCACCACGCCGCCCACCACACCACCTGGCACTGATACATATACCATTTAGGCTTTTTGAAGTTATAACTTCTTTATTATCTGGGCATTTTTTGAGATGGGAAAATACCATTGAATCCGTGCCACCTGGCAACAGTAACTGATACCAACCATAATAAATATGTCACAGTGGTGAAAGATAAAGCCGATATGTATAATATACATACGAGCTGCCAGTATGTATATTATATATACCGGCTTACTTTCACCCTTTGACATCTCATACCTTGAAAATGCATAGAAAATAAAAGCATACATTTTCAAAGTGTGAGATGTTAAGTCGAGCTTATTTTTTGCAATCCCAAATTTTTTGTCAAGTTTTTTTTTTTTTTTGGGCGTAATTTCGCAAATCAATTCAGCATCCTGGTAAATCCACCATCAGCTTAAATCCATTTTACTAAGCACTTTTGAAGTTTAACAACAAAATAACATAAGCTAGAATACTAACTATTTTGTGCCAAAGGATGTGACATGACGGTCGGGTCGGCGTGCACTGGCTGGAGCAATGGCGCATTGTAACAGTTCTGAGTGTTGGCGATCTGAAACAAAACCATATAATATTTATGACTTAAAACCAAATTATCAATGAATACAGGTTAATATTGCAAAGAGTAAAGGTATTAAAATTATTTTTTGTGTTTATTTCTTTACGAAAGAAGAGAAGCAACAATAGCTTAATGTTTATTCATTGACTTTTGCTATTACATATATAAATGTCTTTAGAAAAGACAGCATTAACATGGTTCAAAAGTGTATGTCAAACGCATGATGGTGAGTGTAATATTTATTTTATTTATTTATCCCCATATAAACTTTAACGATGCCAAATTTGACCCTCCTGCACTCCACTGTATACCATATGTCCATATATTTTGTAAAAAGAGGTTCAAAGTTATTTCACGTGAAAGTTATTTCACGCATTAAACTCTACTAATATTATAAATGTAAATGTACGTTTGTTTATTACATTTTCATGCCAAAACTACTACTTAAGCGATTATCATGTAACTTTGTACTCATATTCTTAGACAAGGCATTAGGATACTTTCTATTAACAAAAATATATATATTTTTTTTTTTTACGTTCACGCTGTAACCCGCATATAGCAGGGTAGGCAGAGGGAATCAGAGAACCTAGTGTCAAGACACTCCATTATCTTTCAACAATTCCGTTCCCCACTTTCCGCCGAAATGAGGCATTGCGTGTTGAGTGGCGGAACTCAACGCCGCGCTTTGCCTTGTTACCAAACCCAAGAAATGAAAATACTAAATGTTACATTTCCTGGAGTGGGGATCGTACCCACAACCTGTCACGTTTACAGTCGCACGCTTGTGCCTTTGCGCCAGGACAGGCGAAATATATAAACAAAATATTGAATCAATTCTATTATAATGTAATGTTCTTTTATATTTATTTAAGGGATTCAACACGATCGAGGCCGCGGGCAAAAGTGAGTATAATGATAATTAATAATTAAAAAAAAAATTGACGTACATGCTCCTCTTCGACCGGTCAAATTAAAACATCTCCCCGCTCCATGGTTGACGGATGATATTAAAGCTCTCATGTTAAAGAGAAATAGGGCTAAAACTAAATATAAAATGCGTCCTACAGATACAAACCTAAGCAAATACAAAATACTACGGAACCGATGTAGAAAAACCTGTAGAGACGCCCAACGCAAACACATACATGACTCTGTAAGCAATAATAGCCCTGCTAATGTATGGAAATTTTTTGACACTCTGGGTATTGGACGCCAGCGTAAAACGATAAGTGCGCTCATTAACGACAGAATGGATCTTGATCAACTTAATAAGCATTTCACGACTGTAAATCTCTTAAGCCAAAGCGTTAAATCCAGTACTTTATAATCGCTCTCCTTACTATCTCGTCCCTCTTTTACTCCCTTCAGTTTTCAAACGGTGACTGAGAAGGAAATTAAACAAAATATAATTGCTATAAAG
>JAKGSA010000526.1:0-128389 GCA_033558755.1 Philaethria dido
GTGTGAGATGTTAAGTCGAGCTTATTTTTTGCAATCCCAAATTTTTGTCAAGCTTGTTTGTTTTTTTTTTTGGCTTAATCTCGCAAATCAATTCAGCATCCTGGTAAATCCACCATCAGCTTAAATCCACTTTACTAAACACTTTTGAAGTTTAACAAGAAAATAACATAAACTAGAATACTAACTATTTTGTGCCAAAGGATGTGACATGACGGTCGGGTCGGCGTGCACAGGCTGGAGCAACGGCGCATTGTAACAGTTCTGAGTGTTGGCGATCTGAAACAAAAACATATAATATTTATGACTTAAAACCAAATTATCAATGAATACAGGTTAATATTGCAAAGAGTAAAGATATTAAAATTATTTTTTGTGTTTATTTCTTTACGAAAAAAGAGAAGCAACAATAGCTTAATGTTTATTCATTGACTTTTGCTATTACATATATAGATGTCTTTAGAAAAGACAGCATTAACATGGTTCAAAAGTGTATGTCAAACGCATGATGGTGAGTGTAATATTTATTTTATTTATTTATCCCCATATAAACTTTAACGATGCCAAATCCACTCACTCCACTGTATACCATATGTCCATATATTTTGTAAAAAGAGGTTCAAAGTATAACTTTCACGTATTAAACTCTACTAATATTATAAATGTACGTTTGTTTATTATATTCTGATGCCAAAACTACTACTTAACCGATTATCATGTAACTTTGTACTCATATTCTTAGAAGTATTAAAAAGACAAGGCATTAGGATACTTTCTATTAACAAAAATATATATATTATTTTTTTTTTTAACTTCACGCTGTAACCCGCATATAGCAGGGTAGGCAGAGGCAATCAGAGAACCTAGTGTCAAGACACTCCATTCTCTTTCAACAATTCCGTTCCCCACTTCCCGCCGAATTGAGGCATTGCGTGTTGAGTGGCGGAACTCAACGCCGCGCTTTGCCTTGTTACCAAACCCAAGAAATGAAAATACTAAATGTTACATTTCCTGGAGTGGGGATCGAACCCACAACCTGTCACGTTTACAGTCGCACGCTTGTACCTTTACGCCACGACAGGCGAAATATATAAACAAAATATTGAATCAATTCTATTATAATGTAGTGTTCTTTTATATTTATTTAAGGGATTCAACACGATCGAGGCCGCGGGTAAAAGTGAGTATAATGATAATTAACCTACCTGAGCAATAGGTCTCGGTATGTTGACATACGCGTGCGACGCGCACATGTCGTCCCGCGCGTCCGCCGTCGGGTACGAGCGGTGGAACGATGCCTCGCTTGTTACACTGTGAACATAAATTATATCTTTAGAAATTATTGTTATGTTTAAATTAAGTTATTCACACATTTAGAGGAAGAAAAATGAGTTAAAGAAACATATAAAAATTCGAGCGAACTTGGACGGATTCGAAGGGAGCAACTTCGAGTCCCGCTATGTTAACATTTTTATAGGCTTTCCAAAAACATTTTTTTTAATGATAAGTAGATATTTTTGCCACATATATCTTCCATTTGGAGATTTGGAGGGTACGCAAAAAAATAACTAAGTAATAATGATTTATTTCATACTTTCTGTCCAATTTTTTTCCTTTATATATCCACTCTAAATGCTCCTCGAAAATATAATTGGAATTAATTAACTTTTGTAATAAGTACATATAACGTATATGTATATTTGTGCAGGATAGTAGCTGCCATTTATTAAATAACTAAATCCCATTCATATTTTAAAAGCACAGTTTAGTTTCTTGCTGGCTACTGTCAGCATAACTGCGTTTGATGATACAATGCATACATAACGAATGTACACTTATAAAAGACATTTTAGCCAAATAAAAATCCATAATAAAAATAGTAAACCGTACAAATATAAAAAAAAATATTAAGATCGACCATAAACAAAAAAATATAAAAAAATGAAAACAAAAAGAAAACAAAGCTTTAAATCACCGCATAGGTTCAGACCGACACTGCGCCATAGCTTCCTCGTAAGGCGGAGGTGCTTCGCCCCTTGGCAGGTAGTTGCTAGGTGGCTTCCAGGCTCCCATCGGCGCCGTCTCACAACTGCCGCCCATGTAGCCCATACTACCGCTGATGTAACTGGAAAATAGTTTTTACTATAAAAATATAATCATTTAAGATTATAGAAAATAGACGCCTGTCGTGGCGCACATGCACAAGCGTGCGACTGTAAACGCGACAGGTTGTGGGTTCGATTCCCACTCCAGGAAATGTAAAATTTAGTATTTTCATTTCTTGGGTTTGGTAACAAGGCAAAGCGCGGCGTTGAGTTCCGCCACTCAACACGTAATGCCTCAATTCGGCGGAAAGTGGGGAACGGAATTGTTGAAAGAGAATGGAGTGTCTTAACTCTAGGTTCTCTGGTTCCCTCTGCCTACCCTGCTATATGCGGGTTACAGCGTGAAGTTAAAAAAAAAATAAGTGTGAGATCATCAGGACGCAGTAGAGGTGTTATAACCATACGCCCCAGATGAAAATCGAACTCACAAGCAATAGTGTTTACAGTCAGAGCCAATGATGTTACAGTTATTTCAAATTTTAATTAATTTAACATAATACTTTTCAAGTTCATCAACAAAATAAAATTAAAAAGTAATATCTACTAAGATACTATTTTGTGCCAAAATAAAAACCTTTACTTATATTTGTATCTGTATTTATTTTAAATTATAATCATGTCCCTCCTCCAGTAAGACAAAGACTGACGGCACCTTTAAATATCGTGATTTAACTGAAAGTCTCAAGTTCAAAAGGAAAAAAAGAACAAAGTGTCTTAAAATTACGTTCTTTCTGACTATCTTGGTATACGGAAAAGAAACTTAGGCTGCTTATTTTAAGAATGTTTTTTTTTTTAATTTGACTACAATAATTATATATATATATTTTTATATTTCGTGTGGGAAAAAAGTATAAAAAGATTATAATGATGTGTCATTATTAATAAAGACCTTGTGACTTCAATGATGTTATAATTAGTAGCAATAAAATAGATTACAAAACAACATATTACTAAACAAAGAGCCGCCTTATTTACAAATAAACCTAATTAAAGTTTGATAAGGATTTCTTATAAAACACTTGTAAATAAAAAGAAAAGGCTAAATTTGCCGTATTTTTTTCATTATTTCAAATTAAAATTACAAAATGCATTAAAGATATTATTAATAATTTATATATTACCCAATGCTTGTCAAACTTCGTTGATCCTCCGTGTGCGGCGGTCTGCGTCGTTTCTGCTTTCTAACTCTGTATACAACGAGGGCTACAGTTAATAGAACAACAGCCGCGGCGCCGCCGGCCGCGACTCGCACATTTGCTTCGGTGCCTTCCGCCGGCTTCACTACATCGTCGAGACAAATGAAGTCACAACAGGTGTTACCTACACGAAATGATCTGCAGTCCTGTAATGATTGAAAAAAAAATCTTAATATCTCATCGTAAAGGCCATTGTAGCCCAGCGCTTAACTGCTAGCAGTTATGGGACGGTTACCCATGCACGGGAATGATATATAAATTATTTTTGTTTCCTGGATCTAAAATACGAAAAAATTAATTCCGCCACTAGCTTCTCTCTGTTTAACCTGCTAACCGTGATAAAGAGTGAAGCTGAAAAAATCTCTTAATCACCCATTGCCATCCAATGGAAGTTTGAGTTAGAATAAATTTATTCGCGTTTCCGCCTGACTCATTTCCTAACTATTTCATTTATTTGTATGTTAATAAATTTTATGCTGTACTGGAAGTATCTCTGTCGGTGTATATTTATCTCATATACAGACAGATGTATTATAACGGGCTGATGATGACGTCCGACGAATGTTGATTACATCCTTACAACGCACTATCCCAAATAACATGTCTATTTACAAAACCAATATAGTTTTTGAAGCACTAACATAGAAAGACAAACAATAAACAATGAGTTTATAAATTTATATTTTAATTTGCAATGCTCTAGTAATATCATGTAGTGAAATAGAAAGTTGCACGTCGTCGTAAAAGGTTTTTTTTTAATATAAATACGAAAAATTAAATCTACTAGAAAATTAAAAACACATCAAGCTATACCCATACATACTACTTACATATTAAACATTACCTAACTCGCATGGGACTCATATAATCATTGTGTGACAATACGTTAAGGACTTTGATGATAAATATATAGCTATAGATACTCATTATTATGCCAAGTGAATAGCTAAATGTTAAACATAACATTTAAAAAATTTTAATGTACCTGACCAGTGTTTTTCATAGTTTACCACGTCACTTATTATAATATAATTATTATATACATATAATTATATTATTTTATTAAATTAAAAAATATATTTTATTTATATTAATTGCTAACGCTACTTATATTCGATTTTGTTTTCGTGTTTTTTTATTATTTAAATATATTTCTTTAATATTTATGCAAATAAATTATATGGCTTTTTAAAAATATTATAACGACATAAACGAAAGTGGTTTGACTTATGTAAACAAAAAAAATATTTTTTATATTTAATAAAGAACGTATAAAAATTAACTTACCTGTGGGGGAGAACATAGTACCGCCTTACATACTTTAGGCATGCCATTGTCACAAATGCATAACGTGCAAGTATCTGGCCCTGGTACATAGTGCAATCCACTCGAAATTATTGTACCACGTAAATCAGTACACTCTCCCTGTGCTGCTACACCTATAACACCGAGGCAAACACATTTATTGTAATTTCTAAATGCCTGACAGGTTATTACATTAAAAGTACCAGGATAATTCCCACTTACTATAAAAGTGTAAGGTCGACAAGCACAACACGGCTTTACTAAACATTTTATTTATATATTTTCACAAATTGAACTTAAACTTAAGTCCACATTTTTAGGCTATAGGACTTTTGTCCTATATATTTTAAATCGATAGTCGTTCGCTGACCGTGAGAAATCTTTACAAAAGATAGGGACAGACAGAAAATTGATCATGCGTCTTAAGCTACAGCGGTATAAATATGTACTAAACCTACAAAGTAGATACTGTATTTTTCTTCTCAACACTAGATGGAGCTGAACATAAAAATGTAAATTTATTATATTTTATGATGTTAGTAAATAATGCCAAAGTATCACTTCTTATGAAATAACACTGAACGACTTGTTGGAATTTTCATATTTATAGAATTTATTTAACTCTTTAAAAAATATTTTCTATGCTATCGCATTCAACAATGTTAACATGGGAACTATGCACCGTCGTCCGACACCCATAGATATTTGTGACACTGGACACAAAACGTTGAAAGAAATGTATGTAAACAAACATTATGACTATTGAAAAGAAAATGTAGTAGTACATTTTTACGAAATACAATGACTATTAGAGTGCGAAATTAACTTTAGATTATTTCTTGATTTAAATTATAGTGATCAATTAAAATTGAAAGGGTAAAAGGGGATAGGACAAACCTTAGACGTACTGAATGGAAGAAATAAGTAACGAAACTTATTTTTATTTTTTTTATAATTTAAATATTACTTACATATACTATGTTTTTATACTTACTTAATTTAAGACAGTGCAAGGAATTTTATACTATAATTTTATTCAAAAGTACATTTTCCCCTTAATATTCATATATTTAATTTCTTTATATTTTCTAGGTTTTTTGACTTGTGTCAAAAATGTACTTCAATTGACATTTGACAACTCGCGATTTTGTACTTGCTAGGTTTTTGTAAACTCCATAACTTGATTTTCTAATAAATAAATTTGTTTACACATCATTTATTTTCTATACATAATTTTAAAACTATATAAGTGCAAGTTGTTAAAATCATATTTTGTTATTACACCAAAGTCGTTAAAAATGACCAGGTATTAGATAATTGTAAAATATGGCTGGTTTTGGTGATTATAGTCACTACAATCGTCCCTTCGGGTTAGATTCGAACAGGGAAACCAACGATTTGTATGATACTCGTTATCAACAAATATATGGTTATCATACCCCCTTAACTGAAGAGTACCAAGGACCACCTTTGGTATCCGACAATCCGCCAGAAGAAGGTACGTAAAACATAATTACAAAACTTATCATTTCATTTTATCCTTTTAATTAATTTTATGGAAATTTCGATTCATTTTTAAGAGTTTTTATTAATCTGTACTAATTTTGATAATAATATTTCAAACAATAATATAAAGAATATTATAATATTCGATTTATTCATATAATTACTTATTTATATAATATAGTTTGTTTTATTTAATTGTCCACAGAATCTAGTACTTATGTTACTACAGCTATAAGTGTAGCTAGTCTTATAACTGAAAATTTGTTGAGTCATCCATTTATTGTGCTAAGAAGGCAATGTCAGGTTTGTATAGATATATTATTAATTAATCTCGCATCTATATATAATGATATAAAGAGATTTAATCAAACAGTTTTTTGACATTCATTCATTCTTCATTTTATGTAAAAATGTATTCATTGAAATGCTTTAAATGTTTTTAGCTCTTACCCGCACCACACACCATGTGTATACAGGTGTATTTATTGTATGAACAATAACTTCTAAAAATAAATAATTTCAAAAGTGGTAGAGTGGCATAATATGTAATGTAATCGCTGACCAAGGATATAATCTATATCATAATAAATCATATAATTCTATTTTAAACAATCTTTATCCTTATTCAGGTTGTGCTATCAAAATATGTTATCATATTACTAAATATCTGTTCTATCTAATATTCTGATTATAAATTGTATTACCCAATTTTATATATTATAAACATAAATATAGTAATATGCATATTTAAAAAATAAAATAAAAATTTAATTTATAGGTGCATAACAGTCTAAGAAACTATCATATAGTACCATACACACTATTGCCAGTTGTGGTCAGACTCCATAGGCGACAGGACTTTACTACACTATGGAAGGGTATTGGCTCTACATGCATAGTGAAAGGACTTAACTTAGCTGTTGAAGATGTAATATCAAAAGGAACTGGATGGCCAAAGTATTTTTATTTTAATCTGAAGAATAGTTTTGTGTTTCAACTGAAATGTAATTTTAAAATTAATTTTAATTTTGTTTGTTTTTTTACAGGGAAATTGGAAAATGTGGATCAGCTCTACAATTTATTCAACATTTATCTTTGAAATGGTACATTTTAACAAATTTAATGATGAATATATTTTACATAAATATATATACATTTGTTATTCTCCTGTGTAATGTTTTTCAGCATAAGTTTAGCTATTGTGACTCCATTCTATTCAGCAAGTCTTGTAGAAACTGTGCAAAGTGACATTGCCAGTGACAAGCCAGCAGTTTTGGATGTATTTAGGGAAGGATTTGTTCGAATCTTAGAATGGGGAACTCCAAGCCGAGGCAGAATGTTACCAATATGGGCTATTGTATTGCCATCTATTGGTCTTGGAATCTCAAAATATTTTGCCCAGTAAGTAAAAATATGAATATAGTTACTACTTCATAAAATACATAGATATTAAAAAAAAGCCATTTCCATACAAATTTAAAGAAATTTGTAAATTTACACAGAATTAAAAAAAAAGTACTGAATTATAAAGTTTTCTATTTTTTTCAAGTATGCTGTTGAGAAATATTACAGTGAGAATACTCCGCTTCCAACAACGTCATAGACATGAATTGAGTGATTCCTATAATGCAAGTTATTCAAAAAGTTCGCAGAATCCTATAATAGAAGACATGAATTTAAAAGCCAACATTTTCTCTTTTATTACTATGGAAATATTGTTTTACCCAATTGAAACAATTATTCACAGACTTCATATACAGGTAATTTTTAATATCTCATTTTTACAATCTGATTATATCTTCTACAAATACATTAATTGAAAAAACCAGCCAGAGCCATTGATTTCAAATATAGAACACATAGATACTGTTTGTCAAAGTATGATTAACAAAAATAATATTATTTGAATTGTTATTGTCTATCAAAAACATACTTTACACAAAAAGTGAAACAAAAAAACTCAACTTGTATGTAAATGTATGTATTAATATAATTTTAAAATAATTAATCTATGTGTAAATATTACAGGGCACAAGAACTATTATTGACAATCTGGATACAGGTACATCAGTGACTCCTATTTTAACCGGTTATGAAGGGTTCATAGATTGCTACAATACAACCATTGCTAAAGAAGGCATTGGTGGCCTATATAAAGGTTTTGGTGCCTTAATATTGCAACTTGCTGCTCATTTAGCAATAATAAAATTTACTAGTTTTGTTGTATCGGAAATGTCTAACCTTCTCAAACCTGCATCTCCAACTAACTCTGAGGATTCTGTCCCATCACAACCAAAATATTTGTTTAATTAGAAATTGTTACCATTTGATGATTGTTGCCTCAATTACTTATTTAGTAAACAAGTGAAAATAAAAACATCTTTTTTATAATTTAAATACAATTTTCATTTTATAAAAAAAAACTATTAGATATACTTATAACTTTGTTGCATTAGAATTTAAGGAAAAAATGGTTGATTCACTGATTTAAAATAAAACAAATTATTTTATATTGTCTCTAATTTAATGTATCCTAATTCTAATAAAAAATATTAATAAAATATAGCAAATTAATGGGATAACACAAAGCGACCTTTCAAAAGCCGTCTCATAATTACTCTGCGACCATTAGGGGTGGACATTCTAGTTTTCCAACCGTGACGCCGAACTCTTCGTACTTCATTTGGTCGAGGGAAATAACACCGCACTTTTGACCTAACAAATGATAGTAATGGCGATTCTGTTGCAACTAAACTGTTATGTTCCGTAGTGGATACCAGTGTGGTAGATCGTAAGGATTGGCTCATACATCTGAGAAATAATAACTTATTAATATTTATGATTTTTTTTTATTTACAGAAATAAAAATTGTTGTTATTTTACTTACTTTAAAGGTTGAAAAATTGCTGTCAACAATCTAGACATTGTTAATATTTTAATGTAAGGTAAATAAAATAAGAAAATAATTTAAATTGACTGAAACTTATTTATAGGTTATCAAGTATCAATATAACTAAAGTGACAAATACAAAACTAAAGGAAGTTGACATTGACAATCCAAAAAGGTGTTACTGTACTTAATATTGAAGTTATGTTTCAATACGCAATAAAATTATCTAAGAGGAATCTGTTTATAAAATTAGATGTAGATGTTTAGTATATTTAAAATATAATGGTACAATTATTTTTCAATTGCGATCGCAATTGATATTATTACGGTGATAGTTAATAAATTGTCTTTCGTATCGTTTCTCTATTTTTTAAATTTTCTAATAAATAAAATTAGAATAGAGGTCATATAATTTACAATATACTTAACTTAATAATTATTAAAGGCACAAAAGCTTCAAAAACTGTGAATAATTGTAGTGATTTAAGTATTTACTTATACCAGAGTACTTATAATAAGTTAAAAATAAAAAAAGTAATCCATTCATTATTCTTGTAAATTGTTAAAAGATTCTCAAAAAATAGAAATAAATATTTTAATTTTATAGAAATGTAGTTGCCAGAATTTTAACACAATTTTTTAATCTAAGCTTATTTTAAGTACCTACATATTGTTGTTTTGAACGGAACGCATCTCAAAAACCAATGTCGATATGAAATTGAATATGGCGGACAAAAATAACAAGGGCGCTAAAAGATTATTTTCGTTATTTGTTATAATATCTATTCAGTGATTAATAAATACAGTGTTAAGTGATATATTTTGGATTTGCAATAGCTGTAGGACTATTATTTAAGTGTGAGTTATAAAATTATAAATTTATTCGTTTTATATTATACACTTGTTTTATTTTTTAATGCGTTGAAATATAAATATGTATGAATAATATATATTATGTGTGTACTTCTTTAACTTGTAGATACAAAATGTCTGCAATTAGAGTAAATATTGAAATCGGACATGAAGCTTCAATGAGATCAAAGAAAACCCCGGAAGGTTTCACTCATGATTGGGAAGTCTTCGTACGCGGTCAAGAGGGTGCTGATATAAGTCACTTTGTTGAAAAAGTTGTCTTCAAATTACATGAAACTTTTCAAAAACCCAGACGAGGTAATTATTATGCAATTGAATCTCTACATTATTCATATCTTATTATCATTAATTGATAAAAAGTTAAAATTAATATCTTTAAGCAGCATTCATTTATTATAAATAAATAAATTTTAGCTTTATTATTTTTATTGAGCTGCTTTATTTTGAATATCATTCAAAATGTATGTAATTGTATATATAAAGAATTTTTATTCATTCAGTTTATATTCTTCTTTTTTATTTCTTAAAAATTAGAAAGAAGCAAGTAGCAGTAGAACTAAACACTATTGAGTAAAATAAGTAAACACGGCATGTGTTACACATTTTGAAGTATTTCATTAATTATTAGAAATAAATTATATGGCAGTTCAATGTTTATAGGATTGTTTATATTGTATGTTTTGTCATAAAATAATATATATATCATTTCTTTTACAGTTGTTAAAGAGCCACCTTTTTCTATAAAGGAATCAGGATATGCTGGTTTTGTATTGCCAATTGAAATTTATCTAAAAAATAAAGATGAACCTAAAAAGATAGTCTTTGTATATGATCTGACGTTAGAACATGGTGGATTTTTAAAAGATAGGTATATATTTGAAAGCCCCAATGATGAATTTAGGAGGAGACTTCTCAAAGGTGGAGGAATTGTTGTAGATAAAAATACATTCTATACAAATCCTGATCAAGAAAGTAGAAGTAGAGACTCTTTCACCGATGAAAAGCCACATCTAAGTAGTAAATCAAAAGTGTCTTCAGATAGTGTGAAAAAACATAAAGTAAAAGAGTACAAAGAAGAACAACCACAAAAAGTTAACAATTGTTTTGAAAATTTATTTGGGCCCCCCATACAAAAACCACCTAAAGTTTCACCAGATCCAAAAAAACTCGAAAAAAGTGCCTCGGCTAAATCAGATAAAAAAGACAAGGAAAGGTCAAGTTCTGATAAGAAAGCTAAACATGAACATAAAGAGAGTAAATCTGACAAAGTAAGTGTGAAGGAGGAAAAAGACAAGCAGAAAATTGAAAGGTCAAAAAATCATAGTAAAGAATTGGAAAGGGCTAAAGAAAAGGCGAGTAAAAGGCAAAGTGAAAGACCACCATCACCTGAACCTGCTAAGAAAAAATGTGTTAGTCCCAATAGAAAACCTCCAAGTCCTCCACCAAGATCTAGCAGCGCCTCTAGTATTAAAGAAGATTATAAAGCATCAAAACATGTAGTGGATAATGTTGAACAAAAGAAATCTAAAGCAGATGAAAGGATACCTGAATTAAAAACAGAGAAAGATTCAAAAGAAAAGAAGAAAAAAGAAAAAAAGAGTCATGATCGAGATAAAGAAAGAAGGGAAAAGAAAGAACACAAAAAAGACAGTCACAAAACAAAAGATTCTCCTAAAGAACCACTTAAAGAATTACCTAAAGAAATAACCAAGTCCCGAGATATTGTCAAAGAAAGAGAAATTGTTAAAAACTCACCAGTTAAGGAGAAACAAATTAAACCTGAAAAAATTAAAGAAAACTTGAGGAAATCTCCTCCCCCAGAAAGCACCGAACGTCATGAGAGTCATAAAAGTAAAGAGAAAAATGATTCAGAAAGGAAACACAAGCACAAGAAGAAAGACAAGAAACGAGATGAATCAAAGGAAAAGCACAAAGAATCTAGTAAAGATCGAAAACACAAACATGAAAAAATACGCGAAATGTCTCTGGAAAAACCAGAAGTTATAGAACATAGAGAGACTCCAGTTAAAAAAGAGCATCCTATACCTGAACCTGCATCACCTATTTCTATAGATACAGCCTCTCAGTGCAGCTCTAAGAGTGGTCTGACAAAAGCAATACACATAGGAAACGAAGATTTAAACAGTAGTCATTCAGATTCAGAAGTTTCTATGATAGCAGACGATGAAGATATAAAGATCAAAATAGAAAATCCTTCTCCAAAACCCGTCAAGCGAGAACCGTCTCCGGAGCCCGAGCCGGAGCCGGAGCCCGAACCCGAACCGGAGCCGGAAGTGGAGCCCGAGCCCGAGCCGGTAGTCGAGCCGCCGCCAGTGCAGCAAAAGGAAAAATCAAAAAAGCACAAAGACAAATCAAAACGAGAAGAAAAACGTCGCAAGCGTAAAGCGGCGGAGGAGGAGGACGCCGAGAACAGAAAGATCGCAAAAGCAGCCGACTCCGGACCGTCGAACGACAACGAACACGGGGAGAGCAGCGGCTCCACCTCCATAGAGACCAAAGTGCAGGACAACGGCGTGTCCAGCAGCCTGGGCGAGGACGCCGAGCCGGGGGACCTGTCGCCCGACTACATGGTGCAGCTGCGCGGCCTGCAGCAGCGCATCATGACCATCAAGAACAACGAGGACCTCGAGCGGGTGGTCAACCTCATAGCCGAGACGGGCCGCTACGAAGTCACTACCAAAACGTTCGATTTCGACTTGTGTTTGTTGGACCGGTCCACAGTGCAGCAGTTAATACAGTTGGTCGGTTGCTAGCCGCCGGTGGGGCCGCCTCGGGCGACTGTAAATATGCTTTGTTATCTGCGTTAAGGCATTTGTACAATACTAAAAATGAATTTCTCAAATAAATCAACGAATCAAACATCACGCGCCTTTTTTTGCTAGGCGTTTATTTCTGAGGCATTTACAATAAATTAACCATTAAAATTCGTCCTTTTGAGTTGAACTAAATAAGTATTAGTTTAAGTGATGCATGTAGGTAACTACTATAGGAGTAAGAAATAATCTCAAACATCTAATGCTAGCTGTTTTACATTCAGAATCCTTTGAATGAAGTTGTAAGTGCAATATTGTATAGATTAGATAAAGTTATAAGACTGTTAAAAGATTGTTAAACGTATTGTATATTTTGTAAAATATATTGTATTGATTTATTATAACGTAAGTTAATTATTCGAGAGTTTTTAATTACCTCGCTGAGTCGACGGGACTAAGAGAGGCTATGTTAATAATTTGTAACAGACACTGGTTGTATCTTTACACGCTGTGAATACAACTTTTTACAAAATAGCTATAATTTGCACATTTTTAACCTATTTGTTGCTGCTCTTAATTTTTATATTATTTATAAAGATTACTTTATATTTGGCATTACAAAAAAATAATAGATTATGTTTTATGCATTGTGACACTAAATTTTTAGTAGAATCACGTTTTTTTCGTGTTCTTTTTATTTTCAGTTATTTTATGTAAGCTTTGTAAATTATGTTTGTTATATAACTTATTTTTAATTTATCCCTTTTTAGGTATATATTTAAATAAATAGAGTGTATATTAACATTTTTTGTTCATCCTATCCTTTATGAACTCCTACAGTTAAGTGTTTGTCGAATAATCAAATTATCATTTAACTTTATTATAAATGTATATAAATCAATATTTTGTTATACATAAATAATAAATATTTTTAGGTTTTACTCACGAGTTCATTTGTGTCAACTTCAGATTTGGGTCCACATAGAAATTTTAAAATATATTTTATGCTAACGTCATCTGAATATAAATCGTACCCTACAGTGTTAATTCAAATCTCAAGTAATTTCATTAGTAACTGTATATGAATCTAATTGTCATATATTATTTAAATTGGTTCAGCCATTTTTTGTACAATTGTGTAAAAAATATACCAAGGATCACAGTTATAACACGCTTTTATTAGCTTCACCCGTAGCTACCAATCAACTTAAGATAATCCTGCAACGTTATATCGGCAATTGAAATTTGCATGTGATGTCCTTTTAGTTTCTATTTTAAAACTAATTTATTTTTTAATCAATAAGTTAGGTGAACTCCATAAAATAACGTAATTCATTTGTGGCTTACACCGAAGTGCAGTAAGTTTTGTCGAGGGAAATGAGGTAAGGTATACTTTTTTTTTTTAACTTCACGCTGTATCCCACATATGGCAGGGTAGGCAGAGGGAACCAGAGACCTACTGTTAAGACACTCTTTTTCTCTTTCAACAATTCCGTTCCCCACTTTCCGCCGAATTGAGGCATTGCGTGTTGAGTGGCGGAACTCAACGCCGCGCTTTGCCTTGTTACCAAACCAAGAAATGAAAATACTAAATTTTACACTTCCTGGAGTGGGAACCACAACCTGTCTCATTTACAGTCGCACGCTTGTGCCTCTGCGCCACGACAGGCGTAAGGTATACGAGTATTATAAACATAAGTATGTATGAAATATATGTATTTATGAAACGAGAACTTATATCTGATATAGTAATAAAAATAGACCAAATCACTAAGTGAATAAATTAAAGAAGAACTATTTAAAATTAAAAAATTGATAACTAAAAAAAATCATGTACCTTCACGCTTTTTTCCATATACCAGTTTAGGCGTAGGGACCCAACCTAGCTTAGGGAATTCCGATTTCCACCAGTATTCGTAACATTACGTGTTGAATGGCGGTATTCAGACCACTCTGGATTACCAGAGCAGAGAAATGAAAATAACTTAAATATCATCTACGAATTCGAACTCATAGCCCAAATTTTTAATATAAAAAAAATTGCAACTTCGCAAGCTGAGGTTGCTTCACAAATTACAGGTAGAGATTTTGTGGGATGGACTCAATTTCGACTTCAATGAATACATGAAGTTAAAAATATATATTCATGTAGTCTTCTACATTGTATAGTTTGTTTTTGTACACTTAGCACTGTAATATACAGTACACATACGTATACTCAAAATGCTACTAACAAGAGAAGAAACATGTTTAATAGATGTAGAGGATGATAGAAAGGCAGTGTGTATCTTGTAAGAAAATTTTGACTGCGTTGTTAGTATTGCTAAGAATTTTGTTGCGAAAAATATTGAATCAATGCAAAAAATATCGTATCTACAGTCTCATATGAAGACGCTTATGAAGAATTGTGGCCGACGTATGGACAGACGACATAGCGATTGCGTTGCGACTCTCATGTTATACAATCAAAATTCATATGGAAACAAAGAAAGCTGAATCGTTCTGAGCACCATCTGACGTATCAATAGTTTGTTGGTACAATTTCGTGACGGACAGGTTGTAACTTGTCGGTTTGTGTATGACGATATATTGAAATATCGCTAGAGTTATCTATGCATTTCTTTCTTGTTTCCAGGCGTAAATATAAATCGAAAATACATACTTTTTAATGCGGGTTTTTGAGAATTTTTCTGTTATTTAAATACAGTTTTAGTCATTTATTCAATTATAAGTATAAGTAAAGCATTAAGAAACCATTTTGGTTAATATAAAAAAATGTATTTGGAGGTCGAGTGATCAACCTATTTATGGATTATCTTGCTTATTTCAACGGAGTTTAACTAAAAAAAAATTAACGAATTCCATGACTTTCTATAACTCATTGTAGATTTACATGTTTCGTATATAATGTACTTAAATATGGTTAAATTGCTAAAGTTCAGTCTCAGAGTGTGCTCGGTTTTAAAATCAACTTTTGATACTTTATTTTACTATAATAATTGGTTAAATAATGAATCAGCTTTATTTATGTGTGACGCAGGACGCTGACGACCCATTGCTATCTTCTAGTTATCAAAGAACGACTTGACCGGCCCGCTACTATACACTGTCATAGGGGCTAAGCTGTAGGTTTCTTCTAATCTTTTCGGGTCAGTGACCCCATAAAATGCTAGAGCGCATTCTATTATCTTCATCTTGATAAACTTCTTTTTCAACTGCAAAAAATAATAATTTTAACATTTACGTAGTAATTTCTTACCGGGAAAATCCGTTACGTTTAATAATAATAATACAATACTTTATTCCACATAATAAATAATGAATTACAAAATAACAAATATATAAGTAAGTAAAGGCGGCCTTATCACTAAAAGTGATTCTTTATGTATTATTTATCTGGTGCATCTTGTAAATTTCCAGCAAGTAATATTTCTTCATCACCGTCGCTTCCCTATAATTATTATAATTACCAAGTTTCACCATATATGTTTATGTAAGCATCTATTTTATTGCTTAAATTAATAATTGTTAGACTCAGTGAAAACCTTAGTAATAGTATTCTAAGGTGTCATCCGCATATGTGTTGCGGCTTATATTTTAACATGCCGAACCGTATCAAACTTCCTTAGTATATGAGAACTATAATGTTTTACGAAAAATACCAATCAATATAATTTTATGATTGGCGCCCCAAGGTACTGTTTTAGGATCAAATTACTGTTATTAATATCTTCAGTCGAAAAGGAGATATCAAAGATTATAGTTTTAAAATATTCAAGGCATATACACCTGTCTATTTTTAACCGACTTAAAAAAGGAGGAGTTTCTAAATTCGACATTTTTTCATATTAATTAATAAATTTTTTACTCGGTAAACTATTTTTAATGATTGTTTTGTTATATGATAAATAGTGACATAATCGTGGGGTTCCATTTACATTCAGTGAAGACTTGACGCTACTAGTCAGGTCAGGTTTTTAGTTATTTGCAGACTAATTTTACTTTTTAGTGCATTGTATTTGACGTAGGTTTTCTTCTTTGTCAAAATTTTAATAATTATTTATTTTTTAAATGCTTGCAATATAATTGCATAACACAAAAAAGCTAAATGTCATCGGTCAGTGGGGTATTAGGTCTTTGACCGCGATTTCGTGGTAAAAAGAGCTTTTCTATGCCGCCTTTTATCATATCGATAATAAAACGTAAATAATTGGGTCTAACGTGGGTAACAGAGTTTATTAACAAAATGAGGTCCTCTATGCTCTTGCTTTACGTGGGACATGCGTGAAAACAAAAAAGGATAAAATATTACAAATATTTATTATGATGACATGAACAATAAAACCGGATGATAACGAAATTATTTGAACCCATAATGAATGAAAAATGTACTAAAAACTCCCTATGAAAAAATGATTCCGTGGACATATTAATGAATAATGAAACGACAATATTAAGTAACATAGAACAAATTAATTCGACGTCGAATTAATTTCTATCAACCGTCGATGCGTGAGCACATCTCGTACGCGCACACCCGCACGGCGTGCGCGAGCGCCGAGCGCGGACACGCGAGACCAATGGAGACCGGAGCGGCGAGGCGCGCGGTTCATCTCTTCTTGCTGTTGTGTACGGCGTGGCGCCACTTCGCGTAGAAGTCCCCGATGTACTTGACGGAGATGCCGGACGCCTGCGCCGCGCCCGCCACGCTGAACTCCTTGTATTGCTCGTCTTCACCCTTTCCCAGTTCGTTGCCGACGAGCAGTATGAGCAGTGGAGCCGATTTAGTGTACACCGACGAGTCGGAGTCGCCGTTCCCTCCTTGACTTTGTTTCTCGTCGACCGTGAAGTGATTGCAGAATTCCAATATTTGTATGAAGTTCAGCACGTGCGGCGGCGCCTTTCGAGGGTATTTTAGTAAAGGCAGAGGTCTGCTCTGGCCGGGGCGTTGCGTTCGCAAAAACCTCGACCCGCTTTTCAGTTGTATTTCTAGCCAACGTATAGCATCTCGTGCGGAACTATTCTCGCGTTTTAATTCATCTAATTCTTGAAGCACTGTAACAGGAAATTAATTATAATTGTATTAAAATTTCAATATATATTTTTGGTGATATGTCGAAAATTTTTGAATAAATTTAGAATAAATCATACAACTTACCAACGGTGGGAACGAGGAAGATAAAATTCCGTGTCCTTAGAAGCTGTTTAACTCTTCGCAAATGTTTGTAAAGTGTCGCCGTGTCTATAGCGAGGAGGGAAGGCACGTCTGATTGTTTGGTTCGTTCTAACTCTCGTACTTGCGACGCGAGCCACAGATGGCCTAGCCGGCGCAATAACCCGCTCTCACCGTGTTCTGCCTAAAATTAATATTTCTCAATATATTATATAAATTAATAAGATAAAAACATGAACGCATTTTTGCATTTTCGCAAATCTGCATGCAAAATGCATTCATGAAATTCTTAAGTGTACATAATCAATATAAATTTTATAACTACTACATTACTTTCTCTAATTTCTCTGCTTTTATAAAAGTATTTGATAGTTAACAAAAGCTAGTTCATAATAGTAGACAATAGGCGTGCATGGATGAAGGTGATATGTCTTATTTTCTCAGTTCTACACAAATGACGATTTTAAAGAAACTTAATTAATAAATATTCTAGCAAGAGAGAAATTTTCATAGTATAAAAATTATATTCAGATTTTTGTAATAAAACAAAACATTCATAACAAAAACCTAATTCTGCTTCTCAGTGGCGAAGGGGACAAATTTTATATAGGTAAGTTAGTATATGTAGGTCCAACCTGCACGAAAATTCTTTACAGTGTCGGATCATTTTCAAGGTATGGGCTGTTAGGTTTTTGCCACACAATTATTTAGGCTGTCCCTAATCTCACATATTGTCAGTAAAGTCTTTGCTGCTCTTGTTTGTTTTAGATTGTCAAACGTTTTAAATTTATTTAAATAACCTACACGGTCTGCTGGCAAATCCACCACTGCCTTATTGTAATTTACAAAAGGTCAGCCGGTGGGAATAGGGTTCTATGGACGCTTCGCCACTGCCGCTTTCATTGTTGTATCATGTTTAAGATGATAATACCGTTTCGAAAATGTAGACACTTATCTTTAATGACCATCATCCATGCACATTACTTAATGAATTTCAACAAAATCTTACCTGCTTCTTGGAATTATGCCACTCTCGACTTTTTTTATGGTTGATTTTCGTATTAACTTTCGGAGGAAGGACTTTCTTGAAATAGAATATTTTCAGTGATCTATTATATCTTATTCTTGGTATTATTTTGGCAGTCTGATATCCAAAATCTATGAAATTTAAAATTCTTATAATGTTTTCTTCTATAGATGTTGTTTTAAACTTTTCCATTATCTGCCACTCAGCAGCATCTTTATCAAATTTACAAATGTCAGTACCTCGTAAATTGATGTCCTCAGGCAAAGGTATAGACTTGTACTCAAGTTTTAGTTTTTTAGCTAACTTTTTACCATAATTTAATATCTGACATTCTGAATTTTTTGTTTCAGTACTTTTTGGGTTAAAGTAATAGAGGAATATGTTAAGTAGATCCACTACACACTGAAACAGAGACTCACCACTGTCTCCACATGATAGAATCAGGTCTTTCTCTGTCAAAACCCAATCTAGTAATATTTTAATACTAGGCAAAATATTATCGCCCAAGAGAAAGCTTTCTACATCACAAATATTCAATTTATTCTTTTCATTTTCTATCATAGGCTCTATTGGTAGTTTATTAGTTTCACCATTCACTTTTATTATGTCTTTATCAATATTTTTATTGAAATCCTCATTAATTTTATTTTCATCAGTTTCCTCATTTAGATCTACATCAGCATCATCATTTTCTGATTCGTAAACAGACCCTTCGCTTTTAGAATCATCGTCCGATTGAAATGTTGAATCAGATAAAGCATCTTCAGAACCTGATTTATCTGAATCCACTCCACTGCTTTCAGATTCTTCATCACTTACATCAGAGCTTCCTGACGACGCAACTCGACGTCGACGACGACGTTTCGTGACAATTTTTTTGTAGTTTTTTATATCCCCACTAAGTAATGTACTCATGTCTTTTTCAGGATTTCCTTCCTTCTCTGAACCTTCTTCATGATTTTTATCTCCATTGGTGATTTTAACTTCCTGATTATTTAGTTCTTTTGTTTCTTCACATATTTGTGGAGGTTCTTCAATTTTGGCCACTTCTTTCTTAAATTTTGATGCAAATCTTTCATTATATTTATGTGCCGGATTAATAAGCCCAAATGACTGTACACTTTTAAGCAGTTTTTGGAGCACTTGAGATAGAAATGCAAGAGTAAAGGCCTTGCATGCAAAAGCTTTGGATTCATCAATTTCATTTAACTTGGCTATAGTGAAAAGGCATATTTGTACAATGTTGTGTATCAAACTAGGGTTTAAGTAAGATGGATTTATATTTTCTTCTTCAATAGCATGCATAAATTCAGTATAATTTTTATTGATATCAGGCACAGGCGTCTTTTCAAAATTCATAGCAATTTTAAATTGAAGAGCTATTGTGTTGCACAGTTTTGCAACATTAACATCATCTTTACAAAAATACCATATTTCTATTAATGATAGGAAATTAGCTGTGGCCATTTGCATGTGCTCTGTTTGTGTTAAAGACTCTGTGTTGGTCATTGTAAGGCAAAACTGAGCATTTTTTTCAAATATTTTTGTTAAATTGCCCATAGCACCTTCAAATGGAGATAAAGTATTCATACAGTGAATATAGTAGCACACTGAATCTAAGTTGTAATTTTTATCCAAATATAGGTTTCCAAGTTGGTTAAATGGCATACCAGATGTTAAGTCAATTTGAGCTGCTTGGTAGTAGTAGCGACCTGCTAGAGAAGAGTCAAATGAGTTAAATATTTCAACTTGATAGCGACTTAAATCCCCCAAATATATCAAGCAAGAATAAAGTACAGATCTTCCCAATTGGCCATCTTCTTGTATAAGATTATCATCCTGTGTCAAGTTCTCTTCCTGCTCGTCTTCTAAATACAAGGGCAAAAAATCTAAGCATTTCAACTCTATATTCATTTCAGATTGCACTCTTATCATAAAGTGGTGGAAGTGTCCAATACCACAAACAATATGGGTAAATAAGTTGTTATCACACCCATTATCAGTTTCACGCAGCTTTTTAGCAGCGGTTACTGTATCATAATATACTTTACGCCAAAGCAGTTCTAGAGACTTTTTACCGTAATTTATTGGATCAATGAAGAATAACTTTTCGCAATAATCTCTTAATTTCTGACGTAAACATTCAATTTTTGTTGTAAACAGGTCTTCAATAACTTTACATTCAGCTGTCGCCTCACTGAGGCGCCTTGCTACGTCACTTACATACCTGAAAATCAAACTTTTTTTTTAAAAAAACATTTCACACTGATGATTTACGTCAAAACAACGTATGCGTCACTTCGTCTAATGACGTATTTATAACTTTAAAATAGTTTCCTATTCCTTAAATTGTAGAATAAACAATAATCATAATTGTAAGAAGTAAAACATACCGATAAACTTTCTTAGCGCGTTCATTGCGCTCAACTATTTTGGATTCCAAATGTTCATTAATACATCCGTTCTTCATTTTCAAGTCATTTTACTAACTTGTCAAGAAGTTGATATCAAAAATACATTTCTAGATTTCTGAAAGACAAAATTGTTGCCCAATTTAATCATGTCTCAATCGACATTGCATCACCAGCAATCAATGGGAATTTATTCCAATTTCATATAACTTTCTCAAATATCAAATTATGACACTTAACAAAAGAGGACAGATAATGAAGACAGAGAATAAAACGTGTTTTGATTTTTCGAACGTTTTATAAATGATCACAAATATTATACATAAAAATTATGAAACAGAAACATACATTTTTTTAGAAACATTATTTTTTATGGTTAAAGAAAAACATAAAATTTAAGGGATTGTCGATTTCATATGTTTTTTTTTTGTATTTTTCTTAGGTCTGTAATTTTGTGACTTGTCATGTATTATTTTTTTAGTATATTAATTTATTATCTATATTTATTTGTGTGCAACGTGATTTGCCGTTTGTGTTTGTTATTACTTGTTTTCAATACTATTTTTAATCCTTTCATCCTTATTCTTCTGGTTCTGGGTATAATCCGACCATCCTTGAAACCATGGACGCCGTGGAAAATCAACAGTATGTCGTCTTAGGCATCAAAGTGAAACCTGGACCGATGGAACGCCATAAATTAGAAAACTTTGCACTAGATAATACTGTTAACTTATTAAGAAGCGAAGCTGAAAAAAGGGCCAATATTCCTTCTGCATCACTGGGTACGTAAATAACTGTAAAGACAGATGCAGATGCTAGCCTGCTATTTTCATTACAAAATTAGTTAAATGTATGTTGCTTGTTAAAGAATTAATTCATCATGGCAAGATACTTAAGGACCAGGCTACACTTTCTGACAGTGGAGTAAAATTTGGAGAAATGGTACATGTTGTAAAGAAGAAAGAACAACCACCAGCAGCTCCACCACCAACATATACTGATGCAGAATTACAGCAGCTTAATGCTTCTTTAAGAACTCTTGGTTGTACACCTAATGCTCCTGGTTGGACAAGAGCCATGCAAGTAAGTTAATTTATGTTTTTCCACAAATATACTAAAATTAAAAATTATCTTTTTTAAAATAAAATGTTTGTTTTTAGTTACTAAATGATGAATCAGCCATGGCTGAAATTATAGAACACGCCCCATCTTTAGCTGAAGATTGTATGACTTTGTCTATACTACATGAAGTAGAGCTGCTTGCAGCACTTGGAGCAAATATTCAAACAATGCGACGTGGAGCAGAAGCACATCCAGACTTACCAAATGCTTTGAGGCACCTTATACGCTTAGTTAGATCTCGTTCAAATACAAATACATCTGAATTTGGTAAATCATTAAATTATAATTTATATTTTGTTATCAAAAAAGGTATCTTTACCCTTTATTCCACATAATAGTGTAATCTGTAAAAGTCTAGTGTTAACAGTTTCCACCAGAATTTGAAACACTGCATGTAAGCTTAACTACTCATTTTATCTGATCAGAGCAAAAAATTGAAAATTATTTAAATATAATTATTCCCCTGATTAGGAATCAAACCCACAGCCACCCAAACCCAAAAAACCCTTTCCCTGCACCACAATGGCCTTATTATGCAATTTTTTTAAACTCATTTATACCTATATATATTTAAATTTCATATTAATATGTTTTATAGCCCCAACATCTGGCTTTGCATATTCACTGGAGGCACTCTCTGAAGATGAAGATGTGGAAGAGGAAGAGACTGAAGAAGGAGAAGGCAGAAGTGCTATAACACAAGAACAATTAGCTGCTGCGTTGCAGGTTCATTATACTTTAATAAACTTAGTTAAAGCTTAAATAATAAAATATAGCTAGTAAAACTAATACTGTTTGTTAATTATTTATTTAATAAATAATTTGATACTTCTCCGTCTAGGTAATTTTCGTAAAAAGGGGTACAAAGTTTTTGCTTCACGTATTTATAGATAGATAGAGACTTTATGACAACATTTATAATAAAATTTAAAACTATGATAATAAGTCTGAATAAAAATAACAGGCAGCAACAGAAGCGGCAATATCATCGTCAATCAGCCGCGGCACGTCGGGCGGGCTGCTGCGTTTGCTGCAGGCTGCCGCCTCGCCCGCCTCCTCACCTGCCACCCCCACTACTACTGCTACACCACCTGGTACTAATAGTTCATTCACAATATATAAATAAAAATAATAAAGAAGAGAGTTTCTTGCCGGCTCTTCTCAGCAGAACTGCCTTCCGAGCCGGTGGTAGCTTCCGTTAGGACTGACATGACTGACGCCTTTGTAAATTGACGATTCGAAAGTGCTTGTAATAGCCTGCTAGAATAAAGAATATTTTTATTTTGATTTTAAAATTACACTCTGGGAGTGCAACAGAAGTGAAAACTTGAAACAATTACTGTGTGTATTTTTTGAATTGTCAAAAAATAGTTTTTGTAGTTGTCAGATAGGTTTTACATCAAAACACTCATTTTTAAGCAGTTTTGTAGTATTTTGTTATTTAAAATTAGAGTAACAAAATATGTAGAACTTATCACTAACAATAATAGTATATACATAATATATGTATTTCAAAGACTTAAAATGATTTTTGGCGAAAATTAAATTTGGCTTTTTTTTGAGAAGGATAAAATTTTTCATCCTTCTCAAAAAAAACGCCTAATTAATTTTTAAAAGTATAATATTAATCAAAGTTTCTGTTCTATAATATAATATTGAATATTAGGGATAAATAATAAAATATTCTTGTGCCATGCAATTAGTTTCTTAAAGTAACATTTTAATATAAATAAAGTTTGAAAACAGTAAACTACAATATGTTCATTACATATATTTAAAATATGGCACGTTCGAAGCGCCATAATTTAAGAACTGAACTGAACTATATTTTAAATATTTAGGAAAGCATAAAAAGTACCATAATAATTTTAATGATTCGAAATCAGGAGTTTAAAAACAATAAGTTTAAAATTTTAACTGATATTGTAACTTGTCAATTGACAGTTAATTTAAGCTAATTAAATACTAATGCTTTAGCAACAACAAGCAGCGCCACAGGCGACAATGTGGGTGCAGGGCGAAGCGCTATCACCCCAGAAATGTTTAGCGAGGCCATCACCGAAGCATTAAGCCGCGCCAATGCCGGCACTCCTATGGAACAAAGTACTGCAGGTATGCTATTAAAATATTTATTGATGCTCTACACCACACTTATCTGACTGACCAATGTTTAATTGAATTACATTTCAATTGAAAATATCTAAATTGAAAAATAAGCCTGAAGGCAAAGCGCAGCATTGAATTCCGCCACTCAGCACTCCATGCCTCAATTCTGCGGAAAGTGGGGAATGGTAATGTAATAGAGAATGGAGTGTCTTAACAATAGGTTCTCAAGTTCCGTCTACCTACCATGCTATGTGCGGGATACAGCGTGAGGCAAAAAAAATACCAGTAGTGTCCACTACTATTGGATGTCCATCCAATATCCCTAAAAATAGATAAGTGTATAAAAAATGAAGATAGCATTTTTTTGTATAATATTTTTATATAGACATGAGCAGAAACGCTTGAAACTTGAACTGAATTTGATATTAAAAAACTTAATGGCTTCCTTGCTTTGAAAAATCTACACCTTAAAGTTCTTACAATACAAAAAAAAACCTTTTATTTATTATCCAATGAAAATTTTATGTAAATATTCTTGAATATTATAATGTAGTTGGAATGTATTGATTGTGATTTTTGTATATACATATATATTTTGCTATTAATTTCGTATATATATATTTGACTATTTTTTTTATTTAGCTTCATCATCTCAGAGTCCAGTGACCAGTGGTGAAGACTTTCTCACACAATTGCAACACATGCATGAAATGGGTTTGATGGACGACGCGCTCAATGTTCGAGCACTACATATTTGTGCAGGTTATTATTATATAACATTTATAGATAAAATATGGATTCATTTTTACAAAAAAATATGCCATTGCAGAATTATTAAATTTGGTGTAGTCAAGAGTGCAGAAACCCATTTTTTTTAAGTTAGGAATTCAATAAATTACTACTATGTATTAATAATATAAACGCCTGTCGTGGCGCAGAGGCACAAGCGTGCGACTGTAAACGCTACAGGTTGTGGGTTCGATCCCCACTCCAGGAAATGTAAAATTTAGTATTTTAATTTCTTGGGTTTGGTAACAAGGCAAAGCGCGGCGTTGATTTCCGCCACTCAACACGCAATGCCTCCATTTGGTGGAAAGTGGGGAACGGAAATGTTGAAAGAGAATGGAGTGTCTTAACACTAGGTTCTCTGGTTCCCTCTGCCTACCCCGCTATATGCGGGATACAGCGTGAAGTTAGAAAAAAATATATAACATACAATACTGTGTTGGTTATTACTATAGTGTGTCACTGTGTGTAATATTTATTTTATAAGTCATGTTACTAAGGCCTCTCATTTTTCACTTGTCAACTGGTCTACCAATTATTATTATTACTTAAAGAATGTTAACGACAATTTAATGATTTAATTTTATTTTACTTAAGAACGGCCATTAAAATAGTAATTAAAATCATTTTCATTTTAACAGCTTTTACCTTCTAATATAGCTTTACTTGATTTTTTCATATGTGACTTCTATGAATGTTGATGTTCTAACTATCTAAGTAGGCACTTAATATTTATGAAAACAAAAGTTATATGCTTGATTTTATGTGTAATTTTGTTTGAAAAACACATGCTCTTTTATTATTTTACAGGTGATGTAAATGCAGCTATCAATTTAGTTTTTAGCGGAGCCATCGCAGATGACTGACCTTAAAATGATGTCTTGGAAATATAAATAAAACACTTATTATTATCATATATTTATTGATTATCACTTACAAATTTGGTATACTTAAATAAGTAAAATATCACTGGATACAAGAATCCTTAAGGGCAAGTGTTAAAAAAATACTAAGAAGAGTGAATAAACTACTTCCACAAATCAATGGCTTTTTTATTAAGTAATAAGTCTTTAATATAATATTTTATTTCTAAATAGCATAATTTTATAAACATCCATGACAAATTTGGAATTGTCATATTTATAGATAAAAATTACATTATGAATAATAATGTAAAGAAGGAAAGAGAAGTTTTAAGAAAATAATATAAAATAACTATAAATAAAATCACAGCAAAATGGAGCTTCTATATAATAATAGGTATATATATATGTCAAGAAATGTAATAGTTCCTTAACAAAAAATTTATATTGAATTCTAATTCAATCAATTAATTTATCATCTAGTTCATATTAGATAACAATTTAGAATCTTACATAAAGTATTGGATGTGATGAAAATTTAATATTCTTATAATACACGATAACCATTGACATATAATAGGTAAATTTATTGTTTAGTTTTATGATTTTTAAATCGTTTCGATAATTTCCGATAGGTGCTGTTATCGCCTTTAGCGCGACATTGCTCCCTTTTGCGCATGCGTTTAAAATACCATCCAGCGGTTGCGAAGTTATTTTCAAAGAGTTCTTTCTCAAGCTTTTTCCTTGCTTCCATACGATTAATAGCCCGCCGGTCGACCCAATTGATTACCTGTTCTGGTTTAGCGTTACCATTTTTATCATCAGCACAGGGTTCTGCTGATTCACTATCATCATTGTCATCACCTGAAACTTCGTTAGACACGCCTTCCTTAGCACCAGAATCGTAGTTAAAGTTTTCCCCAATATCGCCTCTGACATTTTGTGCCATTCCAGAGTAAGAATTATCATCAGACCATGATGAGACAGATGACAAGGAAATGTCATCATAATCTTTCATTAAGCCACCTTTCATCTCCCACTGTTCATATTTGTTACGCTTCTTCTCTCTCTTGTGTGACTTATGACGATCATATTTCTTTCTTTCTTGTTTGTGTCTGGGTGCTGTGTATCTGTTGTCTTTCTGTAGCCCTTCAAATGATGAATCTGCGTCAATATTGATATTCAGTTTTAAGTTTTTGTTAATATCTTCCTGTCTTGCATATATTTTTGTATTATCTTTCTCAGGAAACAATCTACCTTCTGAGTTCATATCATCAAACTTTTGATTAGATTCATAATCATCTTTAGATTTTTTCTTTTCACCCATATTGATCTCAGATGATTTTACTTTATTAGCTCCCATTCCATCATTGCTAAATGCAATGTCAATATCTTGCTCAAAGTCACCAGTTGAACTTACTTTTTGTTGATTTAAGTTGGGCTCAAACACTCTTTTATTCAAATTCTTATTAATCTTATCAAAAGAGGATTTGGTATCTTTCTTAAATTCCTTCCCTTGGTTCAGATAGTTATTTTTGTCCTGTGATGGTTCAGGGCTATTTTTTTCATCAAAATCTTTAAATTCAATTCTTCTATCAGACTTGATTTTATCATCAAAAGTTTTGCCAGCATTCCTCTTTATATATTTTTTATTTTTATTAATAAATTTAAAAGAATCTGTATCATCTATAGTTTTTTCTACTGTCACCTTGTTGTTATCAAAGTCATATTTTGGTTTTATATCATTTTCCACATATGTATTAGGTGCAGTATTCATATTTTTTAATTGCTCCTTTTCTTGTATGATTTTTTTAATTGTTTTTTCATTTATCCAACTCCTATTTTGAACATAAACATTTCTCAATTTTCGAACATCTTGCACAAAATCTTTTTCATAGGGAGGTTGGATCATGTGGCTTTTGAGTAATTTATCATCAATGTCAATTCTACCATCAACGCATGTAGCTACAAGCTTCTTGTTTTCATCATTTTGTAATGACTCTTCAAACATCTTCCTACATTTGTTTTGCTTGATTGGAGATTTATTAAAGTTAGCCTGATAACTATTCAACAGTGTTATTTCTTTCAATTTGCTTCTTAAGTAAGCATTTTCTTCTTGTAATCTGTAAAGCCTAGACAGAATTTTATTGACACCAGGTGTATTATTTAATGTGCAATCTGTTTTAGCTCCCCACATATGACCGATAGCAACTCCAGCAGCTGTGATTATACTTGCCAATACAACAATGTTTAGTACTGTACTCAACCTTTTGTTCCTTCTATGAACATATGTTTTATTTTTACGTCTATTATCTCCAAGAAAATCATCATCATCTTTAATAGCTTCATGATCATTTTCTACATTGTTTAGTTGTGATTCTACAGAAATAAATTGGGCAGTTTCATGATCAGATGGACGGCTTTCATCATTAGAAATTTCATAGTTCAATTGACAAGGTGATGGTGAATCTGGTTCACTATCACTTATAATGGATATGCCATCGGTGTCTTCATCTTTTTCATGATTTTCTATTGTAGTGCTAATAAGGGACAAAAAAAAACACAAATATAAATACAGCACAATAACAGATTCCAGTTTTGGTTTGGTTCACTGTGAATTCACTAAAGGGGCTTCTACCACACAAAAGAACTGTATTATAATAAATATCTCAGTTTATTTCTAAGATATTTATTATATATACAAACATGTCAAATTAAATAAAAAAATATAGTAGTAACTTTAGTAAAAAAATTATAGTATTTTTCATGACACAAAATATTTTACAGTTGAAACTAAACTTGTAACTTAAAGTAAAATAATTTATCATTTTTATATAAACACAAGTGAATAATGATGACTATATTGTTTTGATTTTGTGGAGTATTCTGTAAGCATCTACTGGGATAAAAAAGCATGGTAATTAATGCCATGAAATTTGCACTCAACTACTAGAAAAGTTTATCAAAAATATTATCCTCCTGTGGCATGTGGTAATAAATCTTAAAATTTTAACACTAACACAATGAATAAAAACAATTTAATTTTGGCATGTTTCCAAATTACTCATTTCCTTTAATAGAAGAAATTTGTTACAGCTGGTCTTTGTTTGTAATTCTAAATAAATATTATTGACTATTGGTAAATTAATTTCCATAATAACTTAAGTAATTAGCATATCATTACAATCTAAAAAAAGTAATTAGTGCTTGGATCATAATTATTAGTTATGCAATATGGTGCCTGCGAATCAATAAGTACGAAAAATAATATTTACCTTTCACCTGGTAGCTCTGATAAATCCTGTATGTCATCTGTATGTATGGAATTTTCAAGTAAAGTCCAACTCTCCCCAGAATCGGAGTCACTACATTCAATAGCAGGCCCGTCCATTACAGAAGTCATCTAGAAAATAAAAACGATGTGACGCTTTTGATATATACGCAATATCAATTAAATTCAACGCAATATTCAATAAGGAACATACCAAGATATAGGTAACAAAAATTTAAAAGAAATAATTAAATATCTTATACACGAGAATTTTAAAAGTTAGAAAATATAGTGAACATGTTTTTTTCTATTTGTATTTTGTTTTTGTAAGTAAACAAAACGTCACTCCCGTTCCTCACGTCACGAATCGATTGTCGATTGATTTTGTTATTCTTTTCTTCGGCTTGACATTTTATTTTGACGCATGTGATGGCACTACCTGTTAGCACAGATTATATATATAACAGACTTATTGCCTTATCATCAGCAGCGCAAATATATATTTTCTATATAATGTTGTACAATAAGCTTGTCGCTTGACATAATTTTTCGCCATTCATAAGGGATAATTTTAAAATTTTCTTACATATACTAGGACAGAATGCAGATTGTTACAATTAAAAAGATTGTCTTATCAAAATACAAGTTGTTATATATTATAATCACTAGTTTAATACTGGTGCTACTTTATTACTTTTTATACTCTTTATAAGAGAACTCTTCCAGTCATAAATTTATACCAATAAAATAATACTTAAGAAATATTTGGTACACTTTGTAATATTTTGTAGTTACATTTTTATTGTAACACTTATTCAAATTATCATTTAAGTTCATTATAGTGCAGTGAGATAGTCTGACTAAATAATATGGTTGTGAATTCTATATAGAATATTTTGAAAATGTCCTAGAGCCTTCTATATCATTCTTATAACTTGGATAACTGACCTTTCAGGGCTCAACGAAAAAAGAATAGAAAATTATTAAGTTCTCTTCTTCATCTTTGATATTATATCTACATTTCAAGATTATTTATTTCCAAGTGATGAAAAATAAAACAAATTATATTTTTAATACTGGAATGTTTTTATTTATCTGCAGTTGAATATAGTTTAGTACTTGGATCATCAATGGCAAACTTTTTATCACATGTAAATGAAATTGTTGCTGCATATCTAGTTCCAAATGTAACTTTTTCGACATAATGTGGATTTTCTCTACCACTTGTGAACATACTTAGTCTCCCTTTTCTAGGTTCTACTGTACTATTAGATTTGTTATCTAAAAAGACAAATCTGCCTCCTTTAAAATCTATTCCATAATCCCCAAGATAGAGCAATGTTGTATAGTGAAATGATTGATAAGTTTCCTGGAAGATGAATAATAGAGATTAACTTTATCTATTAAAAATAAACAAAATTCCCATCCAGAAATCAATAATTACTTTATCAACATGAGGATGCCAATATTCATCATGAATCGTAACAGCTTTTCTTGATGTTATTTCAGAGAAAAATGTTGGGTGTGTCAAGTAGATTTTATCTGGTCTTACTCCAAAATGGTGAGCAATGGTGCGTTTAATTTTTTCTTTAACAATCTGTAAATTAAAAATATATATTTTAATGCTCATAAACATTTGTATAAAATCTTAAATTAATACACAATATAAATTGTAAACATAACAGACCCTAAAAACATTGAAATCATTTTGAGTGAATAAATTTTTCATTTCTTTAAGCTTGTAAATATTAACAAACTGTTCCCCTTTTGATAGTGCACCACTGTACAGATCTAATATGGAAGCTCCACCATATGATCCTCCATACTTTAGGCCTTTTTGTGCTATTTTCAATAACTCTTCTGCTTCTCTTTCTGAAACTACTTGATCAGTGACAAATCTCTTACAATCTCTTGGAACACAACCCTCATACTTTACTACTTCTTGTGTATATTCAGGAGAACATTCTACTATAACACCCTTCCCTGGTAATACTTCTGATTGTTTTGCAAATGTCACTGTATTCTCTTTTGAAGAAAAATATACTATCAGAAGGAGTGAAGTTATTACTACAATTCGAGATATAATTCGAAGTGGTAGCGATTTGTTAAGTGATCTGTAAATAATTTTATATAATTATTATACATGTTGCTATAGAGTAATATGTACATAAATTCTATTAAAATTATAATAACAATTCAGCATAGATATAAATAAAACAGATTTATAGGTATTTCAGCATTAGATTGGTTTAAAATTGAAATGATAAATTTTGTAAACTACTCACTCTTTTTCTGGAAGGCTTTTAGTTTTTTCACTTTTATTGTTATCGTCAGTTTTTGTAATATTTTTATTTCTTCTTTTCACATCTCCCATTATTTATTTAAATATTTCGATATACTGCACGAAAACAATATAAATAGAACAATTATTTACACAAAACAATTATAATAATTAAAACACTATAGCTAATTAAGTATATATATATTGTGTATTTAGATATAAAAATTTTAGCGATATTTATAAATAAAATAGTTAAATGTTGTAGTTTTTGCGGTAAAAATATTTGAATCCCAATTTAATTTCATACACCGTGCTAGATGAAATGAACATTACTGTCACTTTATCTACTGTCAAAAAACAAATACGTAATAAAGGTGTAATGTTATAGAGAGGTAATTGAAACTACAAATTTTATGCCTCAGAAGTTTACTCTATATTAAAAAATATTATATTATTAAATAATAAATATAAATCGGATAAATATTTATCATTAAAAGTTTAGATAAAACTTTACTTAAAATAATTATTTTTAACAATAGATATTGTCAGATTCTGAACTATCTTACGAAAAATATTCAATAATTTTAGTTTTGTTAAACTTGTGTACTATTTTCAATGAAATGCTTTAATAGTTGTGATTTTTAACTATAACAATATATTTAATTGACATAAAAATTAAGATAAAAAATGTTTATAAATAAAGTAATTGGAAGCTCGAATTTTTCATTTAAAAACCAACTAAATGTAAACGGAACATTATAAGCATTATTTTTGTTACAACTGTGTAAAATGCTAACTCTGCTATGTAAAAAGACGACGCTATCCACCGGTAACTATCGATGGACAGTGTTATCTCTTTTGCAACAGACTTTTAATAACGTACAACGCACATGGTACTGTATAATATCTAGTTGTTACTATTAGGTACACGCTAGCAACACTAAAACAACATAATACTCTCACGAGGCAACACTCAACGAAAAAAATCACGACCGTTGTATGTTGATTGCATTTGCAAATAGTAATTTTTGTTAAGTGTATACATCAAATTCATTGTGTCTCATAGTCATTTAAGAACTTCATGTTTCCATATTAGCTGAGTATATAACCATTCTAAAGTTGTCACTGCCACTGTATATTGATTTTAAGCAATGTATTTCGACGATGAAGAAGGGTTATTCAATCACGAAGTGTTTCACGTTGTCCATAGAAAGCTTTGTATGTACTTTTCGTATTTTAGTACGTGTATTGTATACGTGTTATTTAAAATAAACGTTTTCATGCTTTTCAGTTGCTTTAAATTCAAATACACAGTTCGGTTTAAGTGTTCCTACACACACTGAAGATGGAATACCTATCAGAAAGTTATACGTATCGAATCTACCACCCAAGGTAAAATGAATATGCCCATTTCCAACATTTACTAAATATTTTATTATTTACGTCGTAAATGATATCGAAATCGGAAAGTATAATTGAAACTGATATGTATTGTTATACAAAAAAATGTTGAATCCTTTGAATTGCAAGATGCTAATTTATATAGGTATACAACGTGTTTTAATATTTTTATTGTACTATATTTTAATAACAAATTTTTAACTTACAAATATGTGCACTATTACACATTTTAACTACATGCCATGTGGTTATAAGTGGTGTTAAATTTACCTTGTCAAATATTCTTGGTGAAAATTACTTTCTTTACTTTAGCTTTATCCCAAGTAGGGTAGTTTGATCGTGGTAATTTTATATGTTAACATGCTTTCGTGTAAAACATTTAAATCAGTAAAAATGTTTACTATAGATTGCCAACAAACATTTATGTCAATTTTTGTCAACTAAAAATTGTTTCAAAATTATAACTATATATTTAAATCATAATTCCCTACTTAATTTAAATGAATAATAAAATTGAAAGCATAATGTGCATAATTGAATGTGTTATTTATAATATTGTTATGTTTTTTGAGTAATGTATTTATTTTCACTACTGTCAACGAAATTGATGAGCTAGTCTTATTTTAAAAGTTTTCAATTTCAGACCACTCGGTCGGAGCTATTTGCAGTATTTGCTCAATATGGTTTCATCAAGAGCTGTTGGTTAAGAATGGAAGACAAAATATCATATAGAAATCCCACACCAACATATGCTTTTGTTACATTTAGCAATCCTTCTGATGCTCACAAGTAAGTTGTTTAATATCATCTGTAAGGAAAAAAATATTATATTACTTATTTTGCTAATTAATGTACTACAACAAAGTATTATTTTTTCCTTAGCATGTAAAATATAGGAAAGAAATACAAAATTACATTCCCCCATATAGCTGATTTTAAAGTCAATATTTTAGCAGTTTTTCTAGGGTGGCAGAACACTATTATTATTTCATTTCATTTACCTGGGAAAGAAATACATTTCATATATAAACATATTATGACTGGTTTAGGATTTAGCTCATAACTGCTTTTCACACATCCTGTCGTCTATTTTGTATTTCATCAAGATTTATTCTGTTTTTGATTTCATCAAAGGAGTACATGTTTCCTTTAAAGATATTCGAAAATAATATTATCTATAAATAGTAAAGTATAATAAAGAACTAATGTAATTGTAGTTCTGAGTAACATCTATATTCATCATGTCCACAGTGAATAAAATATAAACAAGTAAAAAAAAACTATATACTATATATAACTATATCTATTTTATTAATATTGCAGAGCTCTACAAGCTCCTCCTCATGAAAAAACTTTGCGTGGTCGTAATTTAAGAATATCCCCAGCTGACAGTTGGCATCAACCTCTAGAAGATGCCGATGGCAAAGTTCACTGGTCACATAAGCGCAGAGATGAAAACAGAGGTAAGGGAATATTATTTACAACACAAACAATTTGGAGTCCACCTGAATATGAGAGTATACCTAGCGGTAAAAATATATTATTAAACATATATATTTATATAATTTTTTTAATTTACTGGGAAAGTAATAATAATTGATAAAATATTTTAAATAAATAAATAAATTATCGCTAATATATAATTGTTAATTTTTAGGCATAGCCTGTATTCTTAGATTATTAATAAAAAGGAAATATGACTCAAATATTGACAATAAATGATTTTTTTTTATGCTAGGGTTAGCCTTTGCGTGCGGCTATTTATTATTATTGAAAAAAAATCTTTTTAACTAGATATAATACAAACAATTTTATTATTTGATCATTGTAATTGTGGTTGTAATTGGGGATTGGCAACCTCCATTTAAATTTAAATTAAAGCTTAAATTTATAATTATATAGATTATATTTGCTTAAATTTTGGTTTAAGATGAAGCTGTCGAGTCATCAGATATAGTTGAAACTAAGGAAAGGACTACTGAAGATAAGGAAGAATCCAATGAAGAAGTTACTGTGTGTACTGTTTATTTTAAACAAATATTTGTTTTCGTTTATATATGCTTTAGTATACATAGCATATCAACGGTTAAGTGCCAATACCTCCTGACATTTTTAATAAATTAACTTTTTTATTTTTATAGTTTTAAATGCGCTGTTAGCCTGTTTTAGTGAAACCTCCTTAGTATAATTGCAACGGTATTAAAATTAAATCGTGGAAATATCTCACAACTAACCAGTATGTCTAAACATATCAGGTCGACATCCATGTTCATACAAAGTGATATATACGACACTACGCAGTGTGTCATAAACGCATTTACAGGGACACTAGCTTTTTAAAATTGTCAGGAGGTATTGGCTCCTTACCGTTGATATATAAAAGAAAATAACACAACAAATATTATATTTTAGGAAAATGAAGAAACTGAAGACGACAGTGAAAGGCCTTACAACATACTAGATATACTGAACAGGGATTGTTTAACGCACATTCTAAAATATGTTCCTATTAGAGATTTAATTAGATCTGAAAGAGTTAGCAAGCAGTGGCAAAGTCTGGTCCAAGAGTATTTACAGAGTAAGTTGGTTCTTGTACTTTTTTTATATATTAATGTAATGGATACACTAGAAGGATTAAATTCACCACCTAACACTATTAGAATGGTAATATTAATTTATTTCCATAATTTTATTCTTATAGTAAGAATTATATGAAGTTTTCATATCCAATAACAAATTCGTTTTCATTATGATTAATGTTGTTTTCGTTATGATTTATTTTTCATATCTCATCGTCGAGTTCTCGTTACGTTTTGTTTGTAGTTGTTTGATATCGGATATAATATGTTATAAGAGTTAAAACAATTTTTAGTAAGTAGTCATTATAGAACTATATTTATGTGGAATTCCTATGTCCGAATATTTTTTTAAATTTCAATTTGTCGTTTGCAGGTATCCGTCTGTTCAAGACGTCGTGGTGGCAGCACGTGCCGGTGACGCTGACGACGGCGGTGCTGCGGCGCGTGCTGGCGCGCCTGGGCGGCTCGCTGCTGCGCCTGCACATCGACCACCACTGGTCGGCGCTCAACGACCGCACCGCGCACACCGTCGGCAAGTTCTGTCCCAACCTCGAGGAGCTCAAGGTGCGTGTGCGAGTGCGAGACATTGTTATTTACAAATTTGTTATGTTTAATAGTTTGTTAAATTAGCAAATGAGATAGCTGGTGCTGTATGTTTGTTTTTCCAAATTTTCATTTTTTTTTTTAAATTCTTACTGTATTCCGCATATAGCAGGCTAAACAGAGGGAACCTAAGAACCTAGTGTTAAGACACTCCATTCTCTTTCAATAATTCTGTTCCCCACTCTCCACTGGATTGAGGCATTGCGTGCTGAGTGGCAGAACTCAACGCCGCACTTTGCCTTGTTACCAAACCCAGAAAATGAAAATAATAAAAATTATTTAGAGATTTCATTTCCTGGAGTAGGAATCGAATCCAAAACCTGTCGCTTTTACAGTTGTACGTTTGTGCCTCTGCGCCAGAAAGGTGTTAAAAATTTAGCAATTTGTTACGTTTGTTAAATTAGCCAATGATATAGCTGGTTTTGTATTTTTGTTTTACCAAATTTTGAATATCTTAGTTTTTTTTTTTTTTTTTTAATTAACTTAGTTTATAAACACAAATATGCACCTACCATAGATGCTACCACTGATAGTCATCTACTTATTGTCGCTAATTTAACACTGTTAGGAGGTTATTGATACTGGCAATTATTGATAGAGTGGTTTACTTATTCACGCTTTATTTCGCATGAAAAGAAATGTCAAAATAGTTACACAACACACCATTCTCCACTTTCTGTCCTCACTACTTTGAACATTGATTTGAATATTGCGTGTTAAGTTGATGGAACATCACGATACCACCACACCACCCACCCCATACCACGTCTTACCAGAGTGGGGAACATGAAAATAATTGAAATACAAATCGCGTTTATAGTCAGATATCAAAGAAAATAATTGCTAAAATAAATTTTAAAAATTTTTAGGTTGTCGGAATGCACACGAAAAATTGGAACCCTCTAAATTATGGATGCAGGCGTCTAAGGAGTCTCTCATTTGTGTCATGTAATAAGGTATTTTTATAAATATATTTTATTTTGTTATACATTTTAGAATAATAAATTAATATTGCTATATAATTATATTAAAACAATAAAAATTTATATTAATTTCAGTTGACAGATTCCAGTTTGGTACAGCTTGTGAAAAATGATTCATCTATTGAAAGTCTAACAGTGGCTAACAACACGCACGTGACGGGACTCTTTCTAACTAGTTCCAGCCCTTCAAAACTGACCTCATTAGCGTTTTACAACTGCTACAGTTTGCAAGGGACGGTGCTTAGCTCTGCACTTGTTACCTTACCGAGCTTAACTACACTTAAGTTAGACGTGTGCCCTATTACAATGTGGAAAATAATACCTTTAATATTGAATAAGCTTCCTAAATTGGAAGAATTGTCATTAAGTGAATACACCTCATCGGATCTCTGTCTGCCCAATGTGAACGGTGAAGCGTTTTGTTCCGCCCTGTCTGGTTTAACTAAGCTGAAGAGATTGAATTTGAGCAGAAACATCTATATAACAAATGCAGTATTGATAACCGTCGCCCAGTCCTGTCCCAAGTTGGAGTCCTTGAATGTTTCCAGTTGTAATTCTAGGAAAAGTTTTGCTGTTTCTGGTGAGTTTTGTTATTGGCATTTTATTGTAATAAATTAATAATATTATTGTTGTATAATTATGATTTTTTATATATTTTAAAGCACCATTCATTTTTTTACATTGACTTTTTCACTGCTAATGCATGCCAAGATTCTAGTTCCTCAGTCTTTATTGCAATGTTATTTAACATTGTTTAACACAATTAAAAATATTTCTACACTTACACTCAGTATGCAATGTCTCAATTTGGTGGAAAATGAGGAACGGAATTGTTGAAAGTGAATGAAGCGCTATGTACAGGGGGATACGGCGAGATAAAATACAATGAGCAATACAAGAAAAATATTTGATATAATATATTTGTTTTCATTTGTAATGAGCGCTTATTTGTGTAGAATTTTGACATACGTTAACACTAACCGAGCACGTTGGTGCAGGCGTGTCGGACGAGGGCGTGGCGGCGGTGTGCGCGGCGTGCGGCGCGCTGTCGCACCTGGACGTGTCGTACCTGGCGGCGCTGGGCGACGCGGGCGCGCGCGCCGCCGCCGCGCTGCCGCGCCTCGCCGCGTTGCTAGCGCGCGGCAACCCCGCGCTCTCCGACGCGCCCTTCGAGCTCGTGCTCGCCGAGTGTCGCGAGCTACGGGTGCGTTATTTTAAATGGAAATTCGTTTTTCTTTTCTTTATTGGATTTATATTTATATTATTGTTAGTTATGGTGTTTTTTCTTTGTTCATACTTGTATTTTTGTCAGTTAAAAATAGAGGTTGTGTGGCTCTTTTTGCTATAAAAGAAATGATAAAAAGCCTTCAAATCATAAAATCCTATTCTTAAAATTCTTATTATTAACCCTAATTGTCTCAATGTAGATAAAGCAATATTTTTTTTTTTTATTAAATTCATAATTAGCACAAATATAATGTAGTTAAACCTGATAATAATAACAAAAAATTAAAAAAAATCAATTAATAAATTATTAAAACGAATTAATAAATATACATAATAAGTCGTAGAAGAAAAAACACTTTACTTAAAATCGTATAAAATATTTTTCCTAGTTAGATTCGTATGTTTTTTCTTACATTTACGACTATATAAATATTTATGATATATGATGTATTCGATGATGATTTAGTGTTGTTCGTCAGGAGCTGGACCTGTCCGGGTGCGACAACGTGTCGGAGGCGCTGATCGGCGCGGCGAACGAGGCGCTGCGACGCGCGCCGCGACCGCTCACGCTGCGCCTCGCCGCCACCGCCGCCACCGCCGTCGCCGACGTCACCGACGACGCGCTCGACCGACATGTACCCACCGGCTTACCTTTTGTTTATTATTATATATTAGTAGATTAGAGATACCAAAAAAATGGGAAAAGAAGCTCATCGAAAATGTGAGGGTAAAAAAAGACGCCAAGAAAATACCTTTATTTGTTCAATATAGAATTTAAAATTCTATATCTGAAAACTAAAGTTGATTACGTTTTTATTCGACTTTTCGTTTGGTCTTATGTTGTTTTTAAAATTTTTATGCTTACGCTTATAACGAAAGAATCATCCTTGAAATATTTGGATGGATATTTTTATACGTTTTTAAATATTCTACGTAGATTTTAAAGCAGTAATGATTAAAGATTATTATATATTAATTAAATAAAATGTATTCGTCTACAGCACATAAAACACGAGAACCACAAGCTGTTGACTGTGAACCTGTATGACAACAAATGCAATCCTCTCTTCCGGCCTGACTTTGTTGATCATATCTTTGAAGAGGACTCGGACGCTTCTCTGGAAGATATGCTTTACGACCACGAGGATTACAATTTCTTTGGGGAAGGTAAATAATACATTATTAGCATTTATTTTGTCTATCGTGGCGCAGAGGCACAAGCGTGCGACTGTATACGCAACAGGTTATGGGTTCGATTCCCGCTCCAGGAAATGTAAAAGATTAGTATTTTAATTTCCTGGGTTTGGTAACAAGGCAAAGTTTGGCGTTGAGTTCCACCACTCAACACGCAATGCCTCAATTTGGCGAAAAGTGGGGAACGGAGTGTCTTAACACTAGGTTCTCCGGTTCTCTCTGCCTACCCTGCTGAAGTGGGATTCAGTGTGAAGTTAAAAAAAGAACATAATAATTGTTTAGAAATAAAATTTAAATGGACCCTCAATTTTTCAAGTGTTTCTTATATGTATATCATATTTTACTAATAATATTTTTGTTTCATTTTGATACAGACGATGACGACGACATAGAAGACTATGATGACGTCCTGTTGCATGAGGCCATGCACAACGTCATCCTTCTCTAGTGTTCACTAACTTGACGACACGGTCATTATTTTTTAAATTTAATTCCGTTTGGTATTTTTAGTATGAGTATAGTACTGTGTATTAATTATTTTAACAAGGAGGAGAATTTGCTTTTTATATTGTATTTAAACTTTTGAGATTAATTCAAAAAAAGTTTTGTTTATTTTATGTTTTTCTCTTATTAGTTTTGTAATTATTGTAGTACTTATAATTTCTTACAAGTCCTGTGATTACTGAATATACATATATCTGTGATGAATGTGTTGCCGCTATGATAATTGTCAGGTTTTGTAGTCTAACACTTTTCTTACATAAATATATAAGTACTTATAAGCAAAGTCTGAAATATATTGTGATAGTGTAAATTTTTCATGTAACTATGTTTTAGTTTTTCATAACTGGTATAATTTGTATGATAAATTGTAATAATATAAAATTTTAGATAGTCCGAACTAACACTTTATGTGAGCCTGTTCAAAAATTAGAAGACTGTAATGATGTTTATCTACAAGCTACATTTGTTTCCAATGCTTGGAGAACAATATTTACAAAAAACCACTAAAAATAGTTTAAATAGTGATAATGACAATAGAGCCAGTGAGCGTGTACTGTGTGCCTCAAAGGGGGATCCAACTAGCTTCAATGAACATTTTAATATTGCAAACACAACAATAATTTTTACATTTTCATACTCAATTTCCAACTTTATAAATCATATAATAATAAAAAAGGAACCATAAACACTTTTACATCATAAATGTTTCAAGTAGAATGGATCTACCTTTCTGACACAAATTCATGTCTTTAATATAATAAAACAATAAACAGTGTTAAATTTGTTCAAATCTGCCAGTTAATTGTTATGCAGTTGTTGATGATCTTTTATATTCTGTTTATATTTGTGCAATAATAATGCATGAATTAAATTATAGCCAATTGTTGAAACTTCTCCCACACTAACAATGCCCTTCATTTAATCTACAGTTTTGACAATTGGGCTATAATGATACTTTTTATAATTTTATATTACGTAGCTGTATTATATATGTCAATTGTATGAACTTAATAATTTTAATCAACAAGTTAGTTTATTTTTTTATCAAGGGTTGATGTTATTTAATTCGTGTTTTTGATAAATCAATAACTATTTTATATTTTTAGGCTTTTTAATAGGGGTGATACATTAATTTTTAGGTTTACTGCTAATGACCAGTGTTGTGTGTGAAGATAAAAAATGGCTTATGTTAATTTAATTATATATTTTTTTGTCTTAATTTTCTTTGTCAAACATTTGTAAACATTATTAAAGAGAATTTAAATATGAGAAAAAAACACAATTTTCTACCATTTAAAATTTAACTGTTTCTTTTTTTATAGAGAATAGAAGGTTTTTGTTTAGATTTGTTTAAAAATAAAATTAAAGTATACAAAAGTGTTCATATATGTTAATTAACATTTAATAATAACAGAAAATATAACATTTTTAGATTGCATTTTAGAATAGTTCTTGTGCATGATGGTTTGTTAGAAGGTCTTAGTTTTTATACATTCATTGTTTAAAACTTATTAATTAGTACAAAAAAAACAAATACAAACATTTTCATCAAAAGCAACTTCTTTTATTTTTAATTTAAAACCATCCATAACTTAATTCTATTTTAAATCAAAAGAACAGAGATATTGCTTGGTAAAAGTGATAATTGGACATATACTATGGTAATAAAGATATTATATGTTGTTATATATAATTCATCTCAGTTTTCTAAAGGATTTACATCATAATTAGTTGTTTTAATATGTGTGTTCCACCAGTTACCCATGAAACCTACATCTACAATTTTGGTAAGCATGCTAAAGTATGATGGTTTTAAATACTGACAATGAGCCTTATATAAATCACAAGAATCATTTAATTCTGAAGTATACATAAAAGAAATTATTCCAAAAGACCTATAATGAATTATCTCTTCATTGTAACATGTTTGAATGAAGTTAAGGAAATCCATGGCTTTTGGGTTTCTACAGTCGTCACTCACTAATATTACATCATTTGTTGTTTTCTTTAGATTATCTTTAAAATCGATTTCAGTTGGATTATTTCTCGCCAATGCGTAAAGTGTGGTTAAACCAGTTGTCCAAATAATAGCCTTTTGTGGATCGTCTTGAATATCTGTACGTAAATCTTGCAACATTTGTCGGTAATCTATGAATAAATTTTTCCAGTAGTTTGCCCATTTTTCTACGAGAGTGCCTTTTAACTTTTCTGGAAATTTAACTCTGTTTTGAATTCCTACAAAGTAATCTGGTGACCTTCTTAAAGCTCTTAACATATTGCTTAGTAACTATATGAAATATTATAGTCACATTAATTTATAAACAAGTCATTTAAAATATAAATAGATAGTTAGTTTTGGTATGGTTATAACTTATAAGAGAAAATTGAAAGGTCTTTGATCTTTCAGATTTGACAGTGACAAATGTATATTGACATCGGAATTCGTTAACACATGTGATTGTGACATTTGACATTCAAGTAAATGTTACTATATACTAATTCTATTTTCGATTGCTTAAGGTTAGTTTATACGAAGGAGAATTTTTTAATATTTACTTTTTTCTCCCACAATGGCAAGGAACGACCTCCATGGGTTGACAGAGAGAACCAATTGCTATAATTCCCTTTCGCTTACTTTAGGAATAGCGTCTTGACTGACGTAATCCAACGATTTCAAATAATTAATAAATATAAATCTATTCCTCTAAATGAGAACCAAACCTGGAACCCTTGTGAACATAGTCTAATATGTTCTTATCATGGTGCACATGATGAACTTTTAAAATGAATATATTTTTTTAGGCATAGTCCATAAGAACTACTACTATAAGGCGATTTGCTGATTTGTTACTTGGGTGTTCTTATATTAAAATTGTATTTATGCTTATACTTGATTGGAATATTGAAATGCTTTTTTAAAAGTTAATCATATAATTACATATGTTTTTTTATTACGTATTACATTAACGTTGAAATTGTTAATTTTATGTGGCGATTGATTCTTTCGAATCTTAAAACGGTAAAAATTATTAATCTTCTCATGAACATGAAATAATATATACTGTTAGTAAAAATAAAACGAAAATAATGTACTTGCACACATATAACAATATAATACAACAATAGTAATAGTTTTCAAAAGAATTATAGAAGGTGAGGTAATGTAACTTAATCATCCTTTTCTGGTTGGTAAAGCGCCACTTATTCCTTTTGCTTCTCTTTTTCTGCGTAAATAAGGTTCAAAGTTCATCGACTGCATGCTTGGTGGCGGTGGAGGCATTTCTGGGGGCTGCGACATGTCTTGTCTTATTACCTATATGCATTTTTTATTTAATAATTGTTAGTTTATTTTGAAAGAATAACTTAAATATTAACTACTACAGTGAAATATAGAAGTAATAAGTTTAAATGTCAACATAATTTGTACATTACACAGAATACAGGCTCTAAAGATATCGCTTTAATAAATGGGTCCAGTAGCATATGGCTAATAAGCTATTTGTAAAGCGAAAAAATCGTTTGGAACTTCATTACAAAGCTAGTACATAAAGGAGGTACTTATATAATTAAATTAAGGTATCGTAACCCTAACGTTTAGCGTAATTGTACTAGAAAATTGGTTGAAACTGGAAGGAAGTAGGATTTTCTAGCTGCTTTGGTTTCCATGGAGGTTTAGAAAATGACCTCGGGGTATTATTATGTGTTTTTTTTTTAGGATGGAGCGAGTATAGACCTAGATAGGCACAAGAATGAATAAAGAATGCGTTGTCTATATAGTTTTGCATATGTATCTGGTGTAATTTTAAATGCTTTTTAATGAATAATCTTACTCGTTTAACAGGTTTATATTCCTCTTCAGTATCGTCAATAATATTTTTCGGTGGCGAAACTTCTTGACCATAGTTAAATTCAACACAGTATAAAATAATTAATATTAAACCAAAAGCGTACTTCATCTTTCCTGTCAATACATAAATTGATATAATCTGAATTGTTCACAATTTTATAAGCTACACGTTGCGTGCAACACATCTAAACGCATACCTATGACAAACAATGCATCGTTTCCTGCAATTGACAAGTGTGATTACCGAGATAAAAATGTAATAATTTGTGATAAAATTAATTACAACCGTCACAAACATTCAAAACAGATCATGGAGTCAGAAATAAATGCGTAATTTTGATAATCATGTTATTATATGGTTATTTACACAATATAATTTTACAACAGAATGTTGAGAATTGTTCGCATATGCACACGTAACTACAGGTTTTTTCCTTTAATTATCCATTATATATGTATAAATTCATATCATAGTAGTATGTCAATAATATCTTAAACTTAGCTTTTTGTAAATCCTTACTAATATTATAAATGTGAAAGTAACTCTGTCTGTCTCTCTGTCTGTTACGCTTTCACGCCTAAGCCACTGAACCGATTTTGATGAAATTCGGTATAAAGATAGCACTGAACTTGGGAAAGGACATAGGATACTTTTTATGATGAAAAAAAGGGTGGAAGAGGTTGAAATAGGGGATAAAAGTTTGCATGGAAGTTCCTTATTGTCAAACATAAAATCATGTAAGATTGTTCAACTGTTTACAACTTTCACACCTAAACCACTTAACCAATTTTGACAAATAGTCTAGACCTTGGGAAATACTATAGGTTACTTACCATGTCGGGCGATATAACCGAGTTCCACGCGGGCGAAGCCGCGGGCGGAAAGCTAGTATGTTATATTAGAAAAAGGATTTTATTATATAATGCGCTAATTTTATTGATTATAAGTTATTGGTAGTTAGTATGTATTACTTATCACAGTTCTATTTATGAACCTATTTAATTAGAATAGTAAGCGTTATAGACATATTCATAAATATTACACCACTTTGTATAAAATTACTATTATAACTTTCTAAACGTATCCATCAAGGTCCACGGCAATGTCATTTTTATTTTTTAAGAGTTGAAAATTTCTATGGTCATGTTTACATATAATAAAATCGCAGAATCATTAACACTAGGTTCTCAGGTTCCCTCTGTCTACCCTGCTCATATGCGGGATACATGCGTGAAGATCAGAAAAAGAAGAACTAATTGAAATACCTATATTATGCTGATTGTAAAGGTCGTAAGAGCAAAAACACAAACAAGTGGTTTTGTTTTATAAGTTCATAAAATCCTAAAATAATTACTTTAATTACCGATAGAGGAGGTAAGAAAGAGCGCGTTTTTTGCAAGTCAAAATGGGGGTTGGTAATAACAAAGTTCTAATTAATTTGTTACCTGATTAGGACAATATTCACATATTTGAATTAAAGCCCGCCTGTCAGGTAAAAGTTTACTTAATCTATTTCTTTTCTTTTTTATATTAATTCAAAAAAATATAGTATATATTTTTTTTTTATTTATTTAATAAAAAAATTATGATGCTCTCGCGATAGAAGTCAATGTGTTATACCAAATATAATAAATTATTAATTATTCTAAAAAAATAGTGTTATAAACTTTCCTTTTAAACGTTCAATTATCAGTTAAATATAAAAAGTCTAGCTTGAACTCACTTGACCGATTAAGCACACGATATAAATGAAATACTGAATATTTATGTTAAGTTATATTAGAGTTATGACTGATTCTGATTTAGTCATTCCGTAACGAGAACTAACAATTTTGTTATTTAATTAAATTCTTTTATAATTGATATTTATTTTTAAAATTTCCGAGCACGTAACTTGCTTAAAGTTTTTTTTTCATTGTGTATGTTTCTCAAAATTTCACAAACTCTTTACAACCAAGCTTCTATCAAGCAAATTTGCTTCACTCTACGTAGTGTATTCTTATTTGTTTTTGTACCGTTAGCGTTGCTGTTAAGAGCAATTTGCAACAAAGAGGAGCCTCTTTGTGTTCACTCAAAAAACCAACGAATCACGCATTTTCCCGCGCGAAATTTGTAAAGTTCGTAGCGTGCGCATGAAATGCGCATTTCGAGCGCGCAAACCGGCTAAATTATAAAAAATTGTAACAGAGTGATAGTCTCGTATACGAAAAATTGATTTGCTGCAGATTAAATTATAAATTATGTTTCACCAGTCTGTACGCACCATAATGATTAAATGTAGATTAAACTTAAAACACCGTCATTGTATACAATAATTCTGTATTTATATTCATTATTTTGGGATATTTATTTTACGATATGGCTAAACATCTATATTTTATAATCAAATTAATCATTTCGAATAGTTTATTATATGTTCAATCATTTCATGAAAGAGTCAAATCTACAATAATAGTACAACGTATGTTATATATTTACATGTGTATGGTATGTCTACGGCTTAACATTCTGCTCGAAAAATAAAAATGAATAAAAAAATATTAACATAATATATTAAAACTTTTCCCTCGACATAAAAATGAATTATTAATAACTGTACAATATTAAAGATTGTTTTCCACTTAAACCTATCGTTTCTCTTATTTCTTTTGATGGTGGCTCCACAGTTCACAAACATCTGATTTATACTATTTTTTTATCAATAGCAACACAGATTTTTCTTAAGTCGGCAGATTATCTAGTCTTTGTTTTGTTTTTACCCTCCGAAATCAAAAGGCGGTTCTGTTAAAAAAATATCACCCGTGATTTAGGCAGTTAGTCTCTAAACTCACACAAATTTAGTTCGCTTATTTATAATATAAGAACAAAGTAATGGAGTCGGCAGTGACACCAATAGTAGCGGCTGCTGCCGGCAAAATAAACAGAATCGGGAACCGTATTGGACGTGGTAAACCCACTATAATTGAAGCATATTCAAATAAATGTTCCTGCCAACGAGAGAAAACTTTAGTTTTCTGCCGGTCTTGTGGTTATAACTGCCATGGCCGTATTCGTCTAAAATGCGAAGCGCATCCTCGGGTACGACATACAAATGAATATTTTAACACCCGTTTGTTTTAAATAATAAATAACCAAAAGTTTTTTTATAGGTGACATTTCTGCTGGATATCTCTGAATGCCCGCGCTGCCATTCATCAGTTTTCTTAGATGAATATGCTGTTGACTTGTAGTTTGTATTTGGTGTTAACTATTACTATCTTACCCATAATAATATTTTTATGTTAATTAGTTATATAATTAAGATCTTTGTTTGTTACATTAAAGTTTAATGTTAATAACAAGGTGTTGATTACCTTCTTAACTTTATACTAGAACTTTAATTATACCTATAACTTTTATTTACATAGTTAAATTATTTAATTTTATGAGTTTTTATAACAAAAACTTGAATAATTTATGAGTCCAATTTGTTTATATATAAATAAAAGTTATAACTATGTATACATGCAACACATTACTATGTTGACTGTTAAGTTTGTTTCTGTTTTTGAGAGAAAATAAATGCAACATTTAAAATGTGTTTTCATTATCCTTATTACTTACATTTTTTTGAAAAAATATTAGTTTGAAATTACATATTACTGTGGTCACAAAATAAGGAAAGATTGTCATATAAAAGTCTGGTATTAGGAAGGAAGGCAATTTCTTTTCCAGGTATACACTAGGACTATCCATAACGTTTGTCAAAAGATTTAATAACTGATAAAGTTATAAGAGTTTTTGTAAACAACCAAAAGTGAGTTTTTCGATTTTTACAATGGCTAACTTTGTGATCAAAGAACTTGCATTTTTTTTTTGCGGAACGAATACCGTGGTGTTAAATTTTGTAGAAACTAACATTTGGTGATCAACTTACATTGCAAGAAAGAAAACGTTTATTAATGGAACAACGAGTTCTAACCGGGCCGAGAACGCGTTGAAGACAAACCGCGCTCTAGATGATCATCAACTTCTACTGACAGCGGTCACGTCCAAATAATCAAAGATTTGTGCTCCAAAATCCTCGATTTAAAATTAGAGACCTTGCAGATAGCGAGTATCATTGTCTCAGCCCAAACCATTTTAAAGAATGTTTTAGGTCTCAAGGGCATCAAGTCTTGATTGGTGCCAAAATCGAAGTCGAATCGATAAAACACACCGTCATGTTAATATGTGTGAAACTTTGCTGTCTGAGAGATGAGACTTAGATTTACGCTAAGAACTTGAAACCACTGACCAAACGAGCGAACATCGTGCAAAAGGTTCCTTTCGCCGGGCAAAACAAAGGATATTATTTGAATTCTACGTGTAGCTATTCGTCTAAAACGGCCTGAATTATGGGCGAATAACTCTTGGTTCCTTCACCACGATAATACGCCAAGTCATACTGCATTAGTTCTTCGCGATATTTTTTTTCCAAAAACTCGACTCGTTCCACAACAAACATATTCGCCTGTTGTGACTCCTTGCAAATTCTGGTTATTTGGCAAACTCAAAAAGCCAATGCGACGACGCAGTTTTGACATAATTGAGGAGATAAAAACTGAAACTGGAAGATCTTGAAAGTTATATCAGAAAAAGACTGGAAAAAGCATTAGCAAAAGTGAGTTTTATCAGAGGGGATTTGAAGGAGATGAAGTTGATTTTGAAGAATAATTAAAGAATTTTCATTTGGTAAACTAATTCACCTTACATTTTGATCACAGTAATATATATTTGAAAAATATGTAAAAAAAATGTCAAAAATGATCTATCTACAATGAAAAATATAAACAAAGTTTTATATATTTTTATTAAACTAACTTAACACAACTAGTTACTTTAAATATCTAGACATACAAAAGCACAGTATTATTTGAGTTATTATTATATAGTAAACCAGCTTGGTACATCTGATCTATCTTTGTTACGTTTAATAAACTTTTTAAAGGAATTTTTGGCTTCATCTAGTGATTTTGCATCATCTTCAGTATCACCCTTTTTCTTTTCAAAAATATCAGGGAATTCAAATTTTACAGTTTTTGGCTGAAAATGGTATTAAAATTATTTCAGACATTGTTTTATGATTCAAAGTATTTTAAAAATCAGTAAGTTTTATAATGCAATTGGCAAAAATATAAATTGTTAATCTGTAATGATCCTAAATAAACTTGGTTGTCTTAACTTATTTTTGCTTTTAAAATAAATCTCTTAATATATACAGCAGACAACAAATCTACAATATAATCTTAGTTATATAAATTATTATTAAATGTAAGCTATATTGTAGAATTTATATAAATTCATTTAAAAATGGTATTCTATTTATTTGAAATGAACTTACTAGCGTAACATAGGCATGTTTTATATCATCATCCTTCACTATGTATCCTTTGCCAATATCCTTTCGAAATTTACCCATAGCGATACGTGTTTTGACATCAACTACAGGAACATTATAAATCTTTTCTAAATAATTTTTAACATCATATTTTGTCATTTCCATTGAACAATGAAACTCAACTATATTCGGTTGTTGGCGAGGCGGTGAACGGACTAGTTTCATCCAAAAGTTAGGCAAAAATATCCGTAACTGTGGATTTCCCTTTTGATATATAGGATACCTGCAAATATAGAAATTTATTCATTTAGTATCCTTAGTATTTGTATCCATATTGCTAAATTTTTAGATTATAATTATAACATAGATTCACCATCGTGTGGACATTTTTATTAAAATTTAAATGATAATATTGATATTATATTTTAACCTCAAACCTAAAAAGTAAAAATATTGTTCTAAATTTGTCAGATATGACACTGACAGTAAAATTAGATATGTACTCTATATTTTGGTCACAGATTAATTATTAAGATATAGAGAAAGTAACTGATCTATACTAAAATAAATAGGTTTGAGGCTTGTGTCAAAACTCCGATCTCCGCTTTTCATCCGAATTAGTGCATGTTAAAAAGCGGCACTCAATGTTGTATTATACTTTGTGTTAACACAGCGGAAAAAAATAATTTCATTACTTGTAAGAAAATATGGAATAATATTAATTAATATTATTGTAAGGTTTTTTCCTTGGAATTAGATCATAGTTTGATAGTATTGGATACAATATGCTGTATGGAATAATTGCTTATATCTGTTTGATAGTATAAATAATAGATAGCTTCTAAAATTGTAAAAAAAATCATTTATAATATTTTTTATGCGTGAAATTGTGATTGTGAGATTTGTGTTTGTGTCCTTAACAATATATATGAGTAAATGAGGGAAAGTCTTAACAATATATACGAAAAAAAAAAGAATTGTTATGTCTATATTTTGATGAATTTGTTTCTATCACATACATTTCTAGCAACTAATGTTAGACCTAGGCTAATTTAATAATAATATAGAAATATTCCACAAAAATATATAATTTAGCTATGCCTTTTTATTGTGTGGTGGTAACATCGAGTAAACTGTAAACTGACAATTTAGTCATAAAGATGGCGGTGGCATTGTCACCCGACCAAGAGTTGGTAAGTGCAAATATTTAAATAATACGTTTTACAACTTTTCTGTTCATAATTTCTTGTAAAAATTTTATTATACACACGGCCAAGTTCATCAAGCTAAATCTAATATGATTTATTATGTAGGAGGAACTCAACGACTTATACCGTTTACCATGTCATCAGTGTTTGTTTTGATTTGATGCAAAAGTTTATGAGTTTAGTAAGATGTGTAAATTTTCAATAATTTCATTTTAAGCATCATAGGATGAAATATATGTTTTATTTTACAGTATTTAAGACATGTGTACTCAGTGCTTATTTTCCCTATTGTCAAAAAAAAAAAAACTTATTGTAGCGTTTCTCTTAAAGATTAGGAATATTGTACCGGAATTTCTGTATTTTCTACATATACTAAAATATTTGATTCTTTACGCAGTTATTTAATTTTGTAAATTATTGAGATTTTAAAATGTTTTTACTTATTAGAATTAAGTACACTTTTTCCTATAAATAAGAAGGCAATAATTTTAAAATTAAAGCATATTTTATTGTTGTCTCTCCCTTTTTTGCAACAATATACGTCACACAAAATTCATAGATAGAATCATGCCAAAATGTAAGAAACTAGTGTAAAAGAAAGTATTATGTGCAGTTTTAGGTAATTTGAAATTGTTTTAAGTAGTTCCTCATTTACTACCTTATTTTGTCCAAATGAAAGGCGAAATAAAATTAAAAAATTTATAAAAAAAATGTAACTATTTCGATAACAAATTTTAAAAAATGTGTTTACATTTTTAAAAAAAGGTTCAATGTTATATGCTTTGTTTTCGGTTTAAAAAAATAATGAATTGTAGAGGTCTGGCATTACATGGGCAGCTTAAAACCAATTTTAGTTAGGCAACACAGGCAGACAGGCAAGTTTAGTGTACCTACCCGCAAAATCAGATCCTTCATACTGTTACAATGCATTGACATGCTATGAAGATATGCATATTGTAACAGATAATTTATTTACTTGTTTTATAAGCCATTATTAAACATATTTAATTGTTTATTATTTTATATGTATTATTAATGAAGATATTCTCACACAGTGGGATAGCGACTGACTGAACATGTGTGTGTGTGTTTGGTTGTAAGTTCAATTCCCACTCATGGAATGATTATATTAAAATTATATTAAAGACCAGTTGTTTCAAAGATGCTTAAGCGCACAACTGTAAACACCACATGTTACGGGTTTGTTTTCTGCTCAAGGAAATGAAAATGTTTAATATTTATAATAATTAATATTTAGTGTCTACATTTCCTCACTCTGGTAACAAGCCATAGAGCGGCATTCAGTTCTGTCACTCAGCATGCAAGGCCTCAAATCATATAATAAGAAACTGGATAATAAGAATATTAATTAGAACAGAGCGTTTTAACATTTTGCTATGTGCGGCATACAGCATGAAGTTTAAAAAAATATCTTTTCTTCATTCTGGTTATAGAAAGCATTGAGTTCTGTCACTCAATATGCAATGTCTTAAATTAAGGCTGAAATCAGTGAATGGAGTGTCTAGACAGTAAGTTCTCTCTAAGTACCCTACTACGCAGTATAAAGTGTGAAGCTGTATATATTTATATAGTATATATTTATTTATATGTGATTAGGCAGACACAAATTGATCAGTTCATAGTATTGTTTAATATTTTTTTTTATACAAAGATTGTATTATTGAATTAATTGTAATGCCCATATATCTAGGTATTATATGCTAAATTCCTATTCACCTCTGAACGTAAATTGAATATTTTCCAAATATAGCAATTTCGGAAATAGAATAGGCTATCGATTGCCGGTTGGCGGCCAGTCGCGACATCCGCCGCGTTTATATATGACTATACTGATTCACTGTGGACACTTTGTAGAAGTTATCAATTTCGCAACGCACTGTAATAACTCATTTATAAACATATTCATTATAACACAATTAATATGTGGAGAACGTTAATATATTTTTATAAATTTAAACAATATTTAAAATTTTCCGTGCAAAGTGCTGTGCACTGTAATTATTATAATAGTTTTGGCGTAAAACTGAGATTAAAATGGTAACGTTAGTGAAACGACCGTGATTAAACAGTCCAAACATTGTTTACTTGTGGTGGATATAATTTTAGCCACCTTGTGCGTACACCGACGTCGTGTATCGTAAACATTAGTTGTTTTCGAAACATCCGTTTATTCTATAAATGTACCGAAGTTGGTAAATTATTGGTTTGAGATGAAATGAGAATTATGTGAGAACGGAAGTCGTCGTTATAAATCAATTCGTTTAAGTGAGTGACTCTAAAAGGACGTCATTCAATCGTGTCTGGTTATTGAAAACACTCGTCATACAGCAAACCTCATTTTACCTTGCTACTTAATTTCTTTTAAGCTATATTTTGTTTGTGATATAATAATCAACATTAACAGGTCTATTCGAAATTTTCGTACTACATTTATTATTAAAAGAACCATAAATACATATATATAGAAAACCCTATTCCTCCGCGACTATTATAGAATTTCCGGGAGCACTTCAATTCCACTGTAGTTATTTCCTTTTCGACGTTGCGTATTGTCTAACGAAGTTGAAGCCAAGTAGGTTAGTGGTTTACGACCAAATATGCAATAATATAAATTTTTGTTACAAGAAATTAAATGTTAATAAGTGTATTCGTTAATTTAAAGGTATTATATTTCTATTGTAGGAGATTTAGGATGATATTTACACGCTTGTTAATGGATGACGACAATGTGTTTATGGAGGCATATCCACGGCAAAGTTCTCGTTTCGCTTGAAACCTCTTTTGTCTCATATAATCTACCAGATCTTATGTCAATGACTTTCAGCTCCGTACATGATATAATAATATCATCTGTAACTATATAAGTACAATAGTTTAATGAACATTTCATGCATTATGATAATATGGAAATCTATAATTAATAAAAATCATAATTAATCTAATCATAAATCATTTCTAATCTACTGCATACTTAAAATGTATGTTTTGTATTGTTTTCAAAATAATCAACTTATAAAAATAAAAGAGATTCAGATAATTCCACTAAAAATTAAATTATTTTAAAGGACAGAATAAATGAAAAACATCATCACTTTACTAATTAATAATATTAAAACTCCGCTAGATGCTTAAAAATAAAAAATATATATATATATTTAAGGAATTCGAGAGTTCATCTCGTTTCCCATTTTTATTTTCCTCGAAATTTGTGGATGTCTTTCTGCATATGTGACATTTCGGATGTAGCAGGATTTAAACTCGCGTCTTACGTCCAGAAAGTGCTTGTGCACTATAGTTTCAAATCCTGTTCAAATGTTTTTATGAAAATAGAGTATCTACTTTAACTTAGATATTATCAAATATCCTATTTCTATGTCTGACGAGGTATTTTCGTTTTATTTGTATGTAGCAATTAAAATTTTATTAATATTCATTATCCCTCTTGACGTCAATTCTACAAAATGTTAGTAATCATTTCATTGGAAATTGATATTGTATTCATAACTGTTAATAACTGTATGTTATGAAGCTTAACTTTTATTAGTGCTTTTTACTTTAGTATGCTAATATTTTTACTTTGCTAAAGTGATTCTGCTAGTATCTACGACTTGTAAAATATTATTCATATTTAATGGAGCGATTTTTTGTAGTTTGTATCGACAGTATCTCCTAACATTTTTAATATATTCACTTTTTAATTTTTATAGTTTTAATGTTTTGCGAGATATTCTATTGCAACTAAAAAAAACCTATGGAGATTTCACTAAAATAACAGTGCATTTAAAACTATAAAAATAAAAAAATGAATTTATTAAAAATGTCAGGAAGTTATTGGTCATTCACCATCGATATGTAATATTTATGTATATTATACATATAAATAAAATATTAGTCAATCTCTTATTGATATCTATTTATTCCTTCCTCCTCTTTTTTTTTTCCAATTATATTCTCATTGTGCTCTATTGGATGAGGTCCTCTCCAGTTATAAGCGTATTAACAAATGTACTTAAGGCAACAATGGATACAACAATTCCATTATGTCTATATAGAGGCAACTTAATTCATTGTTAATCAATTATTTTTATTTTATTATCTATAATGGCTACTTTGGAAAATTGATTCGAGTCGCCCTCGACTCCTCAGAACCCCCATGACCCCTCAGAACCCCCACGACCCCTACGATCCCCACGACCCCAACGACCCCAATGATCTCCATTCTCCTGCCCAACTTGGAGCGTCTCTAGGCACTAGTAAAACGGGGACTATACTTATAGCCACAGATGTTAGTGATGGTAGCTTTTAAATATTGCTGTTTAAAGAAATAAATTAATTTATTTAGTATTTTCATTTCCTCGCTGTGGCAACAAGACAAAGCGCGCCGTTGAGTTCCGCCGCTCAGTACACAATGCCTCAATTCGGCGGAAAATGGGGTACGGAAATGCTAATAGAAAACGGAACATCTTAACACTAGGCTCTCTGGTTTCCTCTACCTACCCTGCTATATGCGGGATTATAGAAAATATATATTTGGACAAAAAAAGTGAAGCCTTGACAACTGGTGAGTAGCAAAGAACGGAGTGTATTACCACTGTATTTGTTGCTATGCGGAAGATGCGTGAAACAGGGAAAGTGTATGAAAAGTTTTTATATATTATACGTACTATAAAAAAAATGAAGTATATTGTATTAGCATACGGCTTCATTTTACTATGATAGTTCTGCTTGACTTGTTGATTTTCATCTATGATATGACAGTTGTACTTGGAGTCCGCGTGTGTGCGATCGTTTGTCCACACCTTTAGATTTGATTACAATTTTTAGTGAAGTGTTTCAGTATATCCTAGTATATTAGTCATAGACGCCAGTGTTATCACTGTGTGGTTTTATTGAAATTACTATTTGTTTTCTGTTACTCTATTTTTTTGATTACGAGTTTATAGATCAGTAGTAAATATATTTTTTATTTATTTAACGTACATATTTATTCATAACGTTGACGTTAATATTTAAATTCAATAAACTGATTTATACAAAATATTACTCAGTAGAAAGAATATAAGTCATAAGACATTTTGTGTACAAAGTATTAAAAATTATAAAATAATAGGTCTTTGCTAAAAGTTCTGTCCATTTTTTTAATAATTGACATTATTATGTACTAGCTTTCCGCCCGCGGCTTTGCCCGCGCTACACCCAAAGTCTAGACGATTTGTCAAAATTGGTTAAGTGGTTTAGGTGTGAAAGTTGTAAGCAGTTGAACAATCTTACATGATTTTATGTTTGACAATAAGGAACTTCCATACAAACTTTCATCCTCTATTTCAGCCCTTTCTAAACAAAAATCCTATGTCCCTTCCCAAGTTCAGTTCTATCTTCATACCGAATTTCATCAAAATCGGTTCAGTGGTTTAGGCGTGAAAGCGTAACAGACAGACAGAACGAGTTACTTTCGCATTTATAATATTAGTAAGGATAATTTTTAGTCCATTATAAAGTTTTGGAGGGACAGCAAAAAAAAGTGGATTCAATAAAATTTACTAATCATTACAAATTTTGTGCGAGTGGTTTTAAAAAGCACGTGGCTTGGTGTTATTTTGATGGATTACGATTTATTTTTTTGTATTGTTAATCGTCAACGTCTTTCTTTTTTTTGACAACTGTTTTCAAACTATCCTATTGTTACAATAGTTTTCCAAATTTGAGATTTCCTTCGGTTTTAAAAGTTCATAATATATTGGTCCTAGAATATTTAACCATTCTTTTATTCATAATTGTATTTGGTTTAGTGACGCAAGCCTATGTTTTCCAGGTTCACAGTATATCTTATAACACAGTTTTTACCTATTTATTTGGGTAAAAACGAACTAAACTTTCCGGTAGATGTATGTTTAAAATAATTATATAAATTAAACCATCAAAATAGTAAGGTTTTTAAATAAATCGAACTTTTGTACCGTAACCGTTACAACCAAGCGGTTTCCAAGATGCGCGGATGTTTATCTTATCTCTATTATTTTGTGAAAATTATTTTAAAAATTATAAATGTTCATTTTATTAATGACTTTTATTAATTTAGTTTTAAAATCATAAACAAAAACGGCATTTTTTTTTTGATTTCATGCTGTATCCCGCATATAGCGGGGTAGGCAGAGGGAACCAGAGAACCTAGTGTTAAGACACTCCATTCTCTTTCAACATTTCCGTTCCCCGCTTTCCGCCAAATGGAGGCATTGCGTGTTCAGTGGCAGAATTCAACACCGCGCTTTGCCTTGTTACCAAACCCAAGAAATAAAAATAATAAATTTTACATTTCCTGGAGTGGGAATCGAACCCACAACCAAAAATGAATACTAATATAACTATAATAATAAAATTAATATATAATAAAATTAATGTTATTAATAATATTATTTTAGTACTAATATTGATATACATATAAGGAAATTATAACATGTACTAATTTTATACATTTACGTTGGAAAAGTTTACAATATTAACGTCTGTACTGCCGAGATAAATAAAAGCGTAGTTTTTATTAAGTAATCTAAAAATATATTCCAAAGTCACACTTTATATCGTGTACGTATTACGTTTAAAGCGAGTAGCGTGCGGTCGCTCATGCTAATACGGTCACCGCACAGGATACACATCCCGGAAGAATTAGCCCCTCCTTTCGTATTTGCATCTATACACATGACGCTCACGATAAACTTGCTTTGCAAACACATCATTTGTAAAGTGATGACTTCATGAAAATGTATGTCTTGTATCAACAAGCATCAAACTTAGATCATTAATAGACTTATATTTTTCTAATTACATTATTTCCTCTTTATTTAGACTATGGAATGCTAATATGATGACGTAGACGTGTGTACAAAGTATGAATGGATTACATTTCATTTATACATTACGAAATTCTAACGTTACGTTAATATGAATTAATTATTTAATTAGCGTTATTGCAAGCTCTCACATGACATACATCTACAAGTGTATATTTGTTGTAATAGTACATACAGTATATGGTACTGCGCAGACGATAGATTTGTATTATCGGCTAGAGGAAAACAGTTGCTATGAAATTCTTAGAACGAATTCTTAGTCCTGAATCATTGTAAACAAGAGAATTCATCGTCAAATGATGCATTTATCAGCATTTTTTATTTAGAATTTTATACACTTTATTTTTACAATAAAATATACTTGTGTTTTATATTTTTAACGATTTATATTTATGCAACTAAGTAACTGTTTGTAATGCTTCGTCCCGTGACTAAGTTGTGATCATTATTGTGAAAGTGTGACAAAATGGTGATATCGACCGCTTGTTCTTAAGATGTCATGTTTATAAGCGTAATATGTTTGTATATTCTACGATAAAGACAATATTTGATCATGAATGAAAATTTTAACATTTATTATTTTGAGAAAAAGTTTTTACGACGTTTCTTCATTTTTCTGCAGGTACTTATATTGTCCATCTCTTAAGGTAAAGTTAAGTACTCAATAAAAAATCAATTATATTATTTCATTGTGTATGTGATTTGGAGTTCAGTTTGCGCTTACTTAATACATAATATCCTCCTCATATATGCCACTCATGTATCCTATGTATAGATTTTCTTTCACAGTTTTAGACTAGGTTATATTTGAGTAGTTTTATAAATGGGTCTTATTGTGATATGATTAACAATATCATTTTTTTTCATATAGTAATAAAAGTTGCGACCTATGAACATGTAGCTGTTAATTAGCTATCATAGATTCATACCTAGCTGACCCTATATAATTATTTTCCTATATCGTCATTTTTTATTAAAATGTTTTTATTACTAAAATTTTAATTTGTATATACAATATCCAATATATAATTGGATCGACAATTCCTGAGTGTTAAAATAGTGCCTTGTATTTTATTTACAGGCGACGAAAGCGTTTCTAGACGCACTAAGTGAAACTGGTGCGTCTTGTGTTTCGCGTGCGACAGCGATCAAGTTTCTGCTCGCGCGGAAGTTTGACGTCGCGCGAGCGCATACACTGTGGCGGCAACATGAGGCCACTCGTCGCAGAGAGGGCCTCATCAAATTTGAGCCTTTCGAAGATCCATTGAAGAGCGAATTAGAAACCGGCAAATTTACTATATTGGTAAGAATCATTATTACACAACCGTTTATATTCATAAAGTGGGGAACGAAGTGTCTTAACACTAGGTTCTCAGGTTCCCATTGCCTACCCTGCTGTATGCGGGATACAGGTGAAGCTAAAAAAAAACGTTTGAAACGAATGTACCTATGTACATAGCTTTAAAAGTACCTAAGAGAAAGGAAAATTTAATATATATTATCTATGTCAGGGCTTCTTAAACTGTGGGTCGCGACCCCCAGGGGGGGTCGCGAGACTACTGAAAAGGGCGTCGCAAAGATCTGATACTTTTCAATCATTATTGATATTTATATAAGTTTATTTTTTCTATTGAATAAATATATATATAGTTTTATGTCATTCTATTTATTGTGTTTTATTACTACGGATATCCCATCAACGTTTCCAATTATATATATGTGAAATGAATGGGTACGTATTCTTTAATCCTTATTTTATTTACATTGTAAAATAGTGCGATATTACATCTACATCTACGGTTAATATAATTCATTATGTGGAGGGGGGGTCGTTTAAAATTTCCTAAGCTTGAAGGGGGTCGCTATATAAAAAAGTTTAAGAAGCCCTGATCTATGTAATAATAAAAATAATACAGGAAAAACTTCGTACTCCTTTTTATGATACTCGTGTTGAGAGGAGTATGAAATTTTGCACAGTTCAAGTTTATATGGAGGAGGAGTGCAAAAAGTCTATATTTTTTATAATAATGTATTAGAAACTAATAAAATAAATATTACACACACTGTATAGAGTGACATACATGTTGCTTAGGCAACGCCGCGTCTACCCGTCAACGGGGTCTGTAGTAGGTATATTTGTTGTATGTTCTATATTTCGCAATGTAATATTTTGCCAATCAAAATATGATTCAAGACATATTACTTACAAACTTTAAACTAGATTAATTTTGTTATGCCATAAGTGATGGCAAGGTAGTAATTAAGTTTGTGTGGTTTCAGCCTACACGAGATGCGACGGGAGCAGCTATTGCGGTGTTCACTGCTAATAAGCATTTTCCCACGCAAACCACACACCAAACAACCTTACAGGTAATAAAACTTTGCTTCACGTTGAAAGCGTTTATTATATTTAAGCAATTAACCCCGGTTATGTCTAGACCTCTAATGTAGTTTAAACTTCATTCGGTCCGTAATTTATTTAAAAAATTACTATTCACGTTTTGTCAAATTAAAAAATGAATGTTTTTTTTTCTTTTTTTTTTTTAACTTCACGCTATATCCCGCATATAGCGGGGTAGGCGGAGGGAACCAGAGAACCTAGTGTTAAGACACTCCGTTCTCTTTCAACAAATCCGTTCTCCACTTTCCGCCAGATTGAGGCATTGCGTGTTGAGTGGCGGAACTCAACGCCGCGCTTTGCCTTGTTACCAAACCCCAAAAATGAAAATACTTAATTTCCTGGAGTGGGAATCGAACCCACAACCTGTCGCTTTACAGTCGCACGTTGTGCCTCTGCGCTACGACAGGCGTTGAATGTATGTTAATTAAATATATGTAATAAGTAACAACGTGGATTTTGTTTTTTTTTTATGTTTACGCTATTTTCATATATAGCAAGGTAGATAGATAAAGGGAGCCTAATATAAAGGTACTCCGTTCTTTCAAATACCATTTATATTATTAATTCAGGGGTATAATAACAAAGACGGCAAAGTCAAGAAATATACCATTCAAAAAATTAGTATACATGCAATATTAACCGTTTTTCATAAATTGCATTACAGGACTTTGACGCCTTTGAATTATTATCGAATGAAGTGTGGCATTAGATTTTTACGTAAAATATCAAGCCTTTACAGTGTAAAAATGATGAAAGAATCATTAATAGTACGTTTATTCTGTTACATTGAAGTAAGGAATGGAATTGGTAAAAAGAGAACGTAGTGTCTTAACACTTGGTTCTCTAATTCCCTCTCCCGATCCGACATGATATGTACGGAATACACCGTGAAGTTAAAAAAAAAGAAAAAGAAGCAATGTTTCATCTAAATATAGTTTATATTTCACATGATTATTGACGTAACTTTTGAATAATAATTAAATTAATAAACTCTGCACGAAGCGTAGGTGTCTGCCAATTAGAATGATGTTATTGACGAACTAAAGTAAATCGCTTGTTTTTGATCTAAAAATAGATGCTATTTTTTGAACAAAGACTTTAAATATATTTATTGTTGATTTATAGTAAGATTTCTGACGTAATGTAAGGGTTATAGAACGCAAATTACATAAATATAATTAATTAACTTTGATAATATATTAAAGACGTCATTTTATTACGAATGCGACTGTAAACGCGACAGGTTGTGGGTTCGATTTCCACTCCAGGGAATGAACACCTTAAATAATATTTAGTATTTTCATTCCCTTGCTCGGGTAACAAGGCAAAGCGCAGCGTTGAATTCCACCACTCAGCACGCAATGTCTCAATTCGGTGGAAAATGGGGAACGGTAGTCTCAATAGAATGAGATGCTTAACACTAGGTTCTCAGATTTTTTCTGCCTACCCTGCTATGTGCAGGATACAGCGTGAAGCTTAAAAAAAAATATTAATTTTCTCAATATAGTAAACACGTCATTTTATTTCTATAAGAATTGACAGTAATTGTATGTTGTGGTTAAAAGATTTTAAGTCACTTATGTATCGTGAAGTAAAAAGTGACAAAAACTTTTAACGTATTTACAGAAATTTAGTTATATACCAGTTTAGTATTTTTAGACTTTATCATATGTAAATTTTGAAAATATTTTTAAGCTATAAACATAATCTTTTGTTGGCAGGGAGTTGTGTACCAATTGGACGTGGCGCTCCAGTCTGTGGAGACACAGCGCGCCGGCCTCGTCTTCATCTATGACATGACGGACTCCAAATACACTAACTTCGATTATGAGTTGTCACAGAAAATACTTACAATGCTTAAGGTTAGTGATATTTTTTAATCGATTTTTTTAAAAAAGCAGGAGTTTTTCAATTTTTTTTATTGTGCGTTGTCGCATAATTTACTGGGTAGACTAATTTTTTTTTTTTTATCTTCTCGCTGTATCCCGCATATAGCAGGGTAGGCAGAGGGAACTTGAGAACCTAGTGTTAAGACACTCCGTTCTCTTACAACACTTTTGTACCCCACTTTTCTCCGAATTGAAGCATTGTGTGCTGAGTGGCGGAACTCAACGCCGCACTTTGCCTTGTTACCAAACCCAGAAAATGAAAAGATGAACATTTCCTGGAGTGGGAATCGAACCCACAACCTGTCGCTTTTACAGTCGCACGCTTGTGCCTCTGCGCCACGACAGGCGTTATTTACGTAGGCGTAGACTAATTTTGATGATCCTTTTTTTATATGATAGCTAGTGTTTCTGATGTTATTTATATTTAGTTAAGATCTGACGTGTTTTTGAGTTATCCGTAATAATGTTACCTTTAAGTGCATTTTGTTAGAAGTCTGTTTTCTGTTTTTGTTAAGATTTTAATTATTGTATTTGCTGGTCTTTTTTTTTTTTTGTGGAAATGACAAAGCATCACTTTGTCTCTACAAAAAGCTGGTTTTTACGTTTGTTTTTTACTTTACACTCGCAGTAATTACACACCTCCTGTCTTAATAATATTGCTATATCTATAGTAACTGTAATAAAGCATATATATGCTAGGTATATTTAGGTTTATAGTTATATTGAAAAATAAAAATACATAATGCATTCAAGTATGAACAAAATATATATATTGATAAGGTTTTCTATTTAGTCATATAAAAACTATTTGATTTGTCTTAAGCTTGTTCGTTATGAATTTTAGATTTTTAACTTTTAAATATTTATTGATTATAAATATCCTTAATTATATTTTATAATAATTAAACAAACTATGAAAAAAGCAATATAACAAAGATACCTAAAACATCTGATAAAAACTTTTTATTGATTGATAATCTACTGATAGTAGAACAAAGAAAAAAAAATAAAAAGTTTCCTTAAATTTAATGGGAACAACAACAGTTGGTACACAAATTAGTGTATGGATAGAATCAAAACGAAGTATGTACTAATTTGAAAAATTAAATTAATAGTGAACTATATATATTGACGCCTGTCGTGGCGCAGAGGCATAAGCGTGCGACTGTAAACGCGACAGGTTGTGGGTTCGATTCCCACTCCAGGAAATGTAAAATTTAGTATTTTCATTTCTTGGGTTTGGTAACAAGGCATAACGCGGCATTGAACACGCAATGCCTCAATTCGGCGGAAAGTGGGGAACGGAATTGTTGAAAGAGAATGGAGTGTCTTAACACTAGGTTCTCTGGTTCCCTCCGCCTTCCCCACTACATGCGGGATACAGCCTGAACCTATGTATGTATGTAAAGTTGAATAATCTAGTGTGTCTGACACCTTTACTAAAATTAAAATTCAACACAATTTAGTCCTTAACCTGTCAAATAGATTACATGAGTAATTATTCTGTTTTGTTAATTAAATATTACTTTTAACTTTATAGTTAAAAATAGCATGCACGCATTAATGAACTAGACTAATTGAATATTTATTTGCGTTTTTTATTTAATTAAAATATAATTCCTATCGATATTACAAATTTGAATTTAAGTTTGCTTTCACGCCATAACTATTCAATCGATTATCATGAAACTTTGTACACCTGTTCTTAGAGGAATCAAAAAGGACATCCTTTTTATTAAAATAAAAAATGAGACAAAAATATTATGGTAGATATGATTGTTTGTAGAAAATAGCTAGTTACGTCAAAGCCTTCAAATTGGCACATATGCGCTATATATACTATAGTATGTAGTATGGACAGCTATTGATCAGTGCTTTTTTTTTTTTTCTTTCTATCGTGAGGATATCCGTTTTGGATACCCGCCTGATTGAGGACTCGAATGGGTTATGTGGGACTCCGGAACGGCAAATGTCATCCGTATACCCACTAAAACCTCACGGTGCTCATCCTCGCCGCCACTAGCTGAGGCCACGGGATATAAATATCTCCAATAAGTTATTATCGTAATCTTTAATATAATGCAAGGATTTATATCTATAAACATATTCTGTAATTCTAAGATAATTAGTTAAACCGTATGTATTTTTACTAATACTATAAGGTTCAATAAAAGCCAATTGAAGGCGTGGCCATTAGTTAGCTACTGATATTTATTTATTGAGAAGAAACTTCTTAGCGCACCATAGATTCACCGTGCGAGTACCCCTCGCGTTGCACAGGGAGGAGTTTGGAGAGTGCCGCTGACTTATGAACCAAGTGTAGGTATAAGTGGCCCCTTTAATATGGGCATTAACCTTCACCGCCACTGTCCGTGCTCGTCTCTCTACCTAACCAAATTTGAAGAGATCTTACTAATAATGCCACCTTTAAAATACGTGCTAGAAATGAACAGCTAATAGTTTTAGACAGGCCGAGATCTTTTAGTAAATTAAAGAGAGATTTCGCAGCTTGCGGTAGAGGTAGACCTCTCGCATCTACCTCTACCGCGTACAAGCTGTCTTTTAATTATTACTTTGCTAAAAACACCACCACTACTTAAAAACGTAAAAAGAGGAAACATTGTCGTTCTAACATTGGCCGTTGTAATGTGATCTTATATAAAAAAATTGTGAGCTTAGATATTTAAACAACAGAATTTGAATCCGCGCCTCTTGGATTACACGTCCAAGCGCTGTAGCCGATATAGTTACGCGGTTACATAAAACCATGTCGAAACAACTTTTGTTGTTGGCAATAAGCGTGTAATCCAATAGACGCGGGTTTTAATCCTGCAGGATTTAATCCTTGTATGTTCAATTTTTTTAAAAGAATTTCAATATATTTGTAATGAATTTTTTGATTTCGTTAGTCCGATTTACGGTATTTTTTGTTCAGTTGTTTTTAAATATTTTATTTATATATTCTTTATTGTACTTTTTTCTTTTTTTTTTTATATGCAACACACCACGAACTTCTTTCGTCCGTGCTCTTTTCTGCTCTTTGTTGATTTTTCTTTTTGTGATTTTGCTGTATGATCTTTATATACTCATTTATACAAAGTATGAAGGCCAGAAGGGCCCTGTTTGAAAAAATACATGAGAAACAGTAAATACAATATAATCAGTAAATAAATAAAATTTAGCTACTTTTTTTAAATTATTTGTTACAAATAAGAGTAACAGTTTTAAATTCATAGAATAAAATCTGGTCACTTCTTCTCATTTATATGTTGAATAGATAAACTATTTTACTTCTTATAGTATTAAATTTTTACATGTAGGTACTTCTACATTGAATACTCCCATGACCCATATGTAACGTTTTGAATCAATGAAAAGGCATCATTTACATAATTTCCAAGTTTTACTAATTCAAACAAGAATTTAAAATTCTGTATACCAAAAAGATTTCTGGAGCGTCGAGGACCATTGGCCATATTTTTTAAAAAACGCTTTTATTTATATTTTATTAGGTAACTGGGTTAGGTGATTTAAATATACAGACATGTGTAACCATCATGTGTGTCAATGGAGCCGTAATTATAACGTACATATATTTAAAAACGTTTCTTGCACTAGAAATGAAGCCAATATAGCCGTTGGTTTTGACTTAGGTAAACTTAATTTTAAATAACATCAAGGTAGTTGTGGGTTCAAAATCCACTTTGGGAAATATTTATTGTTACGATATAATGTGTTCTGCTAGTGGATAGACAATAAGATAGTAAGATAACTTACATTTCTTTTTTATTTAAAATATATCTTATATTGTATAACAAACTGCCTTCCAATCCAATTGTCATAGAAAATATTTTAAGGCGTTTACATGGCGCCATATAAACGGTAGAATATTAAAAATATAGTGAGTAAGTCTAAATTACATTAAATACCATAGACAAACAAATATACTACATGTATAAAAAATAATCAATTTTTTACAAGATGAAAAAGACTGTTAGTTTTTTTATAACTGACTGATAAGACTTACTTTTCATTTCATTTAAAATATGAATTCAATACGTACGTAACAGAAACGGAAAAAGGTAAATATTAAAAATAAACATTCCACCACGACAGTGGAAACGTAACAACCGGCTTAGTCAAACACTTCACAACTGCTCCAAGATTGACCCTGCGTATGTAGCGCGATCTGTATCTCTCAATCGATCTGCGTAAGAAAATCTTACAACGCCATTTTGACCCACTTTTTGTCGTTCTATTTGCTTGAAAAGCTGTACACTTGTCCGGATCAGATAACAATATTTTCAGGCGAATACTTTCAGGCTGTTTCTTTGAATTTATTTTATACTAATTTGTATATGTATGCATGGTACATGGCGTTCTTTGTTGATGATAAAATCCTTGCAAATAACAGATAAGTAACCATTAAATGTATTGGCTATTTGGTATTGTGTCAGCGTAAAACCACAATGTTGAAATTACACACTTTAGGACTAAATATATGGTAAAATTCTTGACGAGACTTCCCCATTCCCTTTACTCATATGTAACTTCCCAAAACTTCTTGAAATGTCATTCACTGCTCATAACTTTCGAATTCCGGACGTCTACAAATATATTATACTCCATACCATACCATATATATTTCATGCCCTATATAACATGTTATTGCAAAAGTTGTTAAAGGTCATCGTGAAGTGTCTGGGACAACGTTTGTCTGTAAACGCGAATAGGTGTAGGTTCGATCCCCACTCCATTGGCGTTGAGTTTCGCCACTCAACATACAATGTCTCGATTTCTGGCGGAAAGTGGAGAACGGAATCACTTGATATTAAGTTCTGTCAGATTAGTAGCATGAAGCTGCAAAAGTTACTTATTGATTATGCTAGTCTAGAGATATTATTAACGCTATGAAAATATTTTAGGAATTTTTGTATATTTTTACACACAGCTTAGCCTTGCGTAAAATAGTCAAAAGTGGAGAAAAGAACATCTTAATAGTTCGTTCTCTCTACAAACCATAAAAAATATTAAGATATCCCTAAAAACGCCAACAGACTGAGTAATCTGTGTTTATCTCTCTAGAAATATACTTTTCTTATATTTTTATTGTCTTGTCGGTTATTATTTCAAGAAGTGCTTTCTCAAACGTTATTATATAAATACATTGCTATAAACTACTGAGGTTTCATATGCAAAAATGCTGTGTTTATTGCGAAATAAAAGGTTATACGATTTAAATAAACCATAATTTGCTGCAGAATATTTTTTACAAAAATACGACTGAGCTCTGTACTAACTTAAATAGTATGTAAAGAAGTACTAGGACTATGTTTACATGTGTTTGTGACGTGTTTTGTCACTTGCTAAAGAAGGCAATGTGGTAATTAGTTAAAATATAACAGTTTAGCTCCTGGTTCACTCATCAAGTAAATCAAATTATGCGCTTTACAGCGACTGCCGGCGTAAGTAGAGCCAATTCTATAAACGAACTTGTTTAAGAAAGCTTACAGCTTTTAGCCATGCATATAAAACACCCGAGATAGGTATACAAAAATGTATACAATGTATACTCAATATATAATATGTAACGTGGGTTTAAAGATATAAGAATTTTATGTTTTACTTATAATCATTTATGGTAAAAGGTATATAAACATTACAAATATCTATATATAAATGCACGGTGTATAAACGTGAAGCAAAAAACTTGTTCCCTTTTTACGAAAATTACGCGGACGGAGAAGCATGAAATTTGGCACACTTATAGTTTATATAGAGAAGGAGTGCAGAATGCTAATATTTTTTTCTAAATAATGCATAAAAACTATATTAATAAAATAGATGTTACACACACTACAGTGGTTTGACATCCATGTTTATATAAAGTGACATATACCTACGTCACTACGCAATGTGTTATTAACGCTTTTGCGGAGACACCAGTACTGATAAAAATATAAATCTTAGTTGCATACATTGTTATACTATTTATGTTTTTGTACTCGGCGTAAACAGATAGATAAATCAAAAATACATACTTTTAGGGCAGGGACTATCTATAGGTTGTTTTATCTGTAAAATCTGTTTTTTTTTCTACTTTTTTTTTATCTGATATATATATATATATATATATATATATATATATATATATATATACTTTTGCTTGAGTTTTTTTTGTTTAATCATTTATTCATTCTAAAAATATAGCAGTTCTAATGCCTATTAATATTATAAAAAAGAGATATATACAAGAATTCTTAGTAACCTACTCACGCCCGGTACAGATATAATAATAAGACGTAGCTTAAAATAAAAAATCTTGTTAAAACTAGATTATCGAAGCAATTATATATTCATGAAAGAAGTAGTTTATTACACAAGAAAAATAATAATTTTGCTTGTTTGTATGCTCTAGTAAAATTAAAACTGGTACACGTTTATTTAGGTCACCGCTATATATTTAGTACACGAGACAAATAATTTAAAGCACTTTAATAATGGACGCCCTAAACTTCGTATATTATCAATTTCTTTTCGACTTTGCGGTTTATATTTTCGTATTGGCATTGGTTTTTAAGATGAAAATCGTAATTTGGATTTTCCGTAGCGCAGTGGGCGGTTTCAGGCCGGCTCGTACCCCGTAGCTGAGGCGGGCGCGCGATACGACGTCGTCTTTTGTACCTACGTCAGTCGATCTCGCATCCGCGTATCGAGCGCACGTGAAACTAATAGACGCTTTACGTACACCATATATGCCGATTCACATCTCGGACGGATATTAAGTTAATCCGATACAGACATATCTTATCGAGGAAACGTAATCTGATAGTGAAATTAACACGTTTCGTGTATTTATTCGACGCACAAACTAACAAGTGGCGATTGCAGTTGTGTTATTTTTGGTTGTTGTTCCCATTGAGTGAAGTGACAGTGTCTAATATCAAAGTGCCAGAACTCCGGTGCCAGCTGTGGGATGTCGATCGCCGTATTATAACGTAATTTTCAATCAAATGACACCCGATCGATAGGGTAACAGCTGAGCAGATTGCACTGTCCACTTCGCTTATAAGGTAAACTTCTGTTCGATTACATTAGAGTTGATTCTACAGTACATTTTCTTCTACAGTTGTAGTGAAGATAAAATATTTTACTATTCTTATCTTTACACTTCTTATCATATATATGAGACATACATAACAAATTATTATATTATAGTTTTATTGTAATACTTACATAAAGCATAACGATTGTGGTCAATGTATAATTAGATATATTCGTGTATTGTAAACCACACGGAGATTTTCTTTAAAGTAAAAACCTTATTAACTGAATATTTTCAGTATTGCGTATTTTCTATGAATAAATAATAAATATTATCGGCAAATACGTAAAATACATACTGTACGTCAACAAATATAGGTATAAACAAGCAGAGTATCTTTAAAGATGGCTGTATTAACAAATAAATAACCCCTTTTTGTAAAATGTGAAATCTGTAGCTACCTATTTGTATCTCTATATGTGTGTATATATATATATATATATATATATATATATATATATATATATATATATATATACAAAAATCAATTGCCGCATTGGATGCTTTTCATATATAAACAGTGATTTCTTTTTATATGTTCTTAAGTATTATAACATTGTTTTAATGTATTATTTTTGAAAATTTATAAATATATCCTATTTTTGTAAGAAAAAACTCAATGTAACGTTTCAATTCAATGTACGTAATCAAGGTAACGTTTTTTTACCTTTAGTGGTCATGTCATGTTTGTATCGTGCTTTTTATTTGTTTTTGGTCCTCACTCATAGGCATAAACTTGGTGTTGTGATACCACACTTTCCGCATATTCAGAAACGTTCCGCCACTTAGGCGGAATTGAAAATCGCTAGTTATCTAAATAAACTAAAAAAAATTGTTTAAATTTATTGTTACAGAAACAGATGTAATTAAACATTGTTAACCCTTGACTTTTTGAAATGCATATAATAGGAGAGAAATGGTTAGATCATGACTATTGCCGTAATATAATTTTGTAAGAAAGAAAATGTTTTTGTTTATTTTTCTTACAACAGTTAATTGAGTTTTAACTTTTGCGCGTTCGGACACTTATTCAAACGACTCAGGATGGAAGAGCGTTGTTGATGAGCTATTGCTGTCTACTTTGCGTTCATGTCACGATTGTGCTCCTGATTAGTTATTTTATTTTAGTCAAGCTCATTGTCTCTTTAAAAATCACGTGATCCACATGCCTATTATTAAATTCAAGGCAGGAGTGTTTATATCCGGAGCAGGTGCTAGTACTTTCCTATTACGAAAAACATAATGCTTAGGTTATATGAAATAGTGTAGATATATGTCAAACATTAAATATTGTTGTAATATTATTCCAATTATTCAACTGCGCAGTTGACGTTATATGTCGCATGTTGTTATGATACAGAGATATCAACACCTTGATTACCTTTTTTTTCTAACTGTTTTTATAACTTTAAGCTTAACTTACAATGTTTTCTAACGTACAATGAGCAGGTGCAAATCTAAAGTAACTTGTTAAATTATACCATTTATATCCTTTAGTACTACACGAATAATATGTATGTGAATAAGGAATTTAAAAGTTTTAAAAAATAATTTTCGTTCCCGCGTTCGGCAGTCCGTAGCATTCTTGACTCGAAATCTATGCATTGTTTATCGATGTTTGCACTTATTATTGACCCTGCATTCACAAGGCTATGGTATTACATATCTATAGCTATACCCATTTCAGTATTAAAGTAAATAATATTAAAATTTTAATCTTTTATACATACATGCTAAACTTACATTTTTAATATGTTATTATAGTTTATGTTATTTGCTTATAGATCATACAAAATAATACTATAGCGAAGGCCTAATCATATAGGCGTAATCGTCAAACCGTTAGCCATCAAGTATGTAATTTAATAAGTCATTTTGGTTAAAAATATATATGTTGGCACTTGGATATTAGGTACCTAATATGGATATGAGGTAGCTATTTTATAACAATATATCATAAATATAACAAAAAGTATTGTGGGTATAATTATTACGAGGAAAAATATATTAAAACTAATATAACTAAGATTTTATGTTATTTTCATAAGCGTACATTGATATTTGCCACGAAGGTTGAATAGCTATTGTGTTAACAATGTATAAGAAAATAGGAAGTTTTGTTCATAGATTACAATCTAATTCGCGATATGCGACTTGCGGTTGCACTACGTATAATGCATTTACTCTAGGATTTCATAATTTCATTGTACGAAACGCAAAAATTAATTCGGTCACGTATTAATCGATGCTAAAAGCTACGACTTTCGAAACACTATACGATTACTGTTGCAAAACAATCGTAATGTATTATTCTGCGTGTAATAATTTCAAACACAGCGTTCAATATGCGTATGTACTCCTACCACGCTGGTTAACGCTACTGTGACTGTAAAAATTTGTTTGTGTTTGCTATTTTCGTTTTTTGTCGCCGTTTTCTTTTCCCTTATAAAAAGATGGTCGTTTTGATTATGATTTTAAAATTCTTGTACCATATTTGGAAATCGAATCTATTATTATTATTCTTTGCAATTTTTAATGTAATTCAATTTTGAATTTATAGTTATTTATGAATATAAAACGTAAAACGACACATATTAATAATTTTGATACCTTAGATTATTAAATCATAGCAAATATAATCCTTACTAATATTATAAATGCGAAAGTAACTCTGTCTGTCTGTCTGTCTGTCTGTTACGCTTTCACGCCTAAACCACTGAACCGATTTTGATGAAATTTGGTATGAAGATAGAACTAAACTTAGGAAAGGACATAGAATACTTTTTATCGCGAAAAAAATGATAGAGGGGGTTGAAATAGGGGATGAAAGTTTGTATGGAAGTTCCTTATTGTCAATCATAAAATCATGTAAGATTGTTTAACTGTTTACAACTTCACCACATAAACCACTTAATCAATTTTGACAAATAGTCTAGACCTTGGGAAAGACTATAGGATACTCCTTAGCATATCGCGCGATGTAACTGAATTTCACGCGGGCGAAGCCGCGGGCGGAAAGCTAGTATTTATATACATTTTAAAAATTATCCCTACATGAAGACATTGATTAGATAAATACTAAGCTCATATCGCTAGACAGTGCTCAATTACAAAATAACATACTACGAATTTGTCAATGAAATACAAACATTCGTGAATGAGTCATGTGTTTTCGTTTTATGTTTATTGTGCGATACAAAAATGCGAAGTTGATACGAAATGTATTAGATATCGAGTGGAGGCCGCTGTGGGCGCGGAAACCAGTCCTCAAGAGCAAGGTCAGATCTCTAGAGCTCGAGATCTCGGAGCCGGCTTATCGCCCTCCTAACACTGTTTGCACGACTATTCTATATTGGTTTTTTATTGTATCACTCTTCGCTTACCTTAAGTGTCACTATAAAAAATAATTAATTTGCCAATTTTACCTGTTTACGATTTTATTTTAGTACAGATTAGAAGAATTGATTACGCGAAAAGATATTATATTAATAATAGATTTCCTGTATTTGTTAAAAAATATCGAAAACACTTGATTTCCACGAATACGATTTACGTCCTAGAAGTGTAATGTCGTGAGGGCTTACAATAGATTGTACAATATATGTTTATCGAAGCATGACGATGTAAGACGATTTTTTATACATACGCCATTTAGACAATGCGATATTTTTTATTATTAATTGAAATTAAAATAACAAATGGATTATAATAATAGTATAATTATGAACTTACTTATAAGCAATAAATTTGTACAAAACAAGTAAACAAGTTAGTAGTTACATAATTCGTATTGTCATATTTTCGTATTGAGTGTTCCTTCTCACGCTTGCCTTCGTGACATATTTCTTGTTGGACTAGAAATGTGTCCTGAAAATGATAGCTATTGATGTAATTAGCCTTTAACATACAAATACATTTTTTGTCTGTGTTCGTGGTCTTCAGGATGTGTGAAACAGTGAGGCAGCTGCAGTCCTATTATTGAAATTCTATATAGGATTTCAAACACTTCAAAATATTTTCTTTATTTAATAACTAAGATATCATTCCTTGATTATTTGATGTCTAAAATATTTATTATTATCATCTATGTATAAGTAGCCTAGTCATATATTACTGTAATCTTCACTTTCCATATAAAATATTCTAAAGACATTGGGTACTAGTTAGTATAACAAATCACTTCTTCTCCTTTATCCAAGAAAATATACCGGTTCACCAACAGTAAAGGTAAACGAACATATTTACTATAATATAGGTTTGTAGATTTTACCGAATGGGAATTGAATCTGCAACCATCGTGCAAATCCATGCTATTAATGTAACCTATTATGCTACGATGGTGTTGTTTTTATCAAACTACATTGAAAAACTTGTTTCAAATTAATTATTCATGTATATAAACATTATATAATCATATGTAGAATGGTTGGAAAGGAAATATCGATTAAACGTAAACATGGGCATTCACATCGTTGACTAGAAATTCTTTGTGGACTTACATTATGATTAACTTTATATGATGCATTATAAGGTGATCTCAAGTAATTGCTTAGTTTGGTGTTCTTGCGACGCAATAAAAATCTATCTGTATTAGTATCGATCCTCACTTTGCAGTCACGTGGATCACCGACACTGACTCATCTATTCTCGTTTATGTCTGTCCTCAAGTATTACGTCGCAATTCTAAAGGTGTTTTTTAGTTTACACAACACTACATTGTTTATTCAATATTCTGTTATAGAATAGCAAATGTTAATAAAAAATATTTCGCACGTTAAGCAACGAGCAAAGTACTTACTTATAGATAGATCCATATAAATTACATGTCATATAGGTCATGTGAGATTGAAATTTATTATAATATAGTTGATCACCTGTACTTATAAGGCAAACGTAAGTCTAAAGGCTGGTAAAAAAATATAACTATACATGTTTGAAAAAACCTTTTTATGTAGACTTGGTTATTATTCTAAATACTTTTTAAAACATGCTAGTGCTAGTCCCTGTGCAATGGTGCATGTCTCAGTATGCTTTGCCAATCACGCTATCAGGTATTATCCAAGCTGAATATTTTATTTATTATATTATAACGCGTAACAATTATTATTATATTTAGTATTAATTTTAGGTTTTATCCTTGAAAGAAGAAACGTATGATAAAAATTAATATGAAAATTTCCTCATAATACACCATAAATTTTGAAGTTATGAAGAGCATTAATAATTTAATTAACTGAGTGAAAATAATTTCATTATATGGCTATTAAGATTAAGCTTAAAAATGAGAAAAGACTATTTTTTTTGTTCAATATTATATGTGTACCATATGTTAGTTATTCATATTATATTTTAAGTTACATATAAATTGTTGTTATACCATAATCAAGATTAGTTCACTGGGCGTTAAATGCGGTACTCGTGCCTGAGTTTGGTTACAACCATATTCGGTTTGCTATGTAAATATTAATAATATGTTCATGACTAAAGTATACAGAAATGTAGTTACTACTATTTATCTATGCCATATTATCCTATTTCAAGTTTTAAGTTGTATTTTCTACGTCAGTGATTACTTAAAGACAAATATGTTGTTCAGCAAGTAGGAAATTTCCGAAGTGAGTAATCATATGTTTACACGATCTTAATTAAGAATTCTTTGTGAACTGCGCAATGCACTAGTGAATATAAATGAGTTATAATTTCATTGAAATAGCGATCCTGTGGGGAAATCATTCAGCACAGACAGCGTTAATATCGAGGCTCGTATGAGCAATTAGTCGGCATACTGAAAACGCCTCCCGCTAGATTAGTTTTTAACAGATCAGCAACCTTGATAATTCCCTAGATAGGATTTTTTTTTTCATTATATTGACAGGCACAATTTTTAGACTGAACCAATATTTGTTTGTTCTTCAGTTATTTTTTATATTTTCAAAGGGTGGCTAAAACTTGTTAAAGTTGTATTAAAATCTATTAGTTGGTTTAAGCTCATAAAATGTAGATCCTAACAATGTTGTGTTTATATGATATTTCTATATTTTCTCATTACAAATAAGTTCCATCAAAATGATAATGTCGATTATGGAAGAGTTCAAAACTACACAAACATAAGAACGTTTCGCCGAACGTTATCGTCTCATCATCGACGTCTTGTCACGTGTATGAAATATTTTTAAATTGAAATTAAATTAGCTTACACCTACACCTTACGTCACGTGGCTAGACAGCCGCATGACATTTTAACACCCTTGTCGCCCTGTTGGGTCTGTTCCATCGACACGGGATGATTAATATCCGCTAGGAGAAGGTCGCGGGCGGGGCAGTGACGTCACCTCCGCAATCGGTTTACTTCCGCTCGTGCTCTACGTGTATTGACTAGTGACTGCCATTCAATATATCGTTCGCATAGCGATTCTTAATAGGTTTTTAAATATTAAATATAGTAAGGTAGTTTTAGTAAAGGTTCTCGTAAGCGAATCGTCACGAAAAGTATTTATAAATGTTCTCTGGGTTATCAAAAATATATGTTTTATATTTTATTTTTAATTATTATCATTTGTCAAGAGGCAAATGAGAGTAATTGTTATATTATACGCGTTATATATAGCCCATAACTTCGCTTGCGTGGACCATTAAACGCAAAATTCCCATTTCGTTTTAACTATGTAGGTTAGGATTCTAATTTTAGTTTCAAATAATATATAAATATTGTTTAATATGTCTTAACATAATGTTAATAAAGATTTTATCGATAGATTACATAAGTAATCAGGTATGTTCATAAAAACTAGGTCGCATGCTATTATTACAGTCATTACTAACCTGACCTGACCTTGTGTTACCGGTATGTTGATAATATAATATATGTAGAACAAAAAAATCGTATTGTTTTTACAATACAATTGTGCCGTGTCCTATTTACCCAACGTATTTTGTTAGTTGACGTGGGCTTTTCATCATTCCGTTAACGTAATGAGATCGGTGCATTCATAGCTGATGCTGATGCGAGAGCTCTTATTGTATCAGATGGCTAACGAGCGCGTCGTCTATGGTCATTCCATATTTTTTATTAAAGTTATAAATCATTGTTAATAAAAGTTATTATATATAGTCATTATAAGTATATCGAACTAACGCTATAAGCGCTATATATGTGATGCGTGCACGGCATAAATTCTATTTACCGCAGAGCTATTTAGGTTAGTCACATATTACTGTGTCCGTATAACAAGCAATGCTGGTTCACAACATTATACATATATGTATTCATATTGTATAACAATAATAATAGATAAATACAGTTGCTTATGTAATAATAGAAATATTGTATGTTATAATAACCTATTAATTATTATTATTGTTACGTTGCGAGCAGTGAAAGTATGTTATACAGAACGTCACACCTGGCCTCCCTTAGCGGCAGCTGTCTTTAATTCATTATTTTTTAGCTTCCATGCTCCTATACAAACTCGTGATAATAATAACATAATGCAGTGATATTGTGACCTCGTTTACTAACAAAACTTAAAATACTGTTTTAGCTGTTAAGAAGTATATTTAGTGCATTTTGGCTCTCTTCCATCACAGAATGAGTACAATTTTAGATACATACTACTTTAACAACAAATTTAAAATTTCTATGGTAAATACGTTAAAGATACGTACTTTTTATAAACAAAATCAATGATCCGACTCAGAGTTGTTGCTTTTATACATTGTATTTGTCGTTTGCTTTATATTTAACTGAAGAGATAGTCGCGTTTACTCTTAGCATAGAAGTTGACATCGTGTCGTAAAATGGGGATAGCACGCCTGACCTATATCACGATTCAACAGAAAGCCTGGGACACCGCCAACTTGCTAACTCTATTGCATCAAGGACTTTTTACTGTGATAAAGAGAAAATGCGTTCCGTATTAAATGAAATGTTACTTTTCATTAGAGAGACTTTCATCCTCGTCGAAAGTGTAAGAGGCAATTTGCCGTTGTTCCTGAATAGAGCTATTAAAACCGTTTAAAGCCAGTGTCACTACGATTTATATTTGTGTAGCGACCCGTAGGCACAAGATTTATATTTTTTAATTAAATAACGTATTTCTCGATGTTCATATTTTTTACAATTCTAGGTCTTTAAGGTAGTTTTACTTACGAATCTGAATAGCGACTTACCAAAGAGTACTAAACTGATTAAATAAGACATTAAAAGAGTAGTATGTTATTAAAAATGTTTACTTTTACCACTATGACGTCCAATGTTTACTTTTATGTCAAAAACAAAGTAGAGCCATCGATACTTTTCTAAGGACAGTTCTTAAGATAATTATAAGTGATAAGGTTAATAGAGGAAGTTGTTACGAACTACCATTTGTTAATTATTTCTTAGAATTTATCTTCAACGTTTAAAATGTACGAGTATTACAAATTTTTTTTAAGTATGTTGTTTTCACACTTGTTAGTAAAAGCTTTATTGTTACATACGTACTGGGCTACTGTTTTATAAGAGAAAAATACATTTTAACAATATATTAAAGCTAAAATTTAATTTAACGTTAGTTATACAAAATAAATAATAAATTTAAGCTAGAACAAAGAACCGGTAACCAAGAAAAAACCTTTTTTTACGATTACAATAAGAGCAAAAGACAATGTTTATTTAATTTTAATATGAATACTGAATATATTTTTCTATGTCTTTGTTTATTTTAACCTTTGTGAATAACTTATTATTATCTAAGTAAGCAAAAATACTTTTTTGCTTGAATGGTTTAGAAAACGTAACATTTGTAATTCAAATGTAATCGTCCATCGTCAATATCAACTTGACCGATAAATTAATGATGATTTTTTAGCATTATTATTTTATCTGACTATTCTATTCATGCAAATTACCTAGTTGAAACTCGAGTTTCATTGAATATTATTTTATTCTGTTACACTTTTTCAACATTATGCGTGGTAACGTTTTACCAGATTTAAAAACATTACGTGCTGCGTGTGATTTAACTAGTTTAACTAGGTACCGTGATAAGCATATCCAAATTTTAAGTACATTATAACAACAGCCCCCCGAGTGGATTTGAATCTACAACCATAAGCACGCTGAAGTAATATTTAATAGCGAACATCTACTTTATGAGTCTTTCCGGCAGCAAATTAGTTCTCACTTTGACATTTTATTTATTCTTTCAGCCTTGACATTTTTTGGATATTATGACTACTCGACCTGAAAATTTTATAACATTGGCAGTAAATACTTGACGCTGTTTAGTGAGCAGGTGTATTCGACAAATGGTGCAACCATTACGATTAACCGTGATAATAGTACTTTCATATTATTATTCATTTAGTAGAAAGGGGTAAGAATTTATTGTTATAACAAGCACATATTTAAAACATATTTTTTTCATTAATAAATATCATAACTTTTAGGTAGTTAGGACCTGCGCGCGTAATCAACCGTACGTAGACATGAATTGTACAGATATCTGTACAATTCATGACCTCGTTCTAAACAATTATTAGGTATTACCATACACATGACGTAAGTGATAAATACTTTAAAAGCCTTGAATTTTTTAATAATATATATGTGTGTGTCAAATATAATGAATAACATACATGCTAATGTATGTGTGTTGTAACTGTTACCTGTGCTTTTAAACAGATTATCACAGGCTTGTTGTAATTTTTTTACTGATATCTCACAAGTCATAGGTAGAAACAACTGGGTGATCATACATGCTGAAGACGACTGATGATTTTGGTACATGATTTCAATACGTGGGTATAAATATTCATGACTGACAGTCATAATATCGACTGACTACATCGTATAAACAGACATGCAACGTTATACCTCATAGACATAACACAGCACTCACTACTTAATATTCATTGTGGTATACATGGGTTACCGCAAATTGTTATATAAACTACCGACTTTTCGTGCACATTTTCAGGAGGATTTTTTTCTATAACATCTGCCATATAAATAAATTTAGGAAATTAACGTTTACGTTTGTTTTTTCATATATATATATTTATTTAGCTATTATTTTATGGTTTTATATATGAACATATAGTAATTTGTAAACAAATATTTGTCACTTTAGACAAAGTTCTCTAGTGGTAGTAGGCTATACTTTATATCAGTGGTGAGGCGTCCATACAATTCAAATCACACCGGTTTGTCTAATTTTTGAAAGTACAAGTATGAGACCTAAAAATAATCGCCAAAATTCGATAGTGAAATTACTAAATACCTTGACATCCTATACCGGCTTCCCTAAATATACCGGCTTCTCTAAATATATGCACCGGCTTCCCTAAATATACATCGGCTTCTATAAATTTACCGGCTTGCCTAACTAAAATTTTCACCCCTCGCCACTAATATATATGTATGCTACCTCTGAGTACCAATCAGCTGTCCTGCCACTACTTTTAGATTTTTCACAAATATTGTTATTTGATGTTTTTAGACATATTTACTTAATATATGTACTGTCTACTACAATGATCATTATTCAGATTTCGGCGATCCAATACTTAGCCAATACCTTTTTTGTAACCAAGTATGATTTTTATCTTAGTTTACATGGCAAAAAATGGATGTATTAAGGCAAAAAATACCATATAAACGAATTTTATATATTTCTAAACTAGTATATGCACTGTAGTCGAGTCTATTGCGATTCACTGTTTTTCCTTATGTAAGTCTCGTTGATAATATTTTCTTTTGTTTTTCTTTGCTGTTTTGCTTTGCGTTATATCAGTTGCATTTCATTGTAAAATCTGGAGCGCACGTAGCTAGGTCAAACATGATGCAGGGATATCCAGAAGTGTGGCGATAATCACGATCATAACACCAGATCATATCGTGGATTGTTTTTAAACATTCCATAACTTTTCTATTTATTGTTAATTTATTTTTACCTAATATCATTTTGTAATTATTTATTGCCTTCCTTATATCTGTAGAACAGCAAGTAAATTGGTCTGTTAAGAATAATTTTAAAAAGCAAATATAAAGTACAGCAAATTTGAAAAAAAATTATGCTTGCATTCATAAACTATAGCTTTCACATTTCACAAAGTCAACATAAATCTGAGCTACTTGTACTGTGATAAGAATAACTTGTCGTACAAAGCTAATAGAGTCGAACTTACTGACATTTGACTTAAAGGTCGGCGTCGTAATTGGAATTGAGTGATACTCGGGCGACTGACGGCATGAAGATTGCTATATATATAGACAGCACTAAAGGTAAGCTTTATCGACAGCTGAGTGCCCTGCTGTAAAAATAAAATGATTATCAAAATAGTAACATAAAAACTTTAATGGCAATATTAGTGATTTACATCTATAAAATATTTAAGTTATAGGTAAATTACTCTAGTCATTTTTCTAAATGTCAAAATCCGGGAACTCCATTCCCGGATTAATATAAAAGAACAATATAATTTTTCATACAGATACACATATCTAAATGTCATGTGGCTTGTTATACATACGTCGTATAAGCGAAATTATTTTTTTACTATTTATTACTGGCAAAGTTCCAACGGAGCACGAAGCAAGTTACAACGCTATAAGCAAAATCACTTCATCCATTTTGACGAGACCTCTTTGACATCATAATCAGCAAATAGCTAAGTGTTTTAGGTGGCTTCGCCGTTAACAAAACAGGCGTAATTATGCCTGTGAATTCACTTAAACTTTGCTTCTTCGTTATTATCGTTGACGAGGTTGACATCTTCACAAAATTTCAATGATTAGTAGTAGTAAATAACTCAGCTGATAATTAATTATTTGAGCAGCCTATTTGAGCATTTATAAAACATAAGCACAGAAAACAGACATTTCTTGTCATTTTCATAAAGAAATCTCTTCTTGTCCTCATGAATATTTTGTTCTTTTTTCTTGAGTAGGAAGAATTTTTTTCAAGAGTAACGCTACATGTGCTAGGTTAAGGATCTCATTTTAAGCGTGAATGCCTTCATTTTTGTCGCTGAAATGGAATATAAGGGACTTCTTTTAGCTTTGACGCTTACAAGCGGTTGCTTTTAAGACCGTCTCTTGAAGGAGTAGCATTTACAAAAATATCAAAAGTTTTTTCCTAACTTGACACAATCTAAACTGTTAAAAGTTATATAGACGATGCATCTCAATATGTTAGAGATTTAAAATAGTTGGTTGGTAAACTATTTTTATAAGTTTTTCTGTTGAACTTAGCCGAATATGTTTCCATAAAATTATTTTGTATGGCATTATGAAAACATATTCAAAACATATTACGTGGTAGTGTGTGATTACGTTTCAATTGGAACGCAAAGGTTGAACTTACTATACTATATATCCATATGATGTTATTATCAAGAATAATTTTATAAAAATCCAATATACACAAATGTTGGCGGAAGAGCATCATTTTGTATAGAAATGCAGCTGCCATTGGTTTCAATGAATGTGGGCATTTAAAGTGCAACCCTCTTTTCAAGATCGCAAGCATGCCGCTCTTAAAATTGTACTTTTTTTATGGCATCTGGGTTCCTACCAAGTATTTCTTACATGTAAACAAATGTTATCTCAATATTTTAAAGGCTCCATTGCCAAGTCGCAGAGACGTTGACGTTAGAATTGCAAATAAGATTATTTAAATAGAAGCACATAGGGGTTTTATAGAACATGAAATTCAAAGCGAATAGCTTGAGATTTCCGAACACGGTATTGCATTTGCCTCTGATCTAATTCAATTTAACACGATTTCCTATATTCCAAGCATACAACATTGGATCTATTTTCACAGTTGTTATTTATACACGGTTGTAAATTTTATCATTTAGTCAATAATTTTCTTCTCAATTAGATTAAACTATGACGTCACTGACTATATCGCAGCTGCAGGTACATAGTGATAAGAAACTTTGACCTAAGGAAAACGTCAAGCCAAGATGAAGGTACTCGAGGAGTTTAACAAGATTTGTTTATCTTGTTAACAACCCGACGCACTGTGCATGCTAATGTTTCAAATTAATTTAAGGATAACACACTATTTAGTCTATTCCAACTCACGACTGTAAGTGCGCTTAAAAAATATAGAATTTGTTTGTAATGTCGTCTTATTATTTTAGCAGATAAATGAAAATTAATACGACCGGAGGTAAGCTTGGTGAAGGGTGTCTAAAGTCTAGACTACAGACGACATGACGCGGAAGACTTCGGCCAATGCACTTATCGTTTTCACAAAGGGACGCTTTTGATTTTATTATTATAAGTTTTTGCACAAAAAGTATAGAATAAATCAAACAACCGCGACCTTGTATACGTTGATATAATCCAATATGTATAAAGTACTGTTTCTATCAACGGTATAATATTATTTTTATTAAAAAATGTATTTTCAAAAACTTATTTTAAACACACAATTATACTTTGCAAGTATACATCCAGACATTTAATATTTCATACTGAGAGCAATACTTAAAACTGAGGTCGGTGACCCGGCACCCCTACCTTAACATCCCGAGCCTGTCTCACCCCAAGGTTTCTCAGATACATTTCGTTTTATTGACCTTGCTTACCCATTGTATAAAGATAAACTTATATCGTCTTGGGTTAATTTGTTGAATACTGTTGTTTTAGAATTCCATACACGTTTTATCAATTTGCAATATTAGTGGCGAAAGGCTTTGTTTCGTACAAGATATAAAATTGTAGATATAATCCTCGATGTAGAAAAATTTCCCTATGGAACGATTGCTTTAATAGGATTCGGCAAGGATCCTAAAAATATTCCTAACGTAATATCATGTATTTGCATGCTTACCGAGTCGTATCAGTAAATTGGTTACGCCTCACGCGTTAAAGGTTAATAAAATTAAACTTTGATAGTAATTATCACTAAAAATATGTATTCTATTTGGAGTCATGTTGACTATCATATGATAAGAAATATAACATTTTAAAAAGAATTCTGATCCTTTTCGATATATAGTGAGGTACAATTAAGGAATGTATTTTTTATAAGGGCATGAAAGTAAAGTGTTGATTTAATATATGCGTAGTCAGGTTTGAGCAGGGTTGGCGCTTGTGAAATTCGTCTCTAATTAAATTTATTTAATGTCCTGTTTTTACTGTAGACAACGAAAGCGACATGACATGACAGTGATGTAATGTAGATTGTGCTGAAGTAGACTCTCGTATTAGAAACAACTCATCGTACCCTCGCTCGATCGCAGGGATTGTCGAACGTGAATATTTATAAGTCTCGGTACGACTGCTTTAATGGAAGATTCACTACTAAATGTGAACTTATCACTTGAACCCAAGTTTCCATTTGGTTTCATTAAACATAATGAATTTTAACACACAGAAACCTAGTCATGTTTTTTCAAATTGTTATTTAAATTGTCTCACGTACTAGCACAAATATTTTCACATATGTATACAATATAAAAATATGTAATGTATATTTTATTATGTATTAATATTGTATTTAATATTTATACTTGTATTTTCTTTGGGTGCTAATGAGTTCTGAAGATTTAATTTATACTATCACCCATTCAGTGGTAGCATTAGTGTCTACGTTTCTATATAATTTAAGTGTTAGGTAGTTACAACAAAGTATGGGCCCATTAATTCTCTTCGTAGATTACTTTAGTGCTAGCGAAAGTAAAATACTGTCACACCATAGTGCGCAAGCAGCTCTGTTTCGCATTAACTATGGGCACATGCTAATGTTTATTAACGTGCCCCTAATATTTATGTTAGAAAGTATCTATAGATATAACTTTCCTTCTAATGTATTCCTACGTACGTTCACTACGATTTAGTGACTTAAATAGTAATTATGATGTTACTTTTACTCCAATGCACAAGGCATAACAACGCTATAAATTGAAAGTGTATAATATTTTTAATTATTTTAGTTTTCGTTTGCTCATATAACAATAACTATAAATTTTTAATACAAATATTAATTTAAGTAGGTACAGTCGTGTCTCCTATACAGTCCTGTATTGTGTTGAGTTTATTTATTATGTACAATACTGATCGTGTATCATAGTTGGTCTATTATTTTAAGTACTTTAACATTAAAATTTGTAGACTCTAGTAGTATAATAAAATTCAGCTTTTCATTGTTTCAGGGCGGTTACCCAGCCAAGTTAAAGAAAGTGTTAATAGTGACAGCACCCTTGTGGTTTAAGGCGCCTTTTCGAATCCTACGCTTGTTTGTACGGGAAAAGTTACGTGAACGAGTACATACTGTAAGTGCACCGCAACTCGGCGTGCACGTTCCACGTGCAAGCTTGCCTCGGCAACTGGGAGGGCAGTTAGAGCCAGACCACGCTGCGTGGTAAGTGACTTAATTGCTTCAGTTAGAACGCTCACTAAAAGTTTATGTCAGAAATAACAGATTTTCTTTTTTTGTATCTGCACATTATAAATGCTTTTTTCTTATATCAAAAAGAACCTCCTCTCCTTCTCTTTACCTAGTATTACTTAAGACACTGAATTCACATACCTGCTTAAGATAAAATAGTCATTTACGTAAGTACTAGTAATGGCTTTTAAACTAGTAAAGCTATTGTGTTTCCATTTATAAATCTACCACTAAATGCTTAACCTAAATGCGTTTTAAACCTAGCAATTTGGTGCTTCTATGTAACATTACTTTAAATAATGTTTTTATAACCGACGCAATGTAGGATAAGCACGTGACACAATTTCTAATTCGTATCGGATAATTGACCCAATTAGGCCGCTTCTACTTTGTAGACCTTCATGTTTTCTCCAGTTAAGGGCTGTAATTAGTACTGCTAATAGAAAACCCTTGTAACTACAGTTTACTTTCCTTAGGCAATGAGTTTCAACTTAACTCGTGCACGGTATAGGTTTTCCTATTACAAAACTGTTCTACATTTATGTAGAATATATATTTTTGTATCTTTATACATTTATCTCATCTATTTGGGATAGTTGAAAAAGTTTTATCAATGGCGAAGAGTCCTTCCAATTAGAATCCCATAAGATTATCTTCAGATATTTTATTGATTCACTATCAAGTTCTACAAAAGTAGATGGTATTAACATATTAAATACATATACAATCGGTTTTTACATATAAATTTTGAATGGAGTTTTGCTAATATATTCATGAAAAGTTAAGAATAGCTACCTATAGTGGGTATATCAATCTCAAAAATGTACATAATTCTAATAATACTACTTAAACATTGAACACTCGCGTAGAAAATGCATTTAATTGACTTTTTGTTTATATATATATATATATATATATATATATATATATATATATATATATCTCTAAAAAGTAAAAAATGAACTAATCGTAAGAAGTATTTTGTAAATAATTTGGTATTTTTTTCCGAACGATACGAATTAGAATTTATTAGTATAAAACATATTAAATTACTTGATCTTACTTAATTATTAATTTTGCTCCTAAATTATGTAGAGTTTCTTATGAAAATTTTCACAATTAGAGGAAGTTGTTTTACTTATTACAATATTATTACAAAAACCTCAAAATTATTTCTTATTTATAAAATATACTAATATGTTAGCAAGAGTGATTTTCGTAAATTGTATTTTTTAATAACATCTAATAAAACATGTATATAGCATCCATCCAGCACTGTTGTAACTTCTCCAAGTTTAACGCGATAATTCGTGAAGGTAACAGTGGATGGTTAATTACTACGTCGGCGAAACTCAACGCTGCAATTTGCTAATTAAATAAATATCCGGTTAGATATCCGGCGTTGTATTACATGTCCTTACATGAATGGAACGTCAACGAAAAAGTTTGTTTCGCCATCCCTTCTTCACATTCAATATGTTTAAACTTCTTTTCCGGTAAAATGTGTGAGCATAAGATAAGATAATCGATTTATTTAAAGTAAAATGATATAAATAATCTAAAAACTAATTATAAAATTTTAAACCAATCCATTAACAAGGTCGGATTAGATGACGAGCTCTGATTAACTAGGTAAGCTGAAGCACCGCAGAAACTGCCTCAAAAGTGACCTCTGAAACAAATTGGATGGCCGGATTAACGGTCACGTAATAGACTATGAGCAAAAGGACAATCTAAAAAATGTAGCAACGAATTATTCAAACATCATTTAGTAATTGCTTATTTTAATTTTTTGTTGTTTGTTGCTTTATTTATCCGGGTGATCTTAATTTTTTTTTATTTAATAAAGTTCAACATAAAATAGTAATACGTAAAAAAAGTATATATTTTTAGCTTTAGGCTTTATCCCGCAAATAACAGGATAGGCAGAGGAAACCAGAAAACCTAGTGTTAAGACACTCCATTCTCTTTTACCATTTCCCCACTTTCCGGCGAATTGACAAAATAAACTTTGAAATAATAATTATACAACTATAAAAAAAACCATGCTGTATAAAATCTAAATCATGTCTAATGTATAAAATTTCACGGCTGATGATTTTTCATCATGAAAAGCGCATACAAGGGATATTAGATTACTAACTTTGATTAACTTTCAGGCTGGATCACTGCAGAAACTGCTACACGAATAATCTGAACACTAAATTGGATGGCGCTATTGACGACTATGTAATAAGCAATCACATACCACCGGTTAAAACTCAAAATGGTAAGTTTTTATAATATTTCGTACTTTTATTTGTTTTGCAAATGATAATTAACCAATATGGGATATGATGCCAGTGGAATAGTTGTTTCTTTCTGTGTTCATTTTGATATAACCTAGGTGGAAATCAATCATGGTTTATCTCAATAGCTAGCAGACTTTTTAATGGGTGTGGGTAAAAGTAAAAATGTAATACATACATGCAACACGTGTAATGACTTTTTAATAAAATGAAAACTTAATTGGTAACGCTCCATTCACATAGTGCTACGTATTTCTAAATAAATAGAAAAAGCGTGGGATGCGGACTGCATGACGTTTGAAGGTTGCACGCGCGTTATAAAGCCTTTTAATATCAAATACATACGAAAACTGCTATATAGTTTTGATGTTTTAAAAGCTTCTCTAATATACATTTTTCATCAACTGTAAAACTTTTATAATGATGTGGTGTTTATTTTAGTTATTTTTTCATATATTTTTAAGTGCAAAAATAAATCGACAGGGTAAAAGGCAGTATCATAATGTTATTTTATAAGTTTTCATTTTTAAAACTGTAGGTAACTGTTAAACGGAGTGTCTTAACACTAGGTTCTCTGGTTCCCTCTGCCTACCTCTACCCCGCTATATGCGGGATACAGCGTGAAGTTATGCATGTATGTATAGGTAACTGTTATTTATTTACACATAAATTAAATTTTATTTACCCATGATGAAGATTGGTGATGATTGATTTAAAATGATGGCAGGTGACTTGTAGAAATTAGTTTGTAGCTCTATCCATCTTGATAGATATTGGCACCTTTCCCCTAATATTTCACCACGTGCCATTTGGCAAGAATACACTATTAAAAAAGAGTATACTAATGTTTTTTCTATAAATAATATACCCGGTTTAGCTTTGTACGATACATGTCTGGCTTGCAATAGATTCCGACTTGCCTGAAGGGTCTAGCAGGATAAGCTAAGAAAAACTGCACTGGCGTGTATTGAATTGATTTTACCATATTTATATTGCTTTTTATCTGAATTAGCGATATACTTAATTTTATGTCCCTAGCCTTTACTGGAAGGGAGTTATGTGAGTTACAACCCTTAAGAAAAAAGTTCATTTCCTATGCAAAGCCTAATTATAATATATTTTTTTCAGAATTTTTGCAATGTGATAAACATGAGAAGTTAATTTTTTGGGGGTGATCTTTTATGCCAACCTTTGAATTCACACCTACCAAAAATATATATTATATTCAGTCATTAGTGAGCTATTATATATTAAAGTTTCAAAAAATATAATTGGTGGAACAATGTTGAAAAAACTAAAAATCGCGTGCGTAGTATCAACTTTCTTCATACATGTCGTTAACACCCCAGGATTGATTGGTAATTCCAGATTTTTACTGTCAACGAATAAGACTAAAATTTATTCTTCATTTCTTGTTACGTATTTCATGTAAGGCTATAATATACCTATACTCAAGTAAATTCTATTCATAAACGTTATTTTGTTGGCAAAGTGTAACATTAAATACATTTCGCATTTTCACAACGGACCACTCTGTAATTATTGTAAAAATATTTTTTAAAAGAACACCTGTTGAGTAGAGATCTTTTCGGCATTGCTTTCAAGTCTACGGTAGCTTTTATAGGACTGAGATAGGTACTACTAATCTTTTTTTGTGTTAAATCGACGTTTCTGAAGAGAAGCTTTCAACTTAGTTGAATAAAGTTTGTCCGTTTTAATTGAGTGAATTATATTGCTTTGTTTATACAATGGAATAAAAAAATAACATGCAAGAAATTAAAAAATATAGCGAAATTTTAAATTAATAACGTAGTTGATGAAAAGCCTATACCTTCGTTTTGTAAAATCAATTACGTTATAATATTGTTTTCAGGCCTTTCGATAAAATGATAGCCTTGATATAAAATGGGTTTATTCTCTTATTATTTTTAACAAAAATGATTATAATCAAATGGAACGGTCTAGAATAGAATATTGATTTCATAAACGCTTTATTGAAACGATTCGAACAAGGTTAATGGTACTTCCCCTTCCTCCCTGTTTTTGTTCGTTTATCCTGCTTCTTAGGAAAGCCATAGAAATTTCGCTTTTTAATTGGCAAGCTATCATTGGCTAAACGATTTCTTAGGATTCCCTATTTAGCTCAGTTTACATTATCGACAAATACTTATATTTAATTTGTACTAAAGTTCAATTTACAAGCGTTAATACAATTAGTATGAACATAATATATCTGTAGGCAAAGATTGGTTTTTAATAGTGAAATATATCTCTCTTTCAATCTCTTGTATAGAGTGACATTAATAGATATGTTAAATAATTATGGAAATAGTACAATGTACAATTTAAATTTTAGCTTATTTTCGCAAACGCCTTAATAAATACTTATTTATGTTAAGCACACAATCTAATAATGATTTTAATTTTGCGGTAACATTAGGTATAATAGAGGAGGAGCCGTGTGACATGAGCAGTGAGCGCGTGGCGCGCCTTGACAACGGTTCTGACATCATGCACATAAGCGGCGACCCGCCGTACACGTGCGACCCCAGTCCGCTTAGGTAAGCTATAAATAGTTTCACGCGATAAAATGGCAGGGGGATGCTAGAACATTTACCTTATGAAAATTCTAACACAGTAGTGGCTGTATATTTTTTATGTGAACTTACATGAAGAAGCACTTCGTAAAATTATCTTATAGGAAAGAATCATTTACAATTTTCAATTTATAGCTGCGTATCCGAATAATACTGTGTTATACTAAAATATTGGATACAAAGGATTTCCTTAAGTAACGAAGTTAAGAATTTGCGAAATCTACATAGTAGTCTCTGGTATAAAACATTAAGTCGCTGTAATCCGGAGCTTATAGTGTTGTAATCCTAAGATGTTGAAATTATCACCAGTTTGTATGGAGGTATTAGATTCGAGACTCAGATCGGACTAATGTTTGTATGTCTAGCCAAACGATTTGGTGGTATATTAGCAAATGTAGAGTTTAATGTATTTATATATGCACATATTTGTTAACAAAAAATCATTAACTATAGTGTAGTTCCTACTTTTATCATATTTAATATAAAACTTTATATCCAAAGTATACAGCATATATGTATGTACTTAAGACGTACTTTAAGATCTTATAAAATAGCTTCCTTAAGCCTGCTTATGCATGCTTTACTTTACTCTAGCGAAAGTAATTTATGAGTTAACGAAAACTTAATTAGCTTCTTGGCGGATGATGATAGTGTTTTAATCTGTATATTCTAAACATTATTGTTTTAATGGGTTTACATTTACAAAAGAAAATTACTTAAAAGTTTATAATGGTGAATAATCATTTTAACTACAATTAAATATTACTCTAGTTTTAGTAGTTCGTTCTTTAATACAATTTTTTCGTACGTAAATATGTATTATAATCATTAAACTGTTGTTTTTGTTAAAATATATGTTCTAATCAAGTTTTAACGACACATTCATTATTCCAGTGGCTAGGAAGTAAATCTTCCAGTGTTGTTTATGTGTTTGTTTACTTGCAGACACACGCACGGTTACAATGGCGACATGAAGGCCCCACACATACACTCAGACGAGGATGACATAGATTTAATTAGTAAGTAAATAATTTTTTAGTAATTACATTTAAGCAGTTAGTATTGAAACAAAGCTTTGTTCTAATATGAGAGTTTTGCCGTCAACAACGTTTGAAATAACTATACTTTATTATTTAAATGAAAGTGAAATTTATTATCTATATTTAAAAATATAATCAATAAAAACTCTTTTATAACGCACGTGTCATGATACAATTTATATAATTTGTCAAAGTCAAAAGAAATGTCATTGCCAAATTTCAGTAAATATATCATTTATTTGCAAAAGTTTTTCAGAAGTATTTATTATTTTTATTAATATAGACATGACATCAAAGATTTTAATAGGTATGTTAATAAACGGTATCTTGTAATTAACTTTTACACGTGGATGGGCTGCGGCAATAATAAACATAAAAAGTCAACACCGGGTAATTGGTTCCTATTTATATAAATTTATATAAAATCGTTTGTAAATTAAGTTCAGTGAATTATAAAGCAGAAATGTAGAAATCTAGGCATTACATGTAATAGAAGAGTAAATAATAACATACTATGATCGCTCTCGGAATTTCTTCGTGAAATATATTTATTTAGTCTACTACAGGGCTTCTTATACTATGGGTCGCGTAGCAAAATTCTGGGGTCGAGAGATTTTAATGTCAAATATTTATATATACCATTTTGGCCAATTACCAATTTGTGTGGGGTCGTCAAGAAACTTTTTTTCGTCAAGAAAGGCAAAAGTTTAAAAAGCCCTGGTCTACTATAACAAAAACGTCAGAAGTATTGAATGAAGTTCAAAGTAGATACGATTTTTGATACATAAGTTCTTTTATATGAATATATAAATGTAATTATAATATATAATACAATGGTAACTGTTTACTTGTTCTTTTTTAAATAAATAATATTCTTAGAAAAATAAATCTCAAAAAAGCTTAGGAATGACATTTATTTTTCTTATTATTAGATATTTTTCCCCACCTACATAAAAAGTATAAAGAGGAATGAATTCTATTTATACATTAACTTGAATTTCTCAAGATAATTATAATTAATTTGTACTAGAGACTAGTATTTATAATGAATAGAAGTTTTTGTATACGTTCTATTTTATACCAAATGCGGGTTGGAATACTTTTTTAAATGTAAACGCTGATAATCATCTAGTCTGCTATTTTAACTTTATAGTTGTATAAATAATAACTTTAGAGTCCGTTAAGTCGACACATATTATATATGTACATAAATAAATATGTATAGTCGTAGAGTTCCTATTCAGTGGAATGTGGTTAGTGATTTATTTTGGTTTAATTCTACTTTAAAATAATTTATTGGGATTTTGAGGATTGGGGTATGTAATTTATTATTTTTTAATAATTTTATCTCTTTATATAAGTTTTATTTCATTTGTATGATGTATATTTTTTAAATATGATGACAGTCACCATGAATTACCCTTTGTTCTTTTACTCTTGTTGGGTAAAATCGATACATATACAGGTCTTAAGACGATTGTATTTTACTTATGCCTTAGCGAAATATTTAAGTATCCAGACAATGCCTGAAAGGAACTTGAACCTCACTATATATTCATATTTAATCTTAAAAGGATATTCTTAAAGCGACGTTTATCGGAGATATAGTAATAAACTAGACATAAATTACCTCTTTGTTAAATACCGTAGGTTACCATCCGCAGAATTATAATCGGGACCAAAAATAAAAAAAAAACAATTTATTATGCTCCATGCACACTCCATAAGGCTACACGAGGGAACGTGAAATGAGAGTGTACGGTGCGCTCGTGTCTTTCTTCCCTCAACTCGATGTCGTTCCGCTTTGTGTTGGTTTTTGGATGCGAATTTATGAACATGAGGGAGCAAACTTAGCGGGCTGAATAAATCGGGAATGTAGATCGCTAGCACTCGTACAGCCTCCATTTACCAAGAATATTGTCTAGATAGGGTATTAAAATATTTAATTACAGTTTGAAAACATAATATACTTAAGAGTAATGTGTGTGTGTAGCGCGCGGCACGTGGTCGTCAGGCGAGGCGTCGCCCGGCCTGTCGGACGAGGAGTGCGGCGGCGGCGGCGGCGCGGGCGAGACGCCGGCCGCGCTGCTGGCGCGCGTGCGCTCGCTCGGCCGCCGCGGCCTCGTCGCCGAGTACGAGGAGATACGCGCCAGGCCCCCCACCGGCACCTTCCACCACGCCAAGTGAGCCACCACTACCACTTTAATACCATACACACGCTATACATCACTCATCCTTTATTGGAAACTGCCTCACTCACTTGTATTGGCGAGTGAGCCCGCGTACTCTTATAACTTATATACTGTTGATCTGCGTGAATTTATATTTTATTACGATTAAGTAGTTGACAATATTTGTTGAAGATAAGAAATCCATTTCAATATGTATCGTATGAAGAAGTGTGTTAAAGTATTCATTTCATGTTAATATGTTGAGTGAAAGCTAGTAAATAAACACATTGGATATATGATGACAGATATGATGCGTAATAACAATAATAAGAATAATAAATGATAAATATATTTGTGTATATTTTGTTCAGGTTGCCCAGTAATCTTGCAAAGAATAGGTACACAGATGTGCTATGCTACGACCATTCTCGTGTGCCGCTGTCTCTGAAAGACGACGACCCCGCCTCCGACTACATCAACGCTAATTATGTGGACGGATATAAACAGCGCAATGCGTTTATTTGTACACAAGGTAACATTATATACTAATTAATATTTAAATTAGAAATACGTTAAACAATCAAAGATATGGTAAATAATGTTTTATTGACCGTCTGGTATTATAATGAATGTCAAAATGCAATTTATTTGTTTTTTGAAATATATATTAGTAAAAAAAGCATTGTTTCTTATGTTGAACTTTAAATTATCGCGTGGAGCATTCAATAAATACGTTCTAATTTTGTCCCAAGTATATTCATTTGTACAAATTTAATGTCATTTAAAAAAAAATGATATAAATTTTCTGAATTTGATCCATATGATATGTAATTAACTTATGTGGTAATTAACGTATATATTTTTTATATTTGTATAAGTACCGAGAACCGACTGATATGTAGAAATGATGAGAGAAAACCTTACCTCTAACCAGAAATTTTTATTTCGATCATGATTCTAAATGAGCACTATACTATACTGTGTGTTCATATGATCAGAAATTTGTATAAAATAATTATGAAAAGATGTCAAATTTTGCAGTGCTAGTTGCTGACATAAGTCCGTCTTGAGTAGTTGATTTATATTGAGTAACTTGCTTTGACTTGTTAACAAACCCTGAAAATGAAAATACTAAAGTTTTTTACATTTCCTGGAGTGGTATTCGAACCCACAACCTGTCGCGTTTACAGTCGCACGCTTGTGCCTTTGTTTAGTAACATAATTTGAAAATATCAGAATTTGAACCCACATCTATTCCTATAGGCGTGAATCTATAGAAATGCTCAAACCATATATATTTTTATCGAGCTACGTTGAATGTTTTATAACAATGGAATAAGTCAACTTATTTTTGTTCTTATCGTCTGTGTAAGGAGTTTTTTTCAATTTTCCGTTAACAAACAATCCCGAAACGCGTGGGTAGTAATTTTATCGCAATCTAAATAAATTTTCTTATCCTTAGTGTCTAACGCTTTATAAAATATAAATATAGAAGATATAAATAAAAAATATTAAATATATTCAGATGTCCCTTTTATAATTACGATAGGATTTTAAGAAAATATAAAGCTTTTTATATTTAATTTTCAACAAGAAATTCCTTGGATATTAAAGCGATCATACCTGGCAATCATATTGGAGGTAAACAATTTCTGCGAATGCGAACCGTTCCAGTGAAGGAATTGAAATTACGTTTTCGTAGAATAATTCGTTTATATAGTGAACATTTCCCGGAAAGGCACCGCTCGAACGCTTCGCCCACGTCCAATTTTCGCTTCGCCCACACCCCACGCTTCGATTACTGAAATAGCCTTGCATTTCGCTTTGTTGTTAAAGCTGAAGTTGGCCGTTCCACGAAGCTTATTGTTTTGGCCATTCTCAATATTTGGCCCACTGCCATATTTCTCAGTTGTAGAGCGCTTCAGTGAAAGTTACCTATTGTGCTGTATACTATATTTTATAGTCATATTGTGTGCATGAAAATGTTGAGTTTTCATGAAAAACTATGGCACATTTTGATGATAATCTTTTATTATAGGTTATATGTAATATTAAATGATATAATCTTTTTTTTTTAATTGCAATTTTTTTATGGAAATGATAATGAATATTAAATATATAAAGTAAATTAGTACGTATATGCCAGTATATTTGCCATGTTCTTTTTAATTAATTTAGAAAAGATTACTTGTTGTTCACAACTTCGTTCGTTCTTTCTTCCCGTTCCTACAAGAATTTCGAGAAAGTTTTCCTTGACAGCGTTCACCAAGAAACGTACTTGTTTAATTTTACTTTTTATACGTTTCGGCACTGCGTTGTCTATCACTTAGTAATAGAACATCTTGCATTGATAAGTACCTATATATATAGTAAAAGAATATCGTATTACTTTAATTCGAACAATACGTCATAGTAGCATAACAAGATTCCCATCGGCTTATCTTTTGTCAGTTACAATAAATTAGCACATTAGGGATACAAAAAAACGAGGTCGAAAAAAACAAGCTAAACGAAAACTTAGCATTCTATACCGTCGTCCAGGTCAAACTCATATATACCGGCTTACCTGTATGTACATGTAAAATTTTCATCCCTCTATGATGTACACTAACATAATGAAATATATGAATATGGTTTTTATTTAATTCCTATAAACAGCTATTATGTTTGTAAAATGTTTTTTTTTTTTTTTACGCTTGATGCTTCACGCTGTATCCCGCATATAGCGGGGTAGGCAGAGGGAACCAGAGAACCTAATGTTAAGACACTTCATTCTCATTTAACATTTCCGTTCCCCACTTTCCGCCAAATTGAGGCATTGCGTGTTAAGTGGCGGAACTCAACGCCGCGCTTTGCCTTGTTACCAAACCCAAGAAATGAAAATACTAAATTTTACATTTCCTGGAATGGGAATCGAACCCACAATCTGTCACGTTTACAGTCGCACGCTTGTGCTTCTGCGCCACGACAGGCGTTAAAAAATACGGAACACGAAAGGCGTTCTAAAATATAATATTGATAATAACATATGTACGCAACAGGTCCACTACCAAAAACGTTCGGTGACTTCTGGCGCATGGTGTGGGAGCAGAACAGCCTCGTGATCGTGATGACGACGCGCACGGTGGAGCGCGGCCGCGTCAAGTGCGGGCAGTACTGGCCCGTGGCGGGCGCGCGCCTCGTCTACGACGGGTGCGCCGTCGTCTGCGAGGCCGTCGACGAGGAGGACGACTACGTCGTGTCGCATCTCGTACTGACGGATCTTAGGGTGGCTGCTTTTGTTTTCTTTAAACTTGCCTCTATTATTATGGGTTTCATTCCCATTCGAAAGGAAAAGAAGGCCGAAAGAGGTATACAGGGACCGTAGCGTTTCGCGCTCCGTTCTCTCTGACTACCCCGCTAGGGATAAGCGTGAAGTTAAGTTAAGTTTCAGTTATTCCAATTCGAGGTAGTGATCATGTTGAAATTATTTTTATTATTCTATTTTGGTAAGAAGAAGCGCTAAGTTGAATTTCGCCATTTGACACGTAATATATCAAGTTTAGGTGAAAAGCGGAAAACTTAGTGTCTTAGTGACACTAGGTTCTTTCCAATTGCCCTTTTATGCGAAATAAAACGTGAGTTGGTTTTATATATAAATATTTGTTTTTGGAATCGCTATATAAATATTTTTTCTAATGTTTTCATAGTTGCCTCTAATACAACAAATGAAGGATCATCCCGACCTCCTTTTCTTTCCACCGATTCTAATAAATACATGAAAAAAAAACCAATAGTAATAGTTTTAAATATGTGATAATATACAGATTGTAATAATATTCTAAATGCGTGGTGCAGACGGAGCAGCGGCGCCGCATCTGGCACGGGCAGTACACGCGGTGGCCCGACTACGGCGTGCCGGGCGGCGGACGCGCCGCGCCCGTACTGCGCTTCCTGGCGCTCGTGCGGCGCGCGCAGCACCGCGCCCGGCAGGAGTCAGTACACGCTATACCTACATACTTTGTTATAAACTGTCGTGGCACAGTGAGACAGTACCTGTCTAAACGCGACTGATTGTAGATTCGATTCTCACTCAAATAATTATTATATTCAAGTTAATTATTTTTTTTTTGTTTTGTTAAAACAAGGCGCATCGTTCGGTTGACTTAAGGTCTCTGACTACCCTTGCTATCAGGAAAAAAGTACAACACTACTTATTTTTTTAATTATGGATAGTATACCAAAAAAATCACCTAAAATTGTATAAAAATATTAAATGAAATAAAGGAAAAAAATGAAATATTGTTAAATAACATGACACTCATACTTTTAATATTTTGAATTTCAGATTAGGCGATGCATGGGCGGGTCACAGTAGAGGTCCCCCAATCGTCGTTCACTGCTCGGCTGGTATTGGAAGAACGGGTATATTTTTGATTTTATACTATCACTTTTTAGATTTATTACTTAGATGCCACATATTTTTATATATGTGGCAAGATTTAACAATTCTAATTATTCTCTTCTCTAGTAATATTGATAATCCATATACAAATTTATTAAATTTGCCAATGTTTGAAATCATGTTTTATTGAATGTATTTGAGCACTTCAGTTCTAGCCAATTAAGCCACGTATAGGAAGATTTTAATGATAAATTTTACATTTAGAATTTCAATATAGATAAACTATAATATAGTTAACAAACACCAATAATGTAATCAGTACAAAGATTATACATAAAGTAGCTTTAATTAGTAATGTAAATCAGAGCTTCTTAAACTTTTGTCATTCGCGACCCCATTTATGATTGCGAGTTTCTTGACGACCCCACACAAATTGGTAATTGGTCAAAATGGTATATATAAATATATGACATTAACATCTCTCGACCCAAGAATTTTGCTACGCGACCCCATTTAGGGTCGCGACCTATAGTTTAAGAAGCCCTGATGTAAATGAATGAACGAAATGTGAATATTGGAGTAGGTTAAAGAATATTTTTAGCGTCCCTATATATTTAAAAAGAAGTGCTTGTAATTTTCTTGGCCTTTTGCATATGATGTTGACTTAAATGTAGTTTCATAATTATTTTTATTAATAACTTAACCAATGGATACAATACTCTTAAAAATATGTGTAATGAGTGTGAATTAAGAGACTCACACTAGACATTATCTCTATTGATATTATATATGTGAATGTAAGTTTGTTTGTTACGCTTTCACGTCAAGTCTACTTAATCGATTATCGTGAAACTTTATATATATTTTTAGAAGTATTAAAAAGGTCACAGGGTACTTTTAGCAGACGTGATAGTTTGTTCGCTAAGTAGCATATCGGTGCGCAGGCACGTTCCTGACGCTGGACACGTGCACGTCGCGGCTGGCGGCGGAGGGCGTGGCGGACGTGCGCGGCGCCGTCGAGCGCATCCGCACGCAGCGCGCGCACTCCATACAGATGCCCGACCAGTACGTGTTCTGCCACCTCGCGCTGCTCGAGTACGCGGTCAGTACTGCTACCGTATCGTGCGTGCCGCTCTCGCGTTACGACGCTTATATATACCGTCATTTATGTACAGGTCATGCACGGCTACCTGGAGTCCGCCGATCTCACCGGCTTCGATGAAGACAACGAGGAAGAGTCCGAATGAAGACTGTCCCGACCCCTCTGCAGCATACTGTGAGCGTGTCACCGCATGCAGGGAGATGCCACCTCGCACGAAACGCGTTTTTTATTCTATTCGTACCTACTGACTCAAATAATGGTAACACAGTGTAATATAGTGCCAATCGTAACCGGAAAACGCATCTGTTTGTGTTACACGCGCTTAATGAACCACATTCAGTGTTAAGTGATCGATACCCATCTAGTGCAAATGTATACGTATTGTCAAATGCTTTATTCTCTACGGCAGTGTCGCGAAGTGTCGCGTAGTGTCTCAGTGTCGCGCAGTGTCGCGCAGTGTCGCAGTGTCCCGCGCCTCAGACTCTAGTGCCCCGATTGTTCACCCGCAAACTCGCTGAGCCTAATAGTGTTTACTTAAATATATAAAGAAACGTTCCTGTACTACGATAAGAAACCATCGGAAAGGAAATCTCGATCGACTATTTATTTTCCCCAGACACAGGCAGGTATATTGGTAACCAAAAATAAATTCTTATTTAATTAGATATTACCCTCTACGTTATTTATTTATATATAAGAAGTATGGCTGTGTGAACATTTTTGTCTTTATTTTATGTAGATGTTTTATACTTATTTATATTTCTATATCGAATTCATATAGTTTTTGTACTCGGATAGATGGAAATTTGATACTTTTAATACGGTGAGGTGCTGGTAGGATAACACTATTCGAGGACCTACAATTTCCAGTTTTTATCTAATTGTGGTGTATTTCTCATTTTTATAATATATTAAATATAAAAATTTATAATATATATGCACTAATTTTGAAAACTCGATTATCAGCTACGCTCTTACATTACATATTCTTGCTGAATTATATCTTCTACTTATAACTTTAACACCGCGCAAGCAGGAATCGAGTATAGAAAATAATATATAAATATAATATTATTAAAGGTTTATAGACTGAATACTGTTAATTTTCTTTCAAATTTTGAAGCATGATGTTACAATACCCTCTGTTGGTGAGAACGAAAAAATAATTGTAAAAGTATATCTCTATAAATAATCATAGTTAAAAATATATAAATATATACGAGCTAGGAAATCGTACTCTTTATAGAACGCAGCTGCTGTTTAATTTGGTGTCTATATTAAAAAATATGTAAGAAATATATCTTTTAAGAAAACATCTTTCATTAATTAATATGTTATTAGGTCATTGCCTGCATACATTTACAGTAATATTCTAAGCGAGGCTGTGTTCTATGAAGGGGTATCAAATAATTATAATCCAAACTTGTAAAGTTGAAGCAGAATGAAGTTTATTTTTCAAGAGATATAATATGTATGTATAGCGACATATCCGCGCCGTCCTCACGCAACTGACATATCGCATCGCCTCATTACTTCACATGTATTCGAACTTCATTAAACTGCTGGTTTTGCTTCTTCTTAACGTTAAATATCAATTGTTTCTAGCTACTTTCGTATTTACGTACTTTCGATGTCTGTAACATGCTTTTTAAAATTTTTCTACTACATTTTCTTTGAACTAATAATTATTAAAATACAAATTATTATTCTTTTCAACTAGTTATGCCTTTTTTTAAATATAACACGACGAGCCCATAATCAAAAGCTGATTTCTCATTTCAATATCTGCGATGTATGCTAAATTTGCGCTAATGTTCAAAAATAAATTTTAAAATAGTACAAATCGCATCGATTTAATTGTAATCTTTTTTGTCGTAAACTTCAATAGCTAACATAAGTGTGAATAGATCGTAAAACCATGTCTCTATTGACATTGTCCTTGTAAATAGTACATGAAGTAAGGAAATATAAATATTATGTAATAATTTTCATACTAAAATACAATATAACATTCACGCTAGCTGTTTCTTGCCAAGTTTCTATTGAAGAAATGTATGCAACATTTCTTTACTATATTTTCGATATATAAAGTGTTAATCATACACTTACGAAAAACATTTTTAGAAAATGTATTTGAACGATAGCGATCAGAGACCTTAGATGGTTTCCGAGAGACGCGGGTTCGATTCCCGCTGCGTTAGTTTGTATACGTTTACTAAAAATTACTTCTTTACCATCCCAGTTACTTAAGTGTCATATTTATAATTGTCGTAAGATTTGTAAGTTTATTAAAAAATATGAAAAAAAAAGAACTAAAAAATCAACATTTCTCACTTCATATCATATAAAAACTCAATTGTGGACATGGTTTTATATATTAGCAAAGTATACTGATTAACAGAAGTTGAAATAGATATAATTTAAATGCCCTTTATATTTATAAGAAGGATGCTGTTTTTGTAGCACATATAACATACCACCAGTTTATTAAATAATGCTAGATTTTTTTGATAAATAAAGCCTTTGCCATGAAAAATAAAATAGTACACCAAGATATTGAAGGCTTTCAAACATACTACTTGGACTAGAACTGTTTCTAACAAAATATGATATTCATTTCATTTGTATTATCGAGCACTTGATGATTTTGAAACATTGTTATAGGCATAGTTCAATTATATTTTTTGCTGTCTGAATTTACTAAGAACTGTCTTAAGCAGAAAATTTTCCTTTAAAATCGACGAAACTGCTATTTTCATATTATTTGATTCAAAAGTGCTGGTTATAATCTATTTGAATGAATATGTTAATTTTGAGTCTAATTTAAGAGCCCTGAGTAGATTCTATGTAAATTTATATTTATTCACTTATTAGTATTATTGTTTGTTCCATTTTAAGTTGTATAAGATAAAATATTATTTATATCCGCCTTAGAAAAATATATCGTGTTCTACCTTTGTTTGCCCCAGTGGTAGCCTTAGCAGTAGTGGTGATTACATAGATGCAGGACTTTATTTTATAAGATATTCGTTCACAAGCATAGAATTGATATGAAATAGGACAATGTAACATTCATTTAGCGTACAAATAATGGTTTTTGGTGAAAAATTGTAAATATTAAATTCATATATTGATAAAATAATTTTTGTATCTCGTAAGTGGGTAACAAAATAAATTTCGTATTCTGCTGGATTCCTGTTATTTTGTAATTGTTTAAGGAAATTGTTAAAACGGTATGTCTGTTGGTTCTTGTATCTGTAAATATTTTATCATTTTTATGTTTAAAATTTAAATTAAAACTCTTGTGAAATATGTGTGAAATAAAGAACTTGTAATATATTGAAATGGTATTTTATATTACCCTTATATCTCTAATTACATATGATGCGTGAGGAAAGTGTAGTCATCGTATAAATTTTACAAATAAATATTTGTATCATAATAAATTACACACTGAGCACGGCGACGTCTGTTCCTCGTACGAATAGAGTTGGGGGCAAGTCCTTACTCAGCACTTCTAGCCACGACATGAACAAAGCGGCCGACACCGAGCCCTGCAAGTGTAACGTGCAATAGTACGTTATAAATACAATCTTCTAATGAAATGCAGTAAAAATTAAAATTATTACTAACAACTCCACAACTAATTGTCAGATCTAAATACAATTTAAATGAGACCACATCACACATGTTCATTAAAAAAAGTTATGCTGTAACAAGCAAAAAAATAATCGAATTGAGAACCTCCTTTTTTTAATGTGCGTTAAAAAATCTTTCTAAAAATATCAAAAATCAATAAAAAATATTTATTTACTGTTCTCATATGTTATAATCTTTACTTATAATGTAAATTCAAAACTATTGATATAAATATTCACCAGTCTGGGATACGGTAGAGAAAGCACTATGCAGGAAGCCATGTACGAGTGCTCGACGAGGAGCTCGCGCAAACGCAAGTAGCGGTTAGTTTTCATTTGTAGACGCTTTAATTCAGCTTCCGTTATAAGAGTGTCTGCAATGATGTTAACTTTTCAATTTGTTCAATTTTCCTACGCTGTCTCCTGAACTATTAGAGCTACTAACAGGAAAGTTAGTATGCCTACAGAGATTAGTCAAGATACATATAAGATATAAGATTTTATAATATTAGCGTATGTTAGAGCAAAAAATAGTAGGCTTCTCCTTCTCTTTTTTTTCAAATATATAATTAATATAGCTAAAGTACTAGATATCGCTGCAAACGAAATGTTAATAATTTTTCAGTCATTTTTATTCCTTTGAAATGAAAGGAATTACAGGTATGTAAGAAATTACAGGTATATGTTACTATAAAAATATTGTGACAAAACATTGCGTCAGACAGGCCCAATTGCCTGTTATACCTATTCATATTGATTTTTTAATCTTTATACAAAGAATAGTAGAAAACTAGAGTAGTCTTCTTCTACATTGTTATAACGAATAAAGATCCAATATTTTAAGAATCTATACGAGTATATGGCGTGGAAAAACGGTCCCACTTAGATTTAGCAATATTTGTATATGCCTTTTGATAATTCATTATATTAGATTTTTTGTATTAGGTATGTCTATAACTTTTAACCAAAGGATACAAACCGCTGCTAACGTTTGTTTTGAACTTGCGTATCACTTGGTTGAAGAACTGCACGCTCGCTTCCAGCGGCGGCTCGTTAAGGCCTTGAATCATAGTCAGCAAAGAATATTCTATGCGAAACTTTTGCAGTAACGCTTTTATGCTGAAATTATTATTTAATTTTTTTATAGAACAGCACGTATAAATTAACGTAAATAAAATAAACGCTATTTGTAGCTCCTTCGTTTCGAAGAGATACTTAGAAAGACGGGTATAAACGAGAATGTTATAGTAGGAATGAAGAAAAATGATTAGGCTTATATGTATATAAAATAATAATATGATGTTCATACGTATATGAACATTATAATATTTTATAAGAACATGTTATTTTACAATATATTCGTAATACAACTCTCAACGATTTCCAACGTAAAGACACTTATTCCTTAAAAAGGTTGCATCATTAAAATATTTACAATTCTAAGTAGTACCTGTAGGTACTACTCAATGTGTACTTGAATGAATATATATTTTTTATCATTACACATCCCATTATTTGGTGATAGATTTTATATCACTCAGTGTTTCTCTTTGAATATAAGTTACTGAAATGAAGAAAGGGCTAGACGGGGTCCAGCCTTACGGATCTCCCGACTTTCCGGGGATTCCGTATACCATAATTGCAAGCGTTGCAAAAATTCGTGTGTACTTAAGGACCTTGACACATAGTAGGATGACTCTGTAAAGTGCTCTTTGTCTAATCAGACGAGGAAATGTTTGTCTGAATGTCTTAAATGTGAACAATACGAATAGAAAATCAAAAATACAAGCTCACTTAACCGAGTGTCTTGAGACTGGGATCTCTCTGACTACCCAGCTTAGCGTGAAGTCAAAAAAACTAACCGTTCCTCAGAGACTTCTGGGTGGTTGGAGTCGCGAGGCAGTGCATATATGCGTAAAGGCATCTTACGTAAGCCGCGCTTTGCGATTATGTACGGCAAGAGGATGCTCAGGCCACCATCGTCAAATAGCCACCACGTATCCAGATCGTTGTCCTGTTGATAATATCAATTACGTTGTTGTACTCATGCGAATGCCATATATGAGTGCCATGGCCTCCAGAAAAATGTTACTGGCACTCACATATAGATGACATGGCATGCTATGTGTTAAAAGAAATTAAACTGTAGTACTAGGTATTTTCAATTATGTGTGTAACCAGATATTACTAATAATTAGGTACTAACCTATAAACTATAGGTCAGTAGGTACCTAAAGTACTATAGGCTATAGTATGTAGAAAATGGCAGCAAAATGTTAATTTGTTGTCAAAAAGATGAGATATAATAGCCTATATTATGTTACTATGTTACTGTAGACTAAAAATGTTAAAGGGCTTTAATAAATAAAACAGATTAATCTCACGGGGCTGAATGTCAAAGGTTTGTAAACTCCGGATTTCCGCATCGCTAGGCTGGACACGATCTGGCTCGCGGATGTTCTATTCGGATCAGCGGAATGGAAGGATGTGGCTGTTTCCCTCGCAACTAATTCTAGTGCTTGGCTACTTCCTACCTCGACTGTAAGAATACAAAATATTTCTATTATAATATGCTATTGCTGCCACTTTTGCAATATATATGAGACTATAAACTCCAGATATTTTATGCGACTCAAAAAGTTTAAAAAGTGTAATTGTAATAAAACAGGTATCTTTCATAAGTAAAAAGTACCTTCAGAATGTTCTGGATGCGGCATATCGATGTCAGAGTCAGCGTTTAAAACGTCTTCAACTTGTGTGTGAGCACGCTGGTCGGTGCCACTGCTAGTTTCAACTACATCCGGAGACGGTCTTCTCTTGACAGGTCGTGCAGTTTCGGGAACTCGTAAGATAGCGACACCCAAATGCTCTTCGAATGCTATTCTATATTTTTAATATATGACTTTTCCAATTGAATTTAAATCTTTTTTGAACTTTAATAAGTATATGTATACAAATCTTCCGTAATGATAAACAGAGTCATTGACAGACAAGGTACAATCGTAACTGCTGAGCATAGAAAATTGAATTTTGACTTGAAAAGGGTGGAGCGTACGTACGTACGTAAATATAAGTATATGTGCAAGGTAAATCTCAAAAAAAGTAAAATGTAACTGGCAATTGAGTTTAAATTGTTTGAACTATTGATGATTGGATTTCTCTTCAGTGTTTTAAAAACTTTTTCCAATTTCTAAGCTTTGATGTAGTAAGCAGGGTCATGCCCTATATTTCAAATAGCTAATAGCTATAACAAGTTAACCTAGATAACCATTTTAAACAAATTAATATAAAGTAACGAAAACTATAAGCACTAATATATAAGTATCATTGAATCTAAATTATATAATAATAAGTTTGCATTAAATAAATCTAACATAAAGCTTACTGTAGTATCCGTACGTAAGTCCTAAGGCTGGTGTGGGAACAGTAAGCCCATCTGTTCATGAATCCTACAAGCATGACATTCGGCTTCAAGTACCCTAGTCCGGTCACCTTAATAGCGGCGTGCACAGCTTCCTCAAAGGGCAAACCGTCAAGCACAATGAAGAAACCACGATCTTTCCGTGACCGAAGCCATTCTTCACCAGCTTGAACACGTCCTAATCTTTCCGGATTGGATAAAGGTGTCTAAAAAGATTTTCACGTAAGTTTATTCAAGTTTTTAGTTATTTAAGTATTGAGCGGAAATTTTGTGAAAATACATTTTTTAAATAAGGGATACATTTAATTAATTTTCATTAAAAGTAAGTCAATTATTTGCTGCGTAAAAATTTATGTAAATATAAAAAAGAATACTTCGTTCACATCGGCAACAATCATGAAGGAGCCATGTTTAGTTATCAGATGACCCATGTCGAGTAGCGCAGGCCGGAACTTTGGTACACCGGCGAGGATTAGTAGCTGGGGATTGTAGGATTTCGTGTTTTCATGCATATGGGACATCTGCAATAATGCTGACACTGTGTCCTTGTAGCGCTGAGCCTCTGTACTGCTGCCCCAATTCACCTCTAAGCAAGAATACGTGAAAATTTTAGAAATTCTTATATATTATAAAGAATAGAAAAACACCTAAAGTAGGTAAATAATTTAAAGATTGTACCTGGTTTTCTGTATAGAACTAATAGGTATAATGTCATAAAAACAAAGAATGTGAGCAATGCCATCGCCCAGCTGATTATCAACATTATTATAATGCACATTAAAAAACCAGCTAAAGATAGCCAAGTGTTGTAGCACTAAAACAAAATAACACAACATAAAATCGAAATAAAGATATTATCCATCTTAATAATTGTATAAAAAAAAATAATTGTTAACTCTGTGTACCTGTAATGTGGGTCTCCAGTTGATAGATTTAATTAAACCAGCATGAAAGGTGCAGAAATTAATTAGTGCATATGATGCCAAGTAGAAATTTGTGATTAAAGGAGCTATTGTATTCAAATCAGCTGAAAAATAAATAAATAAAATTGTTATTTAATGTAGCATTATTTAAAAAAAAACTAAACAAAAATAATATTTATATTCGCACCTATAAGTAAGAACATTAGTGATACAAGGAATGTGAGCACGTATCCACGGTAAGGCTCGCCGTGCTTCCCGTAAGGTTTAGAGAAGAAGATGAGTCCGGGGTAGATGCGGTCCACGCCCAACGCCTGGATCAGCCGCGGCACTGACAGCAAGTTCGTCAGCGCCGTCGACAGCGTCGCCGCCCAACATCCCGCATAGATTAAGGCACTGGACTGAGCCATCAATTGCATTATCTAAAAATGTATAGAGTTATACATTGTAGAATTTGTAAAATATTGTTTCGACATTGTATATAGAATTTGTAACTTAAAATGACTAAGACGATGAGAAAACACAAATGGATATGCCGTTTGTCCCACTTTACCTAACAAAATATGTCGTTGAACCGCTTACCGTCATGTTTTAATAAGTATTAGTTTATTTCACTTAAAAATCAAGAGTTAGGTAATGTGACTGAAAATATGAAATATGTTTATTATATAAAATATTTAGTTTAATAATAATGCTACCCCATAACTATTATGCAATCCATATTCACAATGCGGCTTGCATGCATCGATGGTGCCCGACGCGACGTCAGTTACGACTCCACTAGCGTCGCGAAGAGCGCCCACACCACACAACGTCGCCATTGTTAGGTAACTGCACATCGATATAGCCAGGGCGAGTAATGTGCCTTTAGGGATCGAAGATGCTGGATCCTATTCAAACAAACGGTACTAATTTGTATGTTAACTATACTGAAATAAAAAAATAAAATTTATATCTTTTCGTTCGACTTAAACATTCAATAATTGAATGAAAATGGATTTTTCTTTTTGTCATATTTATCTACTAATCAATCAAATATGTTAACAAAAGTAGTTTATTATATAATATATCTTATTTCTCTTACCTTTACTTTTTTGTATGAGTATAATACGCAAATAAATATTTCTGTTAGAAGTATTAAAGCTTTACTAAAATACCTTTAAATCGCCACATATATTTGCCCCAGCCTGAACTCCTGTCACGGCGGGGAAATACATAGCAAAAACGCTAAAGAAATCATGATCTTGACCATCGCTCTGTCGGAAGTCCGGGGCAAGATTTGCAATCGCGGTTTTCACTAGGTGGGATAAAAATATAAAAATAATGTATTCTTTTTGTTTACATTCTGTAAATATTAATTGATACCCATATATTAAGTACCAACCATTCATTCCTACAAAACCCTGTGCTTTTTCCAAATCACTTGATGGACCAATGCAAGCACCCAATATATAGTTCAAAATAGCTATCACAATTATTACGACTAGAAAGTTCTGAAAAAAAAAATACTATAAAGTAAATCATGTTATTCATAATTAAAAAAACTGTTCAAACTTTACTACTCATAACCTGTGTTTTAGTCTCCCAGTCCATGCCTATAGCACAAATTATGCACATCAATAAAAGAGCTAAAGTTCCGACAATGCGTACGTCTGTCATTCCGTTATCAATTATTTTTAAATTAAACGATTTCAGCAGTTCATTTAATGATTCACAGAAACCTATAGTGTTCATGCTGGCTGCAACTGCGTTAGCGAAAGCAAATATAATTCCTACGGATGCACCGAGTTCTGCTCCCAAAGACCTTGAAACTATATAATATACTCCACCTGCAATAAATACTTATTAGCCAGTGTTTTTTAGAACAGCCAAATGTTAAAAAGAAGATATCGTACCTCCTTTTAATAAGCCATTAGTGCAAATAGCGCTGAGAGACAATGTTGTGATCACACAGACTATTTCCGATAGAACAATGATTAGATAAGTTAGACAGATGCCGGCTTGCGCCACGATCCATGCGATGCGCAGGAACAACATCACTCCCCAAATATTTAACAAGCATGGTATTAAAACCCCCTGAACCAAAGAAATATAATACTTGATGAATTTAGTAAAACATTTAATTATATTGTACTTAATTTTTATTAATGACCAAACCTGAATCCATCCTAATTTTATATTATATGTTGTCAATTCTGGAGTAGGTTCAATATTTTGTTGCCTGTTAGTGTCCTGAAATGATATAACGTGCGCAATACAAAGTCATAGATCATATATTCATAGATTTTGGTGGAATTAAAACGGTTCTTAATATTTTTATCTTATTTCTTTAGTTGTCTCGGTACACATTTTAATTTTCCAACAGAAATATGGACATATTATTTAATAAACATATTCTTCAAACTTTAGTTTTACAATTAATATTTAGTCTTAGTGTTCAAGAGTATACATTCTCACCTCTTCGTGCAACGCTGAAGTGGATATCAAAGAGGTGCCTACTTCATTTTGATTATGAGTTTCGCTGAAACTCGCGCATGCTGGCTCTACGGTTATAAATATATGATAATTAATGCACATATTCCTCAGTTTTCAATGTCAAGATTCATTTAAATTCATTAATATTCACCACTTATCCCATAAGACACGAGATTCACTTCAAAATGCATAGATTGAATTACGTTACGTTAAATTATGTAATTATCGTGACCGAACAATCTTATATTTTACTTGGAATAATAAAACGTCAAATAAATGTCTTTTAGCCAAATAATAAAGAAATATCAAATAAAAATTCTCTAACATTTACAACAGAAAGTTCAAACAGGTTCTCAGCTCGCTGATAAAACACGCACGAATGTCTATTAGCAATTTGATTCCTTTATTCAGTTGTCATGTTTCAGACGTGATGTGATTTCGCTTTTATTGTTTATAAACATGTTACACTTTTATTCATAATTTTTTTCATAAGGTGTAACACCAGACTGTTTACCAAGGTTCGAACCTTGAGTGTCTAAGAATCACTAATATTGCATTTTAAGTTAAAAGTTTATGCCATTCGCTTACCCTTACTAACTTTTCTTATTATGAGCCTATTGTCTGCATGCATATCGTTATATAAAATCTAATATTTATTATATATTTCCTTGGTTTGATTTTTATCATATGGCGTTTCGAGCGTGCCAGTTGAGCACTAATCACTTCGCCAATGTCACGTTGAATGGAGAACAAACGAAGGAGAGTGTACGGTAAAAAATCTAATTACAAAACTGGATTAAATTATATGTGATAAAGAGGACATCCAGAAAATCTGCATCTTCAACAAAACAACATATAAAATACCTATTTACCTATATATTTCCTTAAACGTTTGCTTGTAACTATTCAAACTTGCCATAATGTCATTAAGACATTTTGGATTTCGTTGAAAATTATAATTGATTTTATTTTAACAAACCAAAAGCATATACCTATCAAAAATGTTTGAACAATAGTCAATATTGTCATTTAACTACAATAGTAAGATCTTTTTTCGTACGTTATGATGAACAAATGTGTCCAAATTATTTCCTTATTGTCCATAAATATATTTCGCCGCTGCGTTGGGTTATGCTTTAATTTTGAACCCTACAAAAATAAGATTATTATATATAAATTTGATGTCGATGCTGTGTGTGTGCCTGTCTGTGGTATCCTAGCTCTCGAACGGAGATCGATGTAGTTTTTTTTATTCGAAAGCCAGTTTCAATGCGGTGGTACTCAGATTAATTATTTAGTAACTATTTAGTAGATATTGATTTTTGTGCGTAGATACGCAGGTGTGATCTGTGTGTAGATACACACACATCACACCATCTGGTTTATTTACATTTTTAATTTTAATGCTTGTGTCGTTGTGTACGACAATTTTCCGATTTATTGAATATACCTTAATTGGATATTTCAATTTTATTTTTAGATTTTTTATTTGTACATTAGCGAGCGAGGCGGAACCGCCTAATTTTATAAATGGTAATAGTGATTTTTATAAATAATTTCTGATCTCTTAAGTTACATACATACTATTAGAATGTTCGTATCTAATATATTTCTAATATTTATACACAGTTTTAATTCGTCGATCACTAACAGGTTTGTTCTGTGCTATCCCAAGAGTTGTATAGCAATTAGCAGTTTTTAAGGCTTCGTTACCTTCTACCAGTAATGAACGAAATTACATAGTATACGCAGGGGAATACTGAAAAGTATTTATCTCGCTATAAATATTAATTCGATAAAATTTATAAAAAATATAAAATAGGGTCGGATAAAATAAATGAAAATAATTATAATTCTTATAAAATGTTTAGAAACATATTCAAATTTTATCGTAGAAGGATTTGAACTTGTGCACTTGGCAATCGTACAAGTCTTTTAGTTAATTGAACTATATGTTTTTGTCCAGTTACGAGCATTATGTTGGAACTCTTATATGTTTCTTACAATTCATATTCAATTTCAAAATCTCTCTTAATCGGCGATTCTTACAAATTCCGCTACCTTCAGATACTACTAAAAATGAATATATTTAGCAAATAACTAAAAACATTTTTATATTTAAAGAAATATGTCTGGAAATTAAAAAAATATATTCTATTTTTTATGTTTCTAAATCTTTATAAAAAATGAGGAAAATAACTATCATGAAATTTATATATATAGGTATCTTTGAATTGACTCAACGATAAATGAGGTAAAAAAATATAAATATTAACTATATATTAGATTATTTTAATTATAATTGGCAAGTTTTTCTTACAGTTGCAGTACTGTAAGCTACGTTTATGACGTCAGTCACAGTCGTAGGTATAGGTTTGTAGGTAGCGTTAACCACGAAACATCACTCATTATTTCCACTGGTTCCGGCTGGTGTAGACGAGGTGTCACACAACTTATATCCTCTAAAATTTTAACAAGGGATACTCATGGTATTTTATACCAAATTTATCGAAGAGAAACTCTAGGCAAAACCAGAGCACACCTCGTAAGTGTCTTTTGCCAAGTTAAGATTGTAAAATAAAGCGTCCTAGCTAGTCCCCCTGTAAAATTTGTCGACTTATTCAAGAAAAGTAGAAAAGTCTATTGTAATATTTTACAAAAGGATAGGTCCACAAGGATAGGTACATACAATGAAACAACAGAAACAGTTCATAATTAAATATATTAAAGTAAAATATTGTCTTTCAACTACTGTGTAATACTTATGGCATGAGTGAATATGATCATTAAGTTACATTAAAATCCTGTAAAACTAAAATAAAGTAAATAAATAGCTAATCATTAAGTAAATCAAGTTAAGTATCTTTTACATTAACCTTATGTAAAGAGGTATGTGACACGCAGACGATGTTCATACTAAATAATCATTATGTACTAAATAATTGTATTAAACTACGAAGCCGCCGTCGTTTGGCTTTTGACCATTTCTGTTAAAGTTAGAGCCAATTAAAAGCTTTTATTATATTATAAATATCTTTTTTTTAGAATAGACTGGATTATTTCAAAATACAGACAATTATATATGTATTAGTCATTTAAAAAGTAAAAGAATAACTTCATAGCTTTAGTATTTTCTAAATACCAAACAAGTTGTACTTATTATATGCATAAATAAAAAGTGAAGTGAAAATTTATTTATTCACTTATATTAAATATAATCATTCAAATTCGCTAAAATAAAATCATATAATTTTAAAATATTAATTATTTATATTAAAAAAAAAATTGTTATAAAGTATGTCAATTTAATACTATTAAGCACTTCTTACCTTAAAATATTTCTAGTTGTCAATATAACAAAAATTATACTACATTTGTATGTACTTAAAAATTGTTCTAACAATGCTTTGGTTTAATTTTCACTCTTAAACTGATATAAATATAAGTACATTTCTTTATACTGGAAATGAATATTCAGCGTTTACATGAAATAAAAATTACAAAAGTATAAAATTAATTTAAATATATTTCCTATTAAATTTTTCATAAGTAACAAAATGGCATCTACACAATGTTTCAACAATACTGATCCTTCACTGATATATGACCAGAAAATAATATTTTCTACGTACATTAATTATTATACACTACTTTTTATAAACAAAAGAAACTGCCTATTAACACGCTTTTATTAGCTTCAACTGTATCTATCTATATATGTATTAATTTATCTTAATATTGGAACATAAGTAAAATCTATGTAAATCTTCTATTATGACCCACTTCTTGCCATCCAATTTGTTTGAAAATTGAAAAAGCGTTCGGATATGATGAAAATAAAATAATTTCACATCACGAACCTGATATTCTTGCCATGATAACAAGAAGGTCATTTTAAACGTGTAGCTTTTAGTTTGTAAAACTAACCTAATCTAGAGTAATTTATTATAATTTATACACCGTAGCGTCTCTTATTTGTGTCCTGAATGTAAATAATATTTGATATTTATTAATAAGTACTATTAAAACTAATTTTAAACGTCACATACATCTTAGTCAAACCTTACAATTAACTTACTTTATAAATACAAAACGATATACTAACATAAAATTAAATATGCTAAGCAAAATAAGTCTATAAATAAAATGTATAAGAAAATCTGCTATAAAATACATTGGTATAAATAGATTAAAGTTAAATTAAATAAGGTAACGCGACGAATGGAGGATAATGGAAAAGAAATTGGACGATATTATGCAAAAGAGAATTATGCCATGAACTTAATTAAAACATTTTTTCATGTTAAACATTGCATTGGAAATTTTAATGGAATTACACTTATTATTTAAAAATAATAGATCATCTCCTTATAGTCTCAATTGCATGTTTATACGTAAATATATTGAGAAAATTTTTATTGTAGCAGGAAAATGCTACGACAAGTCACAGTTTCCACATACATAACGTATAAAGCCATCCCAAATATATACGCAATTTCAGTAACGGCTATGTTATTTTCATTATAACTATTTTTTACTCGATTTGGATCTAATTTGCATAAATGTCTCCAATTGTAAATTGTGCAGCTGCAACAATCATAATAAAAGGAAAGGCAGACGAACTTATTTTAAATTACTGTACATTCTACAGTTCAGTAAGTAAGAAGGAAAAAAGCATCGGGATGGATTACAGATTAGAATTAGGGAACGGCGATTGAAAACGGAAAAGGGATTTATTAGAATTGAAGGTGGAATTAAGAATAGAATGTGAGCACAGAAGTGTGGTTCCCGCGCACGAACAGTACTGGCGGCATGTCACGGCTCAGCATCTCCAGCCACGCCATGTACAGCGGCGCCGACACCGACCCCTAAATGGAAATAACAATTATTTTTTTAAGAAAGTAAATATGTGTACTTTATGATACGCTGAGTTGAGTAAAACAATGTATAAATATAGATAAATATTTCGAGCAAATGTAAGTTGTAGTATAAGCGTAAAACTTTTTTAAATTGTTTGTATAGTTGTGGTATACAAAATGAATTTCCGTAATTTAAGTTACCATATTACATTATTTCAAATATATAAATCTGACGACTTGCGGCATTGAGTTTCGGCACTCAGCACGCAACGCCTCAAATCGGTGGAAAATGGGGAAAGAGAGAGGGAGTGCCAAAGAGAACGAATTGTCTAACTCTAGATTCTCGGTTCCTTGCCTATAAATATACATACGGCGAAGGTAAAAAAATAAAATTTAATATGATCTGACCTTGCGCGGCATAGGCAGCGACATGACGACGAAGGCGCCCTTCGGCGGGATTGAGTCACCAGTAGTTCTCGTAACCTGCAGCTGCCGGTGGTCTTCTCCGCGAGGTCGCCAGCTCCGTCGCACTTATGCCTGTCTGATGAAACAGCACGTAGTAACACTATTGTTTCTTTATTTTTATTAATTCAAAATTAATCTAGTAACCCTTTGTTTTCCATTTTTTTTTTATTAGGAATATTACAAAGACTGATGGAATCAAACGTCGCATTTGGTACATAATAGAACCAGGAAAAAAATTATGTTTTAAAATTAATGAGTATGTATTTATTTTAACACCAAGATATAAAGAAGATCGCTTTACCTACGAATAAAAGATAATAGCAGAAAAAGTCAATTTATGCATATTGTTGAAATAGATATATAGAAATTGAACAAACAATCACCTCCACTCTCCTCTGTAAACTTCTTAATGAGGTCGTCGAACATCTGCTTAGTCTCAGTCTGAGGTGGTTCCGTGATATCCTGCACCATCGTCAGTGAAGAATAGTCAATGCGAAATTTAGCTAGCAAATTCGCCATACTGAAAACATTAAATTTTTTTACATTAAATCTCATTTATAAAATATTTATATTAAATTTGGGGTAAAATATACATAGAGAGAACTAAAAGTAAGTCTATCTAATCTCCAGATCCACCCAACTGGATGGATAACTAAAATAATAATTAATAAACTTCCTTTAATTGTACACAAATTTCCTTCAAATGTGAACTGCGGCACAATAAAGCAAAGTCTTTAAATAATTTCAAAGTAATAAAACCCTTCTATTCAAATATAACGTAAACATTGACTTTCATAGCGAAATTGTATAAACTTACTTGCTTACTTACTTAACTTCACGCTTATCCCTAGCGGTGTAGTTAGAGAGAACTGAGAGCCAAACGCTACGGTCCCTGCATACCTCTTTCGCCTCGTCTACAGTCATTAACCTCTTCATACATGCCCTGCGGGGAGTCCTCAAGCTTTTTACGTGACCTTCCTCCAGTATCATTGATACTGTATTCTCGAAGGTCAACCGAGGTCTCCCGCTGCCTCTCCGTAAATTGCATTGTATAAACTTCGTCATTATATATATAAAGTATACACTAACTTGCGCTCCTCCAGCTCGAGCTCGTGGTGCCTGTTGGCGAGCGCGAAGATGCGCAGCGCACAGCGCGACCAGGCGGCGCGCTGCGACACGATGTACGGCAGCAGCATGGTGAGCCCGCCGTCGTCGTACAGCCACCACACGTCGATCGTGCCCGGCTCCTGGAGATCACATATATTTTACTCTACTACTAATTAATGCAAACATGTTGCTTAGTACTATAAACTTGAGAAGTTACGCAAAATGATTTAGGCTTAAATTGTAAAAAAAGTTATCTTTATGTTACTTTTTATTTTTAGATAATCAAAAAGAAATTTACCATACATACATAGCTTCACTTCAGCTTTCAGCATATAGTAGGGTAGGCGGAGGGAACCTAGTGTTAAGACACTCCGTTCCCCACTTTCCGCCGAATTGTAATGAACCATTGTATTCTTAACCTTCATATGTATGTTGTATAAAGTTATACCCTAATATAAAACACACTATCGGAAAAATATGAAAATAACAGGCTTCTGAAGTTTCCAGTTTGTTGTAACATCACGCTTTATCCCAAGCAGGGTAGTCAGAGAGTATGGAGCGCCAAAGGCAAAGGTATTTTCATATTTCTATTGCCTCCCTCATAGTTACTAAACTCATCGGCATTTATCCTCCGAGGGGTCCTTATACTTATTTTGTAGCTTTCCTCCAGTATCAGCTTTTTTTATTTACTTTAATTCTAAATATACAAATCAAAATTTTAAAAAATATTATCTAATAAAATACCTGTTTTCTTTTAAATATAGTCATCAGTGAGAGCTGCTCAGCAGATACTTCAACACCAGATGCAGATTTGTAAACTATTTGTCGGTGGATGTCTAACATTTTCTTATCTTTCTTCTTAATTGTATCATTTTTATCCGATATAGTAAATGATCGTGATGTTGTTAGTGTTAATAGATCTGAAATAACAAACATTCTATGATTTCATATTTTTTGTGAGTATATATAACTATACCTAATACAGTCGACACATGTTTGGTTAAAGTACGGTCATTGTTTCGACCATACATTATACAATGTCTCTAGGGACGAATGTGGAAAATGTCTGAAGTATCTAAACATAAAAAATCCAAAATTTGCTTATTTTTATAATGACACCTAAATCAACTTAATAAAAAAAATTTATACGCCGACATAAAGAAATCAAATAGGTGTTACAGGTACAGAGGTTTCACATACTAGCTAATCGTATAGTAAGCTGTACTAAGCTTATACTCACTAAGGTTGGGTCGTGGGTGGTCGGCACGTATGTCGAGGTCGGAGTCAGCGTGCATGATGGGCGCGCGCACGCGCAGGTCGCCGGAGCTGGAGGCGGCCGTGAGGCTGCTGCACACCTCGTCGCCGCCCACCGCGCTGAAGTCCAGCCCGCCCGGCACGCGCAGGATGCCCACTGCCAGACGACTCTCGAATGCAGAACTGATTGAAGTGGAAAAATAGTTATGCTAATTTTATTATACCTTTTGAAAACTTTTAAGCTATATGACTTTCCCTAAAAAAATATTCTATGGTCATTATAAACGCAACATAATATGTGGCAGTTCCAAATATTGAACAACGTCTTAATAGATTATTCATATTCGCGATCCAGGTTGAACAACTCAGTAATGGAATAAAATAAGTAATTATAGAAAGACACATTTTTTCAATATAGAAAACATTGGCAACTAATCCATACCCTGATTTATTAAATATAAATGTATGAATAATTATTAACAAATACTTACTGTAAAACATTGAAATATGCCTCAAGATGGCTCCTGTCAGCAGTCTCCCAATCAGCTTTATACCCCATGAGCAGTACATTGGGCGCCAGCTTGCCGACGCCGGCGGCCTGCATGAGTGCGCGCGCGCCTCCCTCGAACGCGAACCCGTGAACGCCGGCGCAGAACGCACGCACCTTGCGCCCGCGCAGCCACTCGTCGCCACACCGCACGCGATGCGACCGCTCCTTGTTGGATAGCTTTTGCTACTCGACAATAAGTTACGTAGTAAGTATATTACATACACACGACACGATACGTTAAAAGAATAATATTTTATTCATTATTATATTAGAACAGTTCTATTGTGAATCACTCTCATCAAATTTGTAATAAAAAAAAGAGATTTAGAGAGAGGCATTTTATTCGACTGTTGCTTTACCTAAGTTCTAAAGTTTTTAAATACATGCCATGCATGAAGTCACAGAATATTGTTTTCTTTTGTAGCTTATACATACTATGTTTTTAACGATTCTCTAAAACAATTTTAAAACCTACTTAAAAAAACATAAAAAACAACATTACACCACTAACCACGCTGTTATCTTTAAGTTTGTAACATTTTTTATGTACTTCATTACTCTTTGTCTCGGCTAACAATAAAAGAATGAATAAAGTGTTTCAAACATGTCATATTATGCGTATAATAATAAAAAATCTATTTTAAGTATCGTAACATGTCGAAAATTCTCCGTTAATTAGTATATAGGTTATTCTGCGCTGTTTTATGGCTTTATTTGTTTCCTTGTTAGTAAATAATACAGCTATTAGGTGGTGTATAATCGTAAGTTGCATTCATATGTCAATTGTAACAATCTTGACTTCGTTAAGTTCTTTATTTATGATCTGGAGCGCGTCACTCGACCATAGCAAAATAAGGTATTTAAACCTGAAACGTAATTAGAAACTAACTATACAAACTATTTATTATGGTAAGCAAACTTACCAATGAAATATCGCCTACAATCATCAGAGACCCAGACTTCGTGATAAGATTTCCCAGATCGACAAGTGCGGGGCGGTCCTGGGGCTTCCCCGCAAGCACTAAGAGCTGTGGCCAGTAGTTCTTCACGTGATCGCCCGTTCTTGCCAAACTGTGCACGCTGGACAGAGCTGTCTTGTACATTTGTGCTTGTGTGCTACTGCCCCAGTTCACATCTAGAATTCATTTTTTATTACGAATTATACCTGACATATGACGTTTTATATTTTTTGTTAAGTAACTTATTTGTTTAAAAAATAATAAGATAACAATTTTTTCACTTTTATTTCTACTATTTAAAAGTAAGCCTTGATTTATGACCCTTAGAGCTTAGAGCCTCTATGTATTCTCGAAGACCAATTTTTGTTACATTTGAGAGAGTCCAATTTTTGTTACATTTTGTTTATGTATCTATTTTAATATAAAATAAATTATAAAAACTAATATTAGGTATATCACAAAGTCTCTATCAGGGGGAATCCTTGTATAACTTAAAAAAGAGGAAATTCTAAAAATATATTATTGGAATTTTATATAAATAAAAATCAATATTCATGAGTGACTGTGGCTACAACAGGAAAAATTAGAAATGCAGTTTCTTTGCACGCTTATAAAACATGTTCTTTCACGTCTCATTCGTATCAAATTTATGTAATTTCATGCTCCTGCTTGTTGCTTACCTTAGTAAGGAAAACCCAGATATTTTGATTTATATATTTTTTTTATAAACGTACATTTATAATATTTATATTATAATGGATTTTTGATTATGGCAATTGACGTTTACCATAGATTAAACAATTATTATACTTATATTTTATTATTTTCACGTCTTTGGGAAGATATTTATAAAAAAAATTAAACAAAATTAATTTACACAGTCAATAATCACTTTGGCAAGAGCCTTCTCTTCTCATAATTTACTTAATAGTATTTCAGTGAAAAAAGATATTGATCAGTATCTCAAGCGCAGGTTCAAATCCTGCTGCTAATATTTTGCTATTTTTTATGATTCAAAAAGCTGATAAGACAAAATATGAGGAAAGCAAAACAACATTACCTATTAGTACTATACCTATTTTAGTGGGTAAAAGCGAATGAGATGTAATACTTCACAGGTACCGATTTAGATCAATCATTGCTTATTCTAAAGTGAGTGCTGATACATCGCTAAAAGCACTACAAAGCTCTCTTATCCATATTTATGAAACTCATAAATTTTCATACTGCAATAATCTTTGAGCAAAGCTTTAAGATAAGAAAGAGTTATGTGGGAAGTAATTCCTAGTATTATATAAATATCTCGTCATCATATATTGACATTATTACTAACACAAGTAGGCATTATTAATCATATTTTTTTTAGGTTTTGAGCCTCTTAGTTGAAAGGAGATAATTACGAGGCTTATTTATAGTTATGTTTTGACACCCAGAACGAAAAGATATATAAATCTATATATAAATACGTGAAGCAAAAACTTTGGATCCCTTTTTAAAAAAATTACGCGGACGGAGGAGCATGAAACTTGGCACACTTATAGTTTATATAGAGAAGGAATGCAGAATGCTAATATATTTTTTTTAAATAGTGCATAAAAAATATATTATATTAATAAAATAAATGTTACATAGACTATCATGGTTTGACAACCATGTCTGTGACATATACGTTGCCAGGCAACGCGTTAGTAACGCGTCGAGGGGGACACTAGTAAAAATTAATATCTTAATTACATATAAAACTCGAAAAACATATTTACCAGGTTTCCGATAGTGCACTATGAGATAAAGTGTGAAGAATATAGCAAATGTAACCAGCGCCATCATCCAGCCGATGAGTAGCATGATGCAGACGCACAGTAGGAAGCCGATCATAGACAGCCATACGTTGTAATACTGAAACCGAATGGGACCTGTTACATGTATTTTTAAGATAGGAACACCTCATTGTTGCTTTTCTCCATTTTTACTCATTTTGTACCGAATATAGCACCATAATAAAAATATTTAAAAATAGCCATCTTAGCACATGAAAAAGGACTTCTTTATTCCCTGTGTTTTTAAAAACGTTTTTGTTATTGCATCATGTTATACCAAGTATCTGAACTTTTAACATATGTTAAAATGGTAAAACTTTGATTGATATTATTTTATAGATGAAAGTAAGAAAAAAGTACTATTAAATTATGTTACATACCCTAAAGGTGGGTCTCCAGCCCAGTGGACGAACAAGCGCCGCGTGGAAAGTACAGAAGTTGATGAGTGCGTACGAAGCGAGGTAAAAATTTGATATAAGTGGCGCAATTGTATTCAAATCCGCTGTAAAACACAAATAAACAATACATATATGTATATAAAAAAGAGTATTGGAAATATCTAATTTAATTTCATTATGATGTAGTTATGGTTCTGATTATGGCACTTTTAAAATAAAAACTATTGAGGAAATTAATAAATATATCACCTATAAGCAAGAACATGAGCGAAACGAGGAATGTAAGAATATATCCGCGGTAGGGCTCGCCGTGCTTGCCGTAGGGTTTGGAGAAGAAGATGAGTCCGGGGTAGATGCGATCCACGCCCAGTGCTTGGATCAGCCGCGGCACAGAGAGCAGGTTCGTCAGCGCCGTTGACAGCGTCGCTGCCCAACATCCGCCGTATATGAGGGGACCCCATGCAGACATAAGTTGCATCACCTAAAAAAAGTGAACAAGTTACTCATAATGAATTGGCTCTGGGTAAAATGAAAATATAAAAATTATCATATGTCTTTTTCATCCCCCCAATTAGTATAAGTACATATAAAATAACTGGAATTATCTACTTATAAAATTTAATTATACTTACTGAGTAACTGTTATGAAGTCCATATTTACAGTTTTCATAATTACTACCACAGGTTGTCACTCCAGTATAATCTAAAATCTCTGTTCCATTCATAATAAGGGCAGTAACGTTTCCATTCGCGTTCCTAAGAGCGCCACCACCGGAGAACAACACCATGAGGGCGTAGCTGATCATCGATATTAGTAATGAAAGCAATGTTCCTTTAGGAATAGCTGATCCTGGGTCCTAAAATCATATTATACATACATATATGTATTTAAAATCATATTAGATCCAGAAATCACAAATATTTTAAAATTTCTTAACACTCTATTCTCAACTCTCCCCAAATTCTTTCAAATTTTCCCACGTTTTTCAAGCATGGGAAGTTAGTCAAAGAGAACCTAGTAGTGTTAAGACACTCTGTCATCTACTTTCCGCCAGAAATTAAAACATTGGGCCATAAGTGGCGCAACTCAACGCTATGCTTTGTCTCATGTATTTAATATAAATAAAGCATAGTGCTGAATTATTTAATTAATTGATATTTAATATTTAATGAACAAATTAGTATAAGCCGTAAAATATGTGCTCATCTTGTGACTCGTGTACTCGTGTACCCTAAATAAATTAATAGTAAACATTAACAATTAAGGTTACGGTATCGAAATTCAACATATAATAATAGCATGTTGGAAGTGCAGCACGTGCACAGTGCACACTAAATACGTTGCCTAAATAACTGTATTTAGTAATCACAACCAAACACTTTAAATGAATGATTCATTTTTAATCATGTTTATTTGTATTGAGATCGATATCAACAGTTGAGTCATAAATCTTAAAATTTGAAATTATTGATTTCAATAAGGAAAATATAATTTTGTGCGATACTATACCAATGTGTTAACCCCACATCAATTCAATCAATCAACGAGTATTGAGTGAACATGACATTTTAGTTTTAATTAAACTTTTTTCAATATACTAGTGTCTCCGTTGCCGCGTTAATAACGCGTCGCGTCCTTGCAACGTATGTATATGTATCTAAACCATGTGTCTCCAGTGTGTGTAACATTCAAACCATTAATTTTATATATGTATTCATATATTATGTAAAAAAATATCATTCTGCACTCCTTCGCTATATAAACTATAAGTGTGCCAGGTTTCATGCTCCTCCGTCCGCGTAATTTTCGTAAAAAGGGGTGGACCCCTTTTTACTGAAACACTTTTAATGAAAGAGTTCAAATACACATAACATTAGAAAGTATAGGAAATTAGATGTTTAATTATTCAAACTTAAATGCATAAATAAATAAGGCTTACAAAATATTTATATTTTTTATACTATGAAAAATTAAATAAGATTTTTTTTTGTTACTGTAAATATAAGATACTTTTACAAATGAACTTGTATAGTTGTTCAAATATAGACGTAAGTACTATTTTTAATGAACGCATATAACATTTATATTTAGATGTGATTCATTGATCTGAAATTGGTTTAAATTGATTCAGCACTCACTAGAGATGTAATAAAATTCGGACATTTTAGCGGTCAACGAATTTGACACCATTGTACTCATTTCATTCGATTTGTTTTTTTTAAATTTGTAATGTATAATTTATGTTTTCAATAACCTTGTTGATTCCTCTTTAACAGAAGTGAGTGTTATTTAAAGCCCAGTACGAGGAAATATGAAAAATCTACTCATATATAAATATATTATGATACTCTGCTAGTATTTATCATTTACGTAGAAAACCTGAAATTACAGATAATTAATTTAATTTGCCAATTTTTCAATTTACACAACAATTAGTCTTAATGTAGGTAACATTGTTGGTGGACAAACGGAAGTCGTATCTATTGTGATGTTTCAGTTTCAAGGAGATATTTTCTTACATAAAATTTACTTTTTGTAATTAAACTTAGAAGGAAGTTAAGATTTTGGTTAAAGTTCTTAGTTCCTTAAGGAGAGACTCGTGTCAGTAGTAACAAATTAATGGTAATACTGAGTAGTTGCTTGGTACGTATAGGCAAACTCAACACGATACTCCTGTAAAGGCAGTATGTATATATATAAAACTCTTTATGAAAAACAAAAATATTTTCTATAAAAAAACATAAAACAATACATTTCTATCAACGAATAGATATCATGTTTTATTAAACAATTCTTCATAATGCAGTCATAACTTAGTTAAAGTATCAATAAATCTTAATAGATATTAGTATGAATCAATAGTGTTAATTCCTGTACGTGAGCATGCGGGTGGTAATTTCGCGCGTGCCTCCTACAACATCGGCTGGCATCAATTTACGTTACACGTGTATTGCTATAGGTGCTACGTTTAATAGATACTTTAATCTACTTTATATTGTGTCACATCACACAAGTAAATATATATTGCTACCTACCACCTAGATATTCATTCTTTAACTATACTATTCATTCATTTGTTTGTAAGTATCGGTAATGTACATAAATCGAGACCATCGTCTGTATGCCACAATCTGACTATAACCGAAATGTGTAGATTCGATTCTCACATGAAGAATATGTTTATTTTAAGGTATTGAGTTGCGCCACTTAATACTCAATTTTCTCTGACTACCCCGCTATGCGGAAAAAGCGGCTAGCTGAAAAACAATCTGCTAAAAAAAAAAAAAACGAAATATCCAACATGAATAATGAATAACTTTACGCAGACTATAAGCTCTAGACTGCAAATTGGATTGAACGTTTACTAAACACATTTCAGCTATTAAGTATATAGTATGTTTACAAAACACGTCGATGTGGACGTAATTATTTTACAAGACGCTTTCAGGAGCAAATGCAATAACTTTGCATAGTGGAGGCGGTGTTAGGTATGGGTGGGTACCGAGTACCGTGCACGTGTACCACTTCCCGTCGTACGTAGGGAGTAGGGCAAATATTGACAAGTGGAGTGGTCGGCGGTTAATTTGGGCGCCAACGTCATTCAAGGCAACGACGCGCTCGATACGTGGAACGACTATTACTACGCTGTTCGTTACCAATATAAAGACGTACAAAGGAAATATTGAAAGTTCTTTACTAAATATTACATGTACTTTATATGCAATTCTTCATTATTACATTGTATTTTTTATGGCTCACCTTTAAATCTCCAGAAATGTTGGCGCCAGCTTGTATACCAGTCACTGATGGGAAGAAGATAGCAAATACACTGAAGAAATTTTGATCTATCCCTTCACTAAATCGGAAGTCTGGTTTAAAGTTTTGTGATAACGTTGCAGCTAGAAAAAATATTACACAAGAATGAAAACAAATCGTTACCTACATAACAAAGCGGTTTTATAAGGAAAGTGACGCGAAAAATATTTTTTATGTACTTACTTGAGAGCCCAACAAATCCTTGAGCTACTTCGGTAACGTCCTTTGGTCCCATAAATGTGCCTACCACAAAGTCTACCATAGCACCAATTATAATTGCGATGAGGAAGTTCTGCATGATAAAATATTGTATTAGGTATCTTTATATTTTTTTATATACATCCAGAAATATATAGAACACTTTGAAAATCGTATATAGAAAGCTTGTGACTATGTAAACTATATACGCTTGTCGTGGCGCAGAGGCACAAGCGGGCGACTGTAAACGCGACAGGTTATGGGTCGATCCCCACTCCAGAAAATAATTTTTCGTTTTCTGGGTTTGGTAACAAGGAAAAAGCGCGGCGTTGAGTTCCGCCACTCAGCACGCAATGCCTCAATTCTGCGGAAAGTGGGGAACGGAGTGTCTAAACACTAGGTTCCCTCCGCCTACCCTGCTATATGCGGGACTCAGCGTGAAGCTATGTATGTATAAAAATAAATAGATTTTCCGTAATTTATTTATCTTCTTTCATTTTTAAAATAACAAATAGCTTTTGACCTGTATTTTTTTCTAATATGATAAACTCCCTTTTAATACATTACTTAAGTAAATAGTACCTACAGCTTTATCCATTGTAATTTTTTAAAAAACATTATTCCCATAGGTGCGACAGAAGGACACGTCTGAAGTAATTACAATTGTTACATGTTAGCTTACTTCAAATAGCTTTGTTAATTAGTGTTGTCTCTACATTATCATTATATTTCAGTCAAAATGTAGATTTTAATTAACCGGATTCAATAAACACTATATTATTGTATGTTTCTCACGTAAGCGAAAAGTATAAAAAAGTAAGTTAACAATAGCTTCTATGTGCCTCCTCTGTACATAGGAAGGCACAAGAAGAATAAATGTAATCAAATTATATAAAAATCATGAATATTCAATGGAAATTCACAAATACACATTATCCATATTAAAGCATGGCTATACACTACGTAATACGTTGTTGAGTATTGGTTTATTTCTCATAGGACTACGTAATACAAACAAATCTTTTACCATGACAGACAAGTGGAGGCGTTCATACTAACAACAAGTTATATTTATTCATGAAAGAATTTTACTAGAACTCTTACTTTCTTGAAATATCTTATTAATTGTAATTATAACTAAATTTGTATTTGTAAAAAAATATGGAAATAAAAAAGAAATGGTTTACAAATTATTCACGGTTTTGTTAATATGTTTGATTGATTGATACGTTTAGATTGTTTTTTTTTAACATACACATATGTAGACTATATAGTAAATACTATACCGTCAGGAATCAGAGTGAAAAAGTCTTACCTGTGCCTTGCTCTCCCAATCCATGCCAACAGCGCAAATGATACACAAGACAAATAGTGTAACAGCCCCCACCAGTCTCGTATCATTCAAGCTATTGTCGAATATTTTTAATCCTTGGCTTTTTAAAAGATCATTAAGGGAATCACAGAAACCGATGGTGTTCATACTGGCTGCGACAGCATTGGCAAATGCGAAAATAATACCGACTGACGCCCCAAACTCGGGTCCAAGCGACCTCGATATTATATAGTATATACCACCTAGAAGAAATGTAGACATTAAAATTTGGTAGCGTACCAAGGAAGAATTTGATTTCATATACGGTGATTAAGAACTCGATCGCAACCCAAACGAATGTCGATATTTATATATATATATATAAAAACATTTTATTCATACTTATTATTATTTATACACATATTTTGCCGTAAACAGATATTGATTGCACCATGCAAATTATACATATTACTTTATTCATAAATTAAATGTTCATATATTATTACTTACACTAATTGTAATGAGATTCAAAAGACAGGAATGTATGTATAAAACTTATTTAACAGTTGTATGGTACCACGGTTAATTATTATAAACCTATAATTATTTATTAAAGTAACTTATAAATACAATAATATTATAGCACTAATGTTGATTTATTGATCGTTCATCACTAATTCGACATGGTGCGACGTAAAGTGTTGTATAGTTAAATATTTTTATAAATTGCTTGCTTTGTTTTTGTTGAGAATGAAACATGTGGCATTGACAATAAAATATATAAATCATATTTTTCAGCAAGGTTTTCATTATACTATTAAAAATGTATGAAGTTTATTTAACTTGAAATATGTATCTACATATCAATACATGTCAAGACATTGTCTTTACTGCTTCCACCAGTTTTCGAGACAGCATGTTAAATGACGAAGCTCATCGGCGCGTTTTGTCTTACTAGATCCGGGAAATAAAAATAATTTAATCAACCATTCCTCTGAGTTTGGTTCGAACCCGATTGCAATCAGATGGTGTCATATTGCGGTTTATATTATTAGTGACGTAATATCTCATCATTATTTAAAAAAAATACTAAATAATTAATTTAGTAATTATTAAATACAAACCTCCTTTAACTTCTCCATTTGTGCATATAGCGCTCATCGAGAGTGTGGTTATGACGCACACTATCGCTGATATCGCAATTATAACTAATGACAGTCCGATCCCCGCTTGCGCTACCACCCACGATATCCGCAAGAACAGCATCACACCCCATATATTTAACAGACATGGTATCAGCACACCCTAAAATATAGTCTTTACTTAATATTTAGGAGATAGTAGCGAAGTTACTGCTAATTATTAATCTCTTAAAATGTTCTTACTTGAATCCATCCTAATTTTATACCAACAGCCGGCGTAGGGGATTTTGTCTCCCTTTGATGTTCTTTTTCGTCCTGAAATAATTAAATATTTGAAAATATTTACATTTATTAAATTTACAATAAGTATTATCAATTTAGTTGCATCATTTTAAATGCCAAACCTATCTATTCACAGATAGATATATTTCTTTCAAACCACTTCGATTTAAAATAAATAGATCTAATAAGGTTTTCTGGTGTTATGTGGACGCACACTACTGTCTACCAATAAATGACTTAAATTTCTGTAATTAAACAGATTTCTGTAATTTAGATTTTTTTCAAGATATATTTCCTCATATCAATATTACCCAAATACCTATAAATGTTAGTCACGTTTTCGTTATTAACGCCTAGGTATATGTAGCTAAATTTTACCGCTTAATTAATATTTAATGTACTGACGTTGACTGTGGAAAAAAACTTGTTTTTGTACTCGATTCTCGAATGGATTCCGAGTGACTTGTACGATATGATTTTGCTTGATAAATAAATATTAATTATTATATTCTCACGAGTATAACAATACGTATTATACAAGATTATCTCGGCTTGTAAACGTGATATTCTTAGATAGCAAATGTAAAGCCAACGTGAAGATGATGGACACCGTCTGTTCGTGGTGATTTATACTATGACAGGACTATTATGGCATGGTGGCGATTGGAATAAAAACGTACAGAATGCAAAACAAACGAAAATAAGTAAATATTTAATCAACTGTGCATTCCTTTATTGTGTTTCTTCATTTATTGAAGTGACGTTGTTGGGTGTAGGTTCAAACACCGCTAACATCATATTATATTTGTTGTGTACTATTGTTAATACACTACAAACATAATATTATGCATACTCGTATATGCATTTCGCTCGATTAAAATAAAGATTATTTTATTGATATGATCCCTAAGAGTTTTTATAATTGTTATCTAATTATATATAAGTATATTTAACAATATTAGAATTTTGATAGTTTTATAAATACTATAGGTATTTACCTATGAAATTTGACAGGAGCGATGATTTTTTTCAGCCGAAAATAAAACATTCTCTCACGATTAATTTACTCAGTTTTTACTCTAGAGAAGGTATATTTACAATAACTTATGGTCTAAGCCATGCGTTTAGTTTCTTAGAAATTGAAGTGTCATGGGCTACCTCCCCTTCTCCTACCTATTTTTTTTTCTATTTAAAAATTGAATTAAATCTATTACTATATAATTATAAGTTTTCGGTCCTGTTTCGGACTCCGATGTTTGTAACATCATACTTGATGTTATATTTTATAATTATAATTCAATTGTTTCTCCAGTCTCTCCAATTTCTAGACAATGGGAATCCGGGTTCACTGAAAATGCACCTCTGTTAGGCCGGAAAAATGAGATCAGAGTATAGACAAAGAAAATCTAATTATAGTGTCTCTCACAATGCGTGAAAATTAAGAAATATTTATATTAATATAAACTTCATTTATCCAGAAAAAACTTTTTATAAATTAGTCAGCATCGTCATCTCATCCAATTCTCATTATTTAATGAATAATTATTAATTCACATGTAAATAATTTTAATTAATAAATATATTTATTAGTAATTAATACATCGTCGGGTATTAACCTCTTACTGACACATAAATGTACTAATCCTAACCACATCTCTGATTTTAACGTGTTTTTATTACGTTCACTTCATCAATGTAAAAAACAAAACATTTCTTGCCGTCCGATTTGACTGAGTTGATTGATATTTTGCACACGCGGATCCTTGACAATTCAATATTTTTCTAACTTGAATGTTCTTATCAGGTTTTTTGATTGAGAGAAAGTACTTTACTACTACAAAGTGCCACGTGCCACTGAACTGTGGAATGGCCTACCTGCGGCAGTTTTTCCAGGTCGATACGGAATGGGTACCTTCAAAAAGCGCGCCTACTCCCACCTCAAAGGCCG